>VZZY01025726.1:0-59876 GCA_013400335.1 Eurystomus gularis | reverse complement strand
CCAACCCACATATTAAGAATTAAGAACAGCTTCCCTATAGTTCTCCCAAGTGACAAGTTCCTTCTTCCACAAACTGTAAATTTCTTTCTTCCACAAGATTATTTGTTATTACTAATACAGAGGTGTAATCTTTGTAGTCTGGTTTAGACAAACATCTGTCAATAAGACCTTTGGGAGAGCTGATTCAGGGTTGGAGCATGTGTGTGGATTAGCCTGCATCTTGAGGTCCTTTCCAGCCGTGTTCTTTGTTGGTGTATTTCTTGGATGCAGATTGTGGTAACAAACTCAAATTTCTGTCCTGAGTTAAGTGATGGGAATACTGAGAGTAAATGATTGCCTCAAGTTCTGGATTTCTAGTTGCTACATTTCCGTAATTTAATGAAAGCATACAGGGTTACCATAAGCATTAGAATTCTGGATTTTAATGTTAAAATTATAATAAAACTGGAATTAGTGCCTATCAAAAGTTTCCAAGTTCTTAACTTCACCTGGAGCATTAACAACCTGGAAAAATAGCAAGTGTGGAAATTATCAATACAGAATTATTGATAGCTATCTATATCTATATAAATATACATAGATATCTATCTATATCTATATTTTTTGTGGATATTTATAGATATCCATTAAAAAGTGGTCTCTTCTGTGACATCTGTTTTCTTGAAGATCTGTATCATTGTAACTGGGAAGAGATTTAGTTTCATTTCTCCAATAAACAGCAGATTTTTTTTCAAGACAATTGCCACTCTAATTCTAAACAACAGAGGATTTAAGAATCCTACTTTGTTGGCTTTTCAGATGATAACTTTATACAAGAATCAGCTCTAATAATTATTGGAACCAAAGTTCTAAAAAATTCCCCTCCTGATTGGTTAGTTTTGTTTTCATTTTTTTGCATAATCTTGGTAGTGGCCTGTTTTGCTGGGTTTATGCCTATGTATTGGTTGACAGATTTGGTCTCTTTCTCATTAGCAGACAGAAAATTGTACCTGTAAAGGTAAAAATTCACTGATGTCCATTACTTCTGCTGGGGTCAAAAAAACATGTGTTTCCAACTGGTAAATGATAAACAATTTATCTGAGCCATTGCATTAGTTTTTCAGAATTTGTGGTCTACAGGTACAGAGGAAAGACTATCCTTTTGCCTGTCATGTCAACATTCACATTTGGGCAACTTACAACCATAGATTCAATAGCTCACTGTTTAAAAATTTTTTGTCTCCCACACAACTACCTCTTTGAAAGCGTAAGGGTCGTTTAATGTCTATGCTTTACTAATAATGGGTTTTGTGAAAAACACAAATTGTCAAGGTAAAGAGTATGACCTCCTCTATTCTCTCTTTAGTCCTGTGTTACAGCACTATGCTTCATTTTTTACCTTACTGCACTTCACTGCAAAAGCTAATTACAGTTAAAATTAAACTCTATAGAGTGTGTCCTGCTGCCTTTTAGCTGCTAGACACGAAGAAGAGGCTGATTCCTGTGTATTCATCTCTTGTTTAGAAGATTCATGTTTATCTAATGTGAAGTCAATATTATTGTCCTGAAAAGAGTTAGAGTATTGCTAACAATCCATCAGGGAGTGCTTCTTTATAGCACTGATGCTATGCTCTAGTGGTTCAGAAACCATTTAACAGTGCTAAGATTCTGATCTACCTTGGTGCATTAACATTCAAACCATCATTTATCTCTTCTTAAATGCTTAACAATAAAATAGTTCATCGTGTTTAGCAGTCAGATATTTTGTAAGTGGAGGGAAGGGAAAAAATGAAGTACTAATGGAAATGATGGAAAATTACAGAGGAATGTTAATCAAATTCCCTAGGTGTCTCTCTATGCAACACAGATATGTATAACATTTATTCATATATATTCATACATAGCATAGGAATCAGGAGGTCCAGGTTAGGTGATATGTGTCCATATCACCTAACTTTAAGTGTTTAAATTTATCTATGGCTGCCACCTTTATAGTGGATAGAGGGAACTAGACCTCCAGAAAATGACTTACTTTAGGATGAGATTAAAGCTGCTTTAAATTGCTCTTCTTTCTCCATTGGCCATCAGAGGAACTTTGGCTGAGTTGCTGTGATTTGAGAATTTAACTTCTATGTATCTAAGTTAGGGCAGGTGAATCAAAGTCTGGATGTCTATTGCTTGCTCTGCCTTTGTAAGCATGGACAAGTCACTTAATTTTCTTTGTGTAATGTATAGTCTGGTGTATCACCATTATTTTTGTATTATTCTGACAACGATATTGATATTCTCCCCTCTAAACCATTAATTAAATGTTATAGGTATGTATTTGCATATATATATGCAGAAAAATAATAGGGAGTGAGACAGTAGGACACTGTATTGGAAGAAAACAAGTGCTATATTAATACCGATATGTCTCAGTGTAGAAGAAGGTGTATAGAAATGTTTCATGTGCTTTGTTGCACATGATAGAGTAAAGTGGGGCTGAAAATACAACAGCTATTTCAAAGAATTAGTCTGCGCTGCAGTTTTGTAAAGTGCAAGAAATTTGCGTGCTAGATCCAGGAGTGGGTATGTCTCAGAGCACACATGATGCCACTGTGGCCTGATAGAGTGGCCATGTTCTCACCTGCCCTTCTCACAACCGCAGTTGCCTGCTTTGGTCATCAGTCATTTGAAGAAATGTTTGAAACAGAGATATACTTTTAGTGGTGACCAGCACAATTCTGCCTCTTCATACACATTCCGTTTTTTCACATCTGTAGATGCTGTGAACCTGTGAAGGGAGTCTTTATTAAAATTTACTGCAAGTAAAAGATACATACATTTTAAAATTAACTCAACATTAATTTCTAATTAGTTATGTCCTTGTGATACTGTTTTGTTAAGATTATTTTTTTAACAGTTTGCAATAACTCTTTGCACACAAACTGTATTAGTGAGGAGAGTTGAAATGCTGTTTGGTTGGGGTTTTTTGCTGTTGTTTTTTGCTTTGTTTTTGTCTGGGGGTTTTTTGTGTTGTTTTATTTTTTTCTTTTTTTTTTAATACACCTCTTTTTTCTTTCTTTTTTTTTTTTTTTTTGCAGCCTCTGTTCCAATATGAGAAACCCAAGAAGCAATGAGGATATAAGGCTTTGACTGTGATCTCATTTCTCCCGTTGTACCTCCTTCAAGATGATTAGAATTACTCCTGCTTTACTGAAACTGGTTTGTGTGAGATTAGAGTCAGGCTTCATTGCTTTATTTTAGACTGACATTTTAAAAAGAGATTTTAATTTTACACTGTTTATTTTTGCTGCCTCCTCATTTGTTTGTTCATCTTTCAATCTACTGTTGAAAAGATTTGACTAGAGTGGGAAGAGAAAAAAACACAATCAGCACACAAGCTGCTTATGTTCTGCTGAGGAACAACAACAAAAAAGGACTATTTTTGGTAGCAAAGGAACTGTTACAAATAGAGAGGTATTTTGTCTTTTTCCTGTTTGCAATGCATTTGTTTTTCTTATAGCAGATAATACTGTTGCATTTATTCTTTGATTTTAACAATGTCACATTCACAAGACAAGGTCATTTAACCTGTGTTTAGTAGGCAAACACGTAAAGCTGCAAGATAGCATGTAATGCAAACTATTTTCAAATTGGGTTCGGGAATTAGAATGACAGAATGAATGAACACCAGATTTGAAGAGCAAACATTTAATGTGGCATGTTCAGCATTGGCCAACTTGATTAGATTAAATGCCATATTTTCATGCAAGGTGTAAATATTGAACTATAGCTCTACGCTGTTGACCAAAGCTGTTTGCTTGGCTGAGATGATTAAATAAGGGTTAATAAATATAACCTCTGTTAAATCTTCTATAACCAAATTTATCTCTCAGCTTCACCTACCGTAGAATTAATAACTAAAGCTGGCAATTGTAAGCCAGAACATTTAGGCACAATATCTCTTGAGCGGAGTGTTTGATATTTGCTCAGAGCGAAAGTTGTAATTGATTGACAGTCATAGCAAATGAACTAGTTCTCATTTGCTCATGTGGACAGAGAAAGGGGCAAGGACAGTCTGACCATCTCATTTGTGGTATGCCACAATGTGACATGCCAATCACTAGTTGTGGGGCATCTTCTGCTGTACCTTTCTATAAAAAGGTACACTGACAGATACATTGGTGTCTTTGATCAAGTAGTACCTGAAGAAGAACGCTCCATCCTTTCCCAGAGCAGAAGACCCAATGAGGATTAAGGTGTGAGAAGGAGGAGAAAGGCAGCATGACTATGTATACTTGACTATGTCATGTGGGTACATGACAGTATGCATGGGCACAATGCCACCCAGGACTAATAGAATGGGATTTTTTAATGTGATCATGAAGGAAGTTTAAGTTGACAAATACACTGTAAATGTCACTCTGTATCACACCAAATGATGGGTTTACATCTTACAGCTTCTGAGGTAATTTGAATTTAGCTGGAAAAGTTGACTATATCTTACTAAGGAAATACTGCTTGGATGATTTTCTTATTCTTGAGCTGCATAATTAAGACAATTTAACTTGTCTTATTTAGCGGGCAATAAGCATCAATAGGCAGGGAGTGACAGAACTGATAGCTCATGCTCAGTGTCCCCAGGAACGTTTTTGCTTTGTGCCCAGCCATGTTCCTTGAGCCCATATTGTGATCAGTTTGGTCTTTTTTGTCTTATTACAACACAGAAGATCAGACCTCTGGAATTTCAGTTTACCTATCAGTAGGCTTAAAGAGCCTTTTCCATCCCTATTTTAGAGTTTGGAAATCTAATCGTACTCCTCCAGTCTTGAGAGAATTTATCATAAGACAAATAATGACATTAGAATGATGGATGGACTGTATCAAAGATGATAAGCAAGTGCATGCTAGTGCTGCCTGAGATAGGCAAAGATGGAACATACTGCATGACAGCTCAGCCTCAGATTACAGGATAAAAGAAGGAAGATGAATTATACAGGATACACCAGCATATTGAGAATTTTACAAAGTTTGTTTCAGAATTTTCATTTCGCTGCTTCAACTGATGTCTGATACTAGTGCTAAATTTTCTAAAAAATAATTTGAAAGCTATTTTTCATCCTTGAAGAGGGGACAAATAAAACAATTTAAAAGGCATGCTTTACCCAAAAATCTTCTAAGACCTTCTATAAGTATTAAAATTTGGATTGCTGTAGTAGCACAATTTCAATACATACGTTTTCTTTCCTGTTCATGAAAGATGTTTTTGTGGAATAATTCTGGATGTTTGAAGCCCCCAAAATCTAAACAGATAAAATATTCTAAACCTTAAAAGGCAATGAATGAAAAGTCCTGCCTCACAAGTAAGGAACTTTTATCTAAAAATCAAAAGAATGCAGCAAAAATTAAAAAAAAAAATTTGCTCAAGTCATGTTGCAAACATGATGTTAGACTCTGCCATGGAAAGCATGGCAAAGTATGATAGTGAAGACTGTAATCATCTAGTAAACAAATTAATTAGTTGTATAATATCTTATGATAGTTAGTGTATGAAAATGTCCTTATACACAGGAGTTGATTCAACGTTCTTAGCTGCTCTGCATCCCTCCAATGGCACCTACAATGCAGTCTCAGTGCACTTGTTCCAGCATGTACCTATTGCTCCAGTTTGCATGTGCTGCCCTGATGTGTTTTTGTACCAGGGTTGGCACAAGCATGAGGGCCGTCACGTTTAGTGCTGGAAGGAATAATGCCTAGGAAGATGTTACTAGGGGTGAGAAAGTTTTCCTGAAGAGAGCTGCCCCTGGTTGTGTAATTTGTGTAGAAAACACAGTTTTGGTTTTGTAAATGTGGATTGTTTTCTATTTAATAAACCAAAGATAATTGAAACATGTAGTCATGTCATGAGACTGAGGTACTGCTAACTCAACCTATATAAAAGGATCAAAACCCACTCCCTAATACTAGAGAATTTCTGAAACCCAGCCCTGGATAAGTGCTTGAGGAGAAAATCAGTGGAAAAGATGCCCTCTCACCCATTGCAAACTTCTTCTTCAGTCTTTAAAAAATGGCCTGAGTTTTAAAGATGTCAGAGTATTAGATCCTTGCCTTAAAATCTCCTAAGACAGAAAAAATCCAGAATATTTGACTTTTCCTACAAATGTTAGATATCTTGTCTTTACCTGGGAATGGTATTAGAACAATAATTATGACCAATTATTACGGTCTCAGATACAAATATAAAGCATTATTTGGGAAAAGCAGTATAACTATAAGATGAGTCCTGTTACTATACCAAGTTGTTTCTTATGTCCTTCTGTCTTTGGTGATGTTGGAGGCAGTGTTAGGGATATGCTGCTTTGCTCCCTCTGGTTGAGTTTAGGTTATACACCTCACACATCATGAACAGAAAATATTTATTGGGTTTTAGATAGGAGAATATACTCCGTGTCTTCCTTCTCTTTCCTGTGTGAAATTCTATTGGAAATATTGTCTGTGCGCATACTGTGTGATTCAACTATGACAAGCCTGGAAGGCGGGGGGTGGGGGGGTGCAGAGAGAGAGGGAGAGATGAGGCACAAAGGTTTAATGGTTCTGCAGGAGCTCAGCAGCTTGTTAAGGAACGATGTGTAGCATGGGCAAGTAAAGCCAGCCAAGCACAGCACAAAGCGTGCATCGTAAAGCCAGAATTTTGATTGGGAAGATCTGGCATCTAGGACATGGCATTATTCCCAGAAAGACAAGCAATTACAACGTGAAAGGCCTGCAACAAAGCTTTATTTCCTGCAGCCAGGCCAGTCTGCTTACATTTTGACAAATGAACCAATGAACATTAGCCTGAGCCTGCATACAGAAGAGGCTGGTGATATGGCAGGAATAGCTGTGATCCTGGAGCAGCAGAATTGAAAGCGGGCAAAGGATGGGCAAGTGGAAAGGCCAAGGAACCAAGTTAAGGAAATCCATTCAGAGTAGCACACAGAACAACCAAGCTGTGCAAACTCTGCTGTGGGGACTGCAAAACTGCTTGAGAGACAGACTACCACCCTTGTACTGGCAAACAAGGTACAAGTTGACCCACCCAGTGAATGTGACAAAAAGACCAGGACTGGGGAATTGAGATTTGTGTTATTAAAAAAAAGGGAGGGAATGGCCAGAAAAATATTGAACATAATTACAGTTCTTTAGGATTTAGGAAGTTTTCATGAGATTTTTAATACAAAAAGAAGAAGTTGCAAAATGGCACAGTATTTCTGTATGCATAAGAAGGAAATATCAAAGAAATAGGGAGAGGAAATTTCTTATAATTCTTTTAAAAAAGGAGGATGGTGATTATATTTGCAAAAGAGCTATTTTCAGTGCACACAAATTCAAAAGGACAGGAGGGAAGAAGATAAGTGAGTTCTTTTAGGACAAAAAGGCAGCAGTGAGTCTGTGTTATTTTAATGAAATGCAAATGACTATTTTTAACATATGCACCTAATAATTCAGAGGGTGTTGTCTTTGATGAGACCTTCAGGGCAATTTCACAGGAAAGGTGGAATACTTCCGTCATGTAAGAGGACTTCATCTGCGCTTCATTCACTGAAAAATACGGAGATGAAAAACTATCCTGCAATCAAAGAAAGGAAGATAAAAGATTTAGATAATGGAACTAAAGCTTGTGGGTTGCCAGAGAGACTGGATTCTTTATTAAAAGGATTGCAGTTAATTCTTCCAGGCACAGTTCATATCCCTGGCAAGACAGCCAAACATAACGGGTGCATAAGTGTAAATGAAAGTGCAACTGGAAGTGATAAAGACACACACATGGCCACACGCAAACACAAATGAGCACTTGTGATAAATAGACCATACAAATATGTACTGTAACAGTGTGATTTTTGTAGCAGGTCTTTGCTAAATTCTGAGCATAGTTCAAATCTGTCATAGAGGATTAACATTACTGATCTAAGAGCCTTTTTTTTTTTTTCACAGCGGGATATGATCCATATTCACTAAATTCAAAATTGATATTATGACTTTGTGTTCATGCAGAAATTTAACCCAGGATCTGTGATAAAGCGGGTTTCCTGAAGCCATGGAAGGTCTTCCCATAACCTTCCCTTTTCCAAGAGATCACGCAGATAAAGTTCATCAGGACTGAATCCTTTGTGGATCTAAATATTTGGCACTGCTGACACTGTTAGTGGAGCCAGACTGACTCTATACAGCTTTACACAGGAGAGCTCATCTCTAGAGATTCCTGATCTGGCCTCCGGTTTTAGGTACCCTGAAGGTTGCCGCTGCTCTGTTTTCTACAGCGTTTTACCTATAACAAATATCCTTCCCCTCTAGGTATGTTAGAATCACTTCAAATGTAGGAAATAAAAACAGTTTTATTCTAGTAAAGCAAAGGCTAGAGGGGTTTTTTTAATGTCTGGATACAAATTTTGAATCTATACCTGACAGGGAGACCTTGTTCAACAGTCACTAATGCAGGATGGCTCTGAGGTATCCTTCAAGTACTGGAAACCATGGAGGCAATTCAGCTGCTGGGCCATGAGATATTTATGACTAGGTCTCTCACTCTCTGCTGGGGCTACGAGAATTTTACTGTGTCTTTCTCTCCACACTAGCTACCTCTTCCCTTTATACTTTTTATTAAAAGATATACGTTACTGTGGCTTTGAGTAGAACTGCACATTTGTGAGATTGCAGATGACAGATTGGGAGGAATTGTGTATGGTGTTTTTCAATAAGGAAAAGTCTTTGATGTGTGAATTCTTCCAAGTTTTCCTTCCTGTCTGTGCAGTAAACTGAATTACAGTGTAACCTCACTTCTCTGCCTTCCAAGAGGGTATGATATGCGCCACTGGCTTTCTTCATGGCTTGATTCTGCCTTAGAATTATAGTAAGTCACAACTCTACAACATTTCTAAATAGACTCAGTCACTTCTTGCTTACTGTCTTCAGAGCACAGGGATGGTATATTAAAATGCAGGTGACAAATTTGACATTTAGAATGCTTTTTCCAAATCAGATCACTTCTTTGCCCCTTGGAACTTAGATGTGTATGCAGTTTTATATATATATTTATTTATTTTTATATATATATACACACATTTCTCTATAAGAAGAGTTGTGCAATCAAATAACCTGAATTTTGTTTTCACTCTGTAGGGTGAATCTGGCTCTATTGAAATAAATCATATTTTTGCCTTTGACTTCAGTGGAATTGTGATTCCCTTCCTAAGAATACTTGTATGTATTATTTATTAAGTTAGTGTAATCATGCTTTTTATAAGTGTCATGTGCAACTGCATTGACTATGAATTTGACAACCTTGTAACATACTTGCTAGCTCCTGTACTTGCTATAATGTTAGGTTTGCGGTTTGGTTTAGTGTCTTTGTTTAATGAGTTCTTTAACAAGTGAAGAACAATCAAAATGTGCATATCTAAGGCTTATGCATTACACTGAGATCTTGAAAAAAAGATTTATGCAACCATGCAATGAACCAAAGCAGGGGTTTGGTCTAACAAATGTGTATTCCTTTTTCCAGGAAAAGCAAGCTTGAGCTGGCCTCATGTAATGAATATTGTTTCCAAATGTACAGCCACACCCCTAAGACATTCAAAATGATGTTTGATTTTCTGTTAGAGGGAGAATGAATACATACCAGCATCTTCCAACTTGAGAAGTTTTATGATTCTATAATTCTAACTGTTTCCAAAGGCATAAATGAAAATTAATGAAAATGGGAGGTAGAAGGTTTGAGAGGTGCACAGAAGAGCAGAACAGCTTTTTAAGAGACAAGAGGTTGAAAGTAGATGAAAATACATCCTTATGACTATTTTTCAAAGAGAATTTACTGCCAAATTCTGTAATCCAGCTTCATACCTGAGCACTTTCCATCCAGGTATCACATACAGGAAAATAACAACCGTGGAAACTGATTAATAAGCTGAGTGTCAGATCTGTCAGGCACCTTGGTCTGCAGATGCTGTGTGAGGCCTGCGTTGAGGACTCTCTAGGGAAGGGCAGGCATTTTATTCTATCATCCTAGTCTTATGATACTATGCAAATGAAAAGCGATCCTAGCTTGTTAATGCATCTGTTGAGCTTTGCTGTTTTCTCAATGAGCGCTAACTCCAGTTTAGTTCCATCCCTCCTATTTCTTACATTTAGGTTGGGGATGAATTACTTAGAGCTTACAAATCCATACACTTCAGGACAGAAAGGGAAAAATGGAATAAGAAAGGAAAGAACTTTCTCATTGTTATCTCTGGCATAATTTTGTATATTAATTACCTTTATACCTCTCTCACTGCTTCTTTGAAACACATGGTAAGGGCCATCATCAAGTATGAAAAACCAGTTAAATGGTACACTTGGTACACCATTCTAGCACAATGTTGTGCAGTAAGATAGATTGTCTAAATTGCAGCATTATGAATTGCACTCTGCAGCTTATCAGAAATTTATTTCATTATCTTCCCAAGATTCTCTTCTAGAAGACAGAAAATTTTAGAAGCATTACCTGTAATTGCTATTTAAGAATTTTAAATTGACACCATACTTCTAGCTGAGACAATTAGTTCTGAGGAGTAAAACTTTAACAGATGTAGATATAATTCTATTGGCTTCACTGGAGCTGAAACAGTGATAACTAGCTGAAGATCTGTGTCATAAATCTATAAAACTTCATATAAGTATTTTATGAACTCTGTAGTGAAGCTTATCCACATATTTTATTTTCTAGAGAAATTCTGCTTCTGCTACTAATTTCTCATATATCTTTTACATAATATGTTCCTGTAAGTCTCCTTGGATAAGGTGATAAAGTATTTGCCAAAAGGTAATTTAGGCTCTTACATTAGTTCTTCATTTTCCTCAAGCTAACATTTCTTTAGATCTTTTATGATTCTAGCAATGACAAACATCTCACCAAACACTGCAGTTACCCTATGCCATGTCAATGTCTGTATAATTATTGATGGCAAATCCTAAGACATGTTGTTAAACATATGTTTAGCTGTTTGTTCTCTGAACTATTCAGCAGCTTTCTTCTACCTGAGAGGCTGATCTCCAGTGTCCTCCAGTACTCTTTTCAATCAGTGTTTTTTACCTTTTCATCTCTATTTTTCCTTTTGAAACCTTGAGCCACTAATTGTTGCTCTCTCAGTAAAGACGCTTTTGTCCGTATCATTACTTTCCTTCTCTTGTGGGGCTCTAGCTCACATGCTTTCTCCTATCTGGACAACAGTTTTCCCAGTTTTCTCCAGCCTGCTATGTTTCCCTGGGCCATGGAGCACAGACAGCCCCTGGGCTCAGGGTTAGTAGGCATCACTCTTCAAGCCATTCATAATGAATGCCAAGATAGAGGCTCAAATATCTCTTTTGCTTTGTGGGACTGGAAAATATGTCTTCTTGTCTCTTCTGTGAGACATAAATACTGATGAAGCAGCATGTATTCAAATAACTCCTCCCTCTTTGGTTTTTGAAGTCTAAATCTGGGAGAAGATCCACAGTTGTGAAACCTGGCTAAAGGCAGCAACTTTCTTCAAAGCTGAGCATGATATTACCTGCAGTGTGTGACCTTCTTTCTGGTATTTCCAGCTGTTGAGTTCAGGCCATACATTGCTTGACTCACTGACCTCTGAGAGTCACACCTGGAGGCTGCGTAGGCACAAGCGTGTTATAGGCGGAGCCCTGATGACCATCCTGCCTTGGGATCCCAGTAGGCAGCAAAACTCAGCAGCACTGAGCACAGCAACTCATGATCCTTCCCTTGAGAATTTAACCCTGAACTAAGCATGCAATTAACTAAACGCGCATGTTAGTAATCATTTGGATATGGAACGGCCTGGCTTTTGGCATGCATATATAGAAAACACATATACATGTTTTGACACATACATTTTATGGCATGTGTGCATATGTGCCTGCATGCCTTAAAGATTTGGTCCATTGTTAGCTGTGCTACGTCACAATGATAACAGAGAAATATCTCAGGAAACAGCAGGAGGTTTCCAATTCAAACTAAATTACAATTATAAACCTGCCATGATCTTCATGGAGCTTGGGTTGCTTTATTAAGTACCCACTTAAACTTACACTGGGCTAATAATGTATTTGCTCAGCTTGAAATCCTCCACAAGGAGGAAAAAAATGTATTACAAAAATCTTTGTTTTAATTTACTCTAACAATTTTCAGAAACAGCTGGAATCTTACAGGTATGCTCCAGAATAAATTGCTGGGGCTGCCACTGCTAATAATGTGCTAGAAATGCTCTTAAGTATAGATTTAATTTAGGGTCTCAGTTGGCTGCTACATGATGTTAATTTGTTGGGTTAAAGGAAGGACTACATCCCATACTGTTATTGAGAAGAGATGTGTGAGCAACATCTTCTGTATTTGTTAGAATTCACCCATGGGAAGTAATAAAACACTGTCACTGGGCTGACAGAGACTAGAAGGTCTACAATAGTCTGATGTGTTACGGCCTGATGTGTTGGGCAATGAAAATGAGATCTTCCTCCAGAGCTGCTACATGTGGATGATATTTTTTGGAAAAAACTGGTTTTGTCTTTCTTGACAAGCAAAATTACTTTGGGGTAAGACCTTTCAGTGAAAATTTTAAAACAGTTGTGTAAAAGCCCTGACATTTTCAAGGAGAATAATATAATTACTAGGGTTGCGGAAAATACTTCACTCTTTCAGTTGCATTTTTTTTACATCTGATAATGTGGGATAAATGTAGAATAACTTCCTTGCAAAATATGAAGCTTAAAATAAAAATCTGAAAATATTTTTTTTAAATTGATTTTAATTGATTTAGATTTCTTTTGGATTTTTTTTATTTACAATGTTTTTTTATTTTTGAATCTTTCATCCTGGTTTGGGATCATAGATGCTTTTAAAATCCCCCAGATTTTCTACGTGATTCTTCTCTTAGCTGTTGTTCCTGTGGCATGTGACCATATGTCCTCTGGTATTAGTGGCTGTTATCTATTCCGTAAGAGTTTAAAGGAATGTCAGCTGATTTTTGTTCCATAAAACGTCTTTCTTCATAAGGACTTCATTTTAGAGAAGGACTTACTATACTCAGATATATAAATTAAATGAAGTAAAAAGCTCCTTGATAAGGCACCTGCATGACAAAAAATAAGTGGGAAGCAGGGCAGGGAGAAAATGAAATTCAGTAATTGTTGTCCTGGGTTCCGCTAGGATAGGGTTCATTTTCACAAAGGGGCTGTAGGGACCACAACCAGGATACCCGAACCAAACCAGCCATGCCAGCTGGGCCTAAACCACATCGACAAGAGTACAAAGCAGTGCACTTAGGGACTAATAGGAATTACTGCTGTAACCTGGTAGTTTATCTTTTGGAAACAGTATAGAAAGTGAGTTGATCTGGTAGAGATACAAGTGTATTAAAGTCATTGTTCAAGGCACCAATGACGCTTCACCTGGCTGCTGGGTACAACCCTCACTGAACAGGTTGGGGAAGGACTACAAGGATGAGCAAAATAAAGGTAACATTGAAATAGTTTTTTTAATTTAGCAATATGAAAAAAAAATGCTAGAGTTAAAAGACTGAGTATAGGTTTATGAGAAAAATGAGCACTACATAGCAAAAAGAGCTATTTGGGTTAAAAGATACAAGAACACAAGTGCCTGAACTGTTTATGAATAAATTTAGGCTGAACTTCTGAAACTTTTCCTACCATTGTGGAAATAAAGATCTGGAGTAGTGTCTCACTCTCTTGACGTTTTGAAATAGAGCTCAAGATAAGGAGGACTGTGTAATTTTGTGAACTTTGATCCAGAATTTTTTATGCCAAACCTGTGATCTTATGCAAAACAGCAATTACAGCTATAAACTCTCAACTTTGAGTATCATGAATCAGTTATTAACACATCGTGGCATTTTCTTGATTTCAGAGAGGTGAGTCAGGTAGATACTTTCAAGTTAGTGGCACTTTGTCTTTGATGTAACCAAGTTTCCACTGTAATGTCCTATCTAGTCCATTCACAGTAACAAGCAGTTTTGTCTCTTTCCATACTCAACCTCATTACTCTACATTAAGGTAGTGCTTTTTACAGTCAGTTTGTAGGGGACTGATCTGCCAGCCATTTCCTTAAACCTGTCTCCTGGTCCTTAATACAGGCTTTACTTTGGTTTATTGTTTTATTGCTGTGGCAGATATATATTCTCTACTTGCAGTGACATATATATATCTTAGTGACTTCTTGCAGTCACATTGCATCTTCATAAGTGCCTTAATCTTCTCAATGGTGGTGAGCTACTAGTGAAAAGTACCATCAGAGTTTCCATTTTTTCTGGCCAGTCAGAGGTCAGGTTAATGAAGAGAGAACTCGGTCCTTTCTATCTGCAGTGTCTAACAAAGTCTAGAGAGGGGAGAGTCCCCTCTCACAGCTGACTGTGCTCAGGACTAAGCAGCCACTAGTCAGCATCCTTCAGCCTTCTTGCTGTATCTTGTTTGTCTTTTAAGACTTTTTGGGGAAAGAGAAAATGAGGATGGAGAGTGGCATGGCTCATTTATGCTAATAAGGACATTAGACACATAAAAAGGTTAAATGAATGCTGGTATCCCTAGCTTGTGCATGTTGGTTTTTGGTAGATTTCAATGTATTTAATGATTTTTTTTTTTCATAAAAGATCTATCTTTTAGTGGCACATTTGGTGAGGTGAATTTTAAAGAAAGTTTGTCTCTGAATCTCATCATCCAGTGAAAAAAAAAAAAGAGAGCGTTATAGTACTTTAGAGATCAAAGAACCAGTTGGATGTGTACATTCTAGTTAATCTTTTAAAAATGTTAGTATTTTAAAATTTTTGAAGCCAAACTTGAATACTTTATGCGGCTTGCTTTCCACTGTGTTAAGCAAGCATCTGTTCCACTGGGTCCATTGGTCCGTGAAATAACACGAAGGAAACAAATAAGGATAGAAATGTATAAGCATGTTTTAAAAGGCAGACTGTGTACGGGAGGAGTGTCTCTTCTGTTTACCATTAGTGACATAAACAGTGCAAGATCGAAGAATGTCTGGAGGCTGTCTCCAGTAATCAGCTATTTGGTAGCCACTGATAAGCTAACTTTCACTGAGAAAGCGAATCCGTGTCATGCACATACATTTGACAATTAATATCACAGGATTAGATTGCAAGCAGTAACTAATGATTTAGCTTCCTTCTTTTATTTCATGACAGCAGTACCCAGAAGTGAGTAACGTACACGTCCATAGCATTTTGGCAAGATAATAACAAGCTGATTTCTCATTTGGGTTGGCCATGTGAAGTGTCATTAAATACTACTGAAAAGGAAACATTTCCTACTGATACTTTAGTGTTTTCAATTCTCAATTTAATGAAATTCTGGAAGTTCAGACTGTGCTGAATTTAACAGTTCTACGTTTTCCAGCTGTACCTGGCTTTGAGAAGAACAATTACCTCCTTATTAACAAATATGTTAAAAAGGGTTCTACACTGGGTGAAACTGAATGTTGCTCATACGTTTTTTCTTTTTAATGGAAAATGCCATGAAACATATAGATTAAAGCCCTGTTAACCTGTTAGTTAATATGTTGAATGTTGCATGGTAGGATTGTCATACAAGTCTAGCTATTCCATTATCCCACTTGACACTAAAAAGAGCCAAATATTCCAGATTGTGAGTCTCACAATAGATAATTTTGTATTATACTTTATCTTGGAAAACTTTTAAATGAACTTTTTTTGCAATATATGGGTCCATTTATGAGCTCATATTTCCCTGACACTGTATTTTCTTCCTTATTTTATCCATCTCTTGTTCCATCTCTTGGCCACCTAAGTCAATTCAATTTGTTCAAATAAAAGTTAACT
Organism: Eurystomus gularis; assembly: GCA_013400335.1. NCBI lineage: Eukaryota > Metazoa > Chordata > Aves > Coraciiformes > Coraciidae > Eurystomus > Eurystomus gularis. Next base: position 44,043 of record VZZY01025726.1, on the reverse strand, counting down.
AAAGTCCACTTACAGCTGGTGATGAAGGAAAGCAAGTCCAGCTTCTGAAAACTGTTGCATCCAAGAGAATAGAGAAAAAAAGATCATTGAACACTCTTAATGTGAAAGTAAGTAGATACTAGATTTATTAAAGTAATTTATTTTTCATTGTAAGGTTACTGCACAGAAAATAAACATTGCAGAAGAGAGAACCCAGGTCTGTATTTCTCATAACTTACGAACTGGCTGCTGGGTTAAAAGTCGGGATTTTCCTAAGACCTTTTATAAAATCTTTTAGTACAACTGACAATTATACGGAAGCACTTAGTACTGCCCAGACCACTCTCCCTCCCTCCCCCCTACCTCTTTCTATTTCTGTTAGTTTCATGAAATTATCATATTATACAATAATCCAGATTGCATCCCAGGCGGTCTCCAGTGCAGTCCACTACTCGAAGCAGGTTGCACAGGTTTTATCCAGTCTGGTCTTGAAAACCATCAGAATTGGAGATAGCACAGTCTTGGTGGGCAGCTTGTCCCACAGCCTAACCATCTTCACATGGAAAAATTTTTTCCCCTTTCATATAGCTTCATTTGCACAGTTACTTTGTAAATCCAAATGTTAAATTTTCTCAAGGCCAAAAATACTGTAAGAGAATGAGGAAACAGGAGTATCCAAACTACCATTCCTTTGATGAGTGGCAGTGCATAAAATCCCAATATGTTTAAGGTTGAAATGCTCTGAAAATTTTTTTATATGGTTTAAAAAATTCAAATATATTGACCTGAATCAAACAACCCAGCATGAAGTATTTCTATGATATATGGAAATGTGGTTTTGTGGCTGAATTTGAATGCAACATTTTCTTCAATTTTGGACAGTTTGACAACAATCTACATTTCTGTTTCAGTATCAGCTGCTTTTGAGCCAACTCCTTTGGACTGGGTATTTAGGAAAAATACCAGAAAGATCCTTAGTGAACTAAAGCTTCCTCTCATCAGATCCAGTCACTATGTTTTAAATTTAAATAGTTGTAAAATACAGTTTGAAAGTAAGTTGGATTACTGGAGTCTCCTTTTATTCAATCTTTCAGTATCTGGAGGGGGTGTACAAGAGGGCTGGGGAAGGACTGGTAGTGACAGGATGATGCGTAATAACTTCAAACTGGAAGAGGGTAGACTTAGACTGGAAATTAGGAAGAAGTTCTTCACTCTGAGAGTGGTGAGACACTGGAACAGGTTGCCCAGGGAAGCTGTGGATGCTCCATCACTGGATGTGTTCAAGACCGGTTTGGATAGGGCCTTCTGCAACCTGGTCTAGTGGGAGGTGTCCCTGCCCATGGCCCATCTAGTGGAACTAGATGATCTTTAGTATCCTTTCCAACCCAAACCACTCTATGATTCTGTGAATCTGACTTACTTTTTTTGTATGACACAACCTTCATTTGAACAATTTCTACGTTTTTAAACCACTTTTCTGTGATATTAGGTTGCCTTTTAAACTGGAGAAGTACAGAAACAAAACACCACCTTCAAACAAAACAAAGAAAATAATCCTTCACCCTGAAATGAGCTTAATTTTCAGAAATATAATAATTTATTGATTGTTCCATTTTAGAGGAGATATAATCAATGGATGTCATTTTGCAGAAAGGGTACAAGACTTTTTTTGTATACAATGTATTTAGTTGCAATCCATTGAAAACCATCTCAGGAAGCTAGTATTTCAAGTATAGTACAGCATATAATCATTATTTCAAAAAGGATTCATCATACTGCTTGGATGAAAAATTCACACCGAACAGACAGTATTTAATGAGTAAATCAATAATGTTCATTTCAGGAAAAAATTAGGTATGGAATATAGCTAGGGAAGATAATAAAACAAGATCAAATATTAAACCTCAGAACTGATGACCCATTAGGGATAATGCAATTCACTGCCATATCAAGCTGAAGTTTATTAGGAAACTTACATCATAAAATTTGCTGTGTAAATGCAAATTCAATCTCATTTGTCATATGATTAATACTCAGAGAGAAAGGAATTCTACTATAGTGTAAAATAACAGTACTTCAGCAGAACTACACTGGATAAGAAGAATAAGCATAAAAGGTTGCTGCTCAGTATTAATAAAGTGCTATATAAATATATCCTATTGGTAAGGGAGAAATACACAGGTTTGCTCTCAAACACAGTTCTGCTGTTTAAAGGTATGCTTGGTATGATTTAGCTTAGAAATGCATTTTGTTGCAAGCACCAGCTTTTCAGGTAAATGCTTGGTTTCTTCTCATCTGTGTTGTAGTAAATAACCCTTAGAGAACTGTACTTTGGAAAAGTGGGAGAAGGATGTTTCATTAGGATTCCTCCCGGACATCCTAGCCTACAAAAATCCTGCCACCTCCGTGAACAGCAGCAAAAAAAGGTAGAGTAAGAGCAGTGAAACTTGCTTGATCCTTTAATTAAATCCCATTAAAATAATTATGTAACAGGGGCAATTTCTGTGGGCAGAAAGCTGTTTTTTTTTCTTCCAGCCCTAAAGAATTGTCCGTGTAGAAGTAACCAAACCATATCTTGATTGTGCAGGGCATGGTAGAGAGAACTGGCTGTTAAACTTTCACATTCACACTTCATGTACCTTACATGTGATTTCTTAAGCAGCTTCAAGTGATATCTCATTTTAGTTTATATGGGTGTACACATCTGGTGGTGCATATGCTTTTCTTTGTACTATCACTTGAGGGTCAGCTGAGAGATAGTTATGAAAATCTCTGGTTAGAGAAAAAAAACAATCTATAAATGAGTAGGGAAGAGTTTGAATCACTTCTGAGGGCTTGGAAATTCATACATTAGTAACGTCCAAAAATACAGGGGTATATGTACGTGTCTCATGGAGAATATGATAAATGCCACCAGCATAATTCTTAAAAACAAAATGTTATAGAAAACACACATTCTGTGTGTGCTAGTACTATGTTGCTGCTGCTGAGGCACAATGGTTCGTTATACTTGTAGCTGTATTATCTGAGCCTTTCAGCTGTTTATGAGGACCTCATTTCTGGAGCAACTGCATTTTGCCTACCACTATACTGTAGGTGTTGCAGCTAAGATCATTGACCCATTTATGATTTTTCTATTTCCATTACTATTCCTAAGAGATTGTCCATAAAGGTAAGATACATGATGGGATCTCATCCTTCTGCATACTTGAGTATTCAAGTGTTGGCTTTTCATGTTGGGTGCCCCTAAATCCTTGACAGTGATAACCTTTTTGTCTCATTGCCCTGTGACCTGGGACAAGTCAGACAACAGCTATTGTGGAAGGCCACATTAGGCTCTAGTTACATTTTCAGAGATGTGGGCTGAGATACACTAAAAAGGCAAAGGGGAGAAAAATGCTATCACATTATGGAATCAGGTGTAAGAAATGGTTGTTTTCTGTTTCATACAGACTCCTTGGATTGGACATAGGGAAGGAAGGAAGGCCAATATGGTCCTAGCTTCCCATCTTATGGCTGGAAGCCATGTGCTGGCTGGGGGTGTAAATTTTCAAGTCCTTGTTGGTACCATGACTTTCTTTTAGGGAAGACAAAACAGTAAATTATTTAGAGAAGTGTGAATATGTGTAGCAAGGCTGGTATGCCAACACAAGCCACGGTTTGGGAGTATGAGGAAAGGACGGGTGCTTCAAACTATTAGCTCATTTTCAATTAAAACAGTAACCCTTGAATGTTAGACAAGAATAATTGTTTGCTGTCTGTTGTCTCTTCTTATGAAATATAAAACCTGTGAGAGCATCAAAAGAGGGGTTACCAAATTCCCAGTGCAATTGAATGTTTGTGAGAAGCAAAATGTAGAAGATAAACCCATTTAGTCTTTTGTACATATTAAAGCTGTATGTAACATTCATAAACAAATATAATAATTATTTTTTCTCTTATTCAGAGATGCAATTTATGTATGTTCTCCCATCATCTGTTGTCGCTCCAAGGTGCTCTGATTATTGCAGTTTTGTGTAAAGTATTACCTTTTCTGTTTTGGCAAGCCTCAAATGATCTTTCTGGTATCACTTAAACTTAAATACTTGTTTATTTGAAGAAGCTTGGAATAAGCAGGATGTGATACAGAAAAGAAGTAAGAAAAATATGGGGTTTGAGTGACATTGCAAAGTTCACACAATAAATAGCAAGTTGTCCTGGTAATTTTTCTAGGTATTAATTGTTGTAATAATTGCTCACCTGCAGAAGTCATTAGGTGATAGACAACCTATAGTTATATTGTACCACCATGACAGAGGAGCCTGAAAGGAATAATTACAGCATATTATACAAGCAATGGCATCTTTGCCTATTGTAGAAAACTGTAATCATGTTTATGGTTGGCCTTTTTCCTTGTAATTTTATGACTTGCGTAAGTGTGTTCTCTGAAAAATAAGAAGAAAAATTCCCTTTTTAGTAAAACAGGCTTTTAAGCCTTTTAAGCTCCCTTATTACGGTTTCCTTTTGGAAGTAAGCCCTAAATGATCACTTTGTTGTCATCCCACCTTAAAACATTGACTCTGTTTCATAACAATAGGTAGCAAATTTCAAACAAGCTTAATAGAAGGATTGAGAACTTCAAGATTTTTTTTTTTAATCAATTTCAAAGACATCATTTAGCCTGTTTCTCCTCTCTGAAACACAGGCAAGTTCATCCTCAGTTACTGGATGGTTTATTTACATTTTTTCTCACATCTCTTAAGTATTGCTCTGAAGACATACTTTTATGGTAGGTTTTTTATTATTAAACTAGCTTTCTACAGACACAAGGTTTACATAGTTATTCCATGTTTCTGTGCATCCCCTGCTAATAGTTTCAAAGCTGCATCTCATCTGTCATCTGTTCCGATGTTAGCTGTCCTCAGTGCATGGGCTCAGCTCTGCCTTTTGTCAAAATCACAGCATACCCTTTCTTATGCTTCTGAGGGTTGAAGAGGTCCTGGGAAAGCACTATCTGAAGGCAGCCAATCCATGGATATAGATGAAAAGGAATACAGAATATGCATGATAAAAATATGGAATGTGTACAATCCTCCTCGTTGGAGGATTTTATGGTGTGCAATCATAAAAGGTCCCAGTTGGATTCAAAAGGCTTTTTGGCTCCTAAATTGCATTAATCTGTTCTGAAAATTTTCAGTTCACAATGTTCAACCTGTTTTTTATGGTATTTTAAAAGATCTGACTGTTGACATAATTCTGATAATGTGAAACTAAGGGCTGAACTCTCAAATTTAACTTCTTATAGCTGCTGTAAATATCAGTGACACTCTTTAAGACACAGAAAACTGAAGGACTCGAGGTTTTCACCACCTCTTAGTGAATCATTTGGAGAAGTCTGGAAACAGTTTTCTAAAATGCAGAGTCCAGCTCAGATGTCTCTCAAAAGCATTGACTGATGAAGCTGAGTCCTTATTTATCATACATGGTAAGAAGGGTCCTCATTCGTTCCATAAGGTAAAAGCTAGTAGGTTAAACTACTTAAGAATGTTTTCACTTTCATCTTTCTGTTCTTCTTGGTGTAACATTTCACAGAATCACAGAGTTGTAAGTGTTAGGAGGGACCCCTGAAGATCATCTAGTCCAACCCCCCTGCTAGAGCAGGATCCAAGAGTACATCATACAGGAACACATCCAGACGTGTTTTAAATGTCTTGAGACGGAGATTCCACAGCCTTTTCCAGTGCTCTGTTACCCTCACAGTAAAGGAGTGTTTCCTTATGCTTCTTCACTGATTAAAAATAGTATCAGTCCAATGAGGGGTTTGTTGCATTTTTTTAATGTGTAAACTGATACTCAGTTTTAATATCCATCTTTCTTAAGGCTGAAATTTCCTTAAAAGAAAGTGGAATGTGAGAACAGTACCTGTCACTCATGACTCTCAGCTGTTTACATGCCTGTATGTGGATTAATATAAATGTATACTTAAAAAATTAATTTTTCTTTGATTTATAACAAAGAGAAAGACTTGAAAATTCCATCCAAATAAAGCACTTACTAAGTTTCTTTTCAATGTTATTTCTACTTTCTTAAAGTATCTCACAGGTTATTACATCTTTTTTTTTTTTTTTTTTGAAGTAACATCTTTCAGAGGCTTACTATGCTCAATCAACTCAGAATTTATGGAAGAGAATAATGGAGTTCTGCATAGCCATTTAAGTGTAGCAAGTGATCATTTGAAATTAAATAAGAACACTTATAATTTGGGATAACAGTCTGGTCACCATTTAGTTGTATTTGGTCTTAAAAGGACTTTAAGCAAGAGAAGTTGATAATTATGCATGATGCTAATAGAATAAATTCCTATTTATTTAATGAATGTCAAGATCTGTGATTCCTTCTCCATTTTAGATGCGTTTAGATGCATTTTTTTCAGCACTTATGTATCTACATGAGGAAGTAGGAGGATAAGATCCACTGGGAAGGTTTGGAAGTGATGAGTGCCTTGAGATTCTAGCTTGAGACAATCCAAATAAAACTGATTTTCAGAAAATGTTGATTCTCACATGTCTTTCTCCTTGAGCTACCTCAGGCTGATTTATCTGAAGCAGGTTGGTAATTTTAGTTTAGTAATTTTACTGGTTAAAATTGTCCTGCTCTTGGGAGAAGTTTTCATCCCTGCCAACTAATATTTATCAGAAATAATTTCATCATTGAACTTTCTGAAAGTTTCTAATTTCAACACAAAATGCATACATTTTATTCATAAAATTAAAGAATTGGCAAAACAACAGTTCTAAAATAACTTCTCTGGCCCTAATCTGGAAATGGAAGGGCAAGATTTTTGTTAATTTTCTGCTTCGTATTTGTCTCAATACTAAGCATAAAATCATGCACCATTTTAGCTTTTCAGTGGTAGCAAAATATGCTAAGGCTCATAATCTGCATTTTTATTTGCACAGATAAAATCGTAATGATATAATCAGCACTGAGCTGTCAGTTAGGAGCAGGAAATCTCATGTAACTTTTCCCATCCTTTTAGTGAGCCACCCACCAGTAAACTACTGAGATCAGTCATACAGAAGAGTCAGAAATTATTGAATATAAGCATGTTCCTCAAAGTCACATACACGCAAAGACCACAATCTTTAATAAATAAATAACAGAAATAGGGTTTAGCAGCTACACATATAGGCCTTTGCTTTTTATGTCTTCATATGGAGTTATCACATCATGGCTGGTTAATCCTCCAAATAAAGAGGTACTGACCTTTTGTACCGCAAATATGGCAAAATCATAAGAAAATCCACATAAGTGCAGTTGAAACGAATTATTACTTTTATAGATACTTTTTTTAGCTGATAGACCATAAATTTTATTGTAGTCCACCACATTTCTACAACATGATTTCTCCATGTCAAGAAAGAAAGAAATAATTGGAATGGAATGAGGTACTGTTTCTTCCATCCTTTGTCTTTTCTGGATAAAGTGAGTTTTTTTATTTGCCATTGTTCTTAAACCAGAATTTCTAATGAATATGAAGACAGTTTCCATTTTTCTATCCCACTCAGATTTTTGAGCTTCGATCACACGACGAATCCCACAAATCTTCAATAAAGATTAATTTTCTGATTAAACTGTATATTTTTGCCAACGTTCTGAAAAAAATCTTTATTCTTTGTGTAATAACTTTGAAAAATAATGAACCCATTTACTATTGTTCATATTCTATCAGAGTCCTATTGTAATTGGGCATTAAATAATGTGCTATTAAAATATTATTTTTTACAGATTCATATGCCCACTGTGGAAAAGTGTCTTTTAATGGATAACATCTTCTTATCAGTGCTAAAAGAAGTTAAATAATCTGTTTTTTCTATTTTCTGATTGCTTCCGGAAATTAATTTTAAACTGTGTCATAAGTAAGTAGAATATTTATAGCTTCTTGCTGGAAGTATGTCTCCCCAGAGTGAATATGTGTGAGAATGTGGGAGAAGATGAGAAGATTAATATAAAGCCTTTCCAATAATCTAAAAAGGAATGAGTTCATGCACTCTTGTCATTTTTTTCCATTCTTTACCTGTGGCAAGACTATTCAATGCTACAAATGCAGGCATGTGGTTTAAAGCATGTTGAGTAATGTGAAATGGTAGATGGAGGAGCTGTGCTACAGAGGCAGATCAGGGTGCTGGGATAGTGTGAAGAGGAACTGTGAATGAAGGTGAAGGAGAGACTTGGGTCACGGCTTGAGTTCTTTTTCAAGTAGGGGAGGATCTGAAATGAAAGCATGGGAGAGAAACATACTCATAAAATCTACTCTAATTTCTAAGTTCTGTCACTTCCCTGGTTATTATTTCAGGTAATTATTTAAAAAACACACAAAACATCTCCCTGTACCTCAGTTTTTCCAACTGCAAAATGGGCCAAATGTCTGCATGCATTCTTAGTTCACCCATGCTGGTTGAGTAAATTGCTGCTGACAGTTCGATTGTGATGATCTCAAATACAAGGGCATATAAGGTATAATTCTGCATCTCGTTATTTGACAATAACACAGTATAATATTAAGAATGGCCCCTTTTTTCATCTCTTGCACACTGTCAATTTAATGTCTCACTACTTTCTTTGTGGTATAGACGTGAAAGATCCTTCATAAATCTTAACTGTTTTCTGAATAGCATTGCCAGTCTGTATCCTGCTCCTTGATACAAACAAATTATTTTTATACTCATTTTCTTTTCCCATAGCCTAGCCTGGTTATTAAATCAGATACAAAAGTATGTTTAATTATTATATCACAACTCAAGGTGTGTGTGGGGGAATTAGTATTGTACTTATAAGCACTGCTAGAGTAGAAGGAGAAAATATTTAGTATGTGCTACTATTGTGAAGAATTGAACAAATTGTTACTGGAGAGGGAGAGGTCACTACATGGTGCTATTTTCATGAGGCAGACATACAGAAGTATTTATTTATTTCTTTATTTAAATCTCACAGAGATCTTTGCTTTAATGAAGAATGGGATTCTTCTGGGAATTGGAACTGGATCTCACAGATAGGACTGTCTGATTCCCATTTCTGATTGCCTGTGTGCCAGTGCTTGAACTGGTACACAAATAAGTATCAGTTTAGAATTTAACCACACCTTGTTTCACTAATTTCCTCCTCTCTTTATCAACTCTTTGGTAACGCAATAATGTTATTGTTTAAAAAAGGAAAGCACTGTTAATAAATGGGTAAGTCTCCAGGGCCTATTTTTCTATACATACTGAAGACAGTCTAGTAAGACCTTGAGAGATTGCAATTTACAGGAACATACAGTTATGGTTTATATGTGTGTAGCTCTCTGCTAGTTGCAAATGTTGGAGAGACAGTAGGAAGAAGGGAAGAAGATACAAAAGATAAGAAGGAATGGTGCTAGAGATAGAAAGAACAGTAAGGCAGTAAAAATCCCCATCCTGGTCATTATAGTGAAAGTATGTACACATACATAAGGACACCTAAATTCAAAACTGTCATGTTGCCTTTTTCACAGCCACGCAACAGACATGACCCTGTTCCAGGACATGGTCTGAGTCATATTTTTAACCCTTCAGGGTGTCAGAATTGGAGAAAGTCCTTGGCTGCCTTTGGCTGTCCATGGCCTATTGGGAGTGTCATGGTTTGTATGTCCTCCATGTCCTCTGCACAGCTCACTATGTCTGTGAGAACTTGGCATGTACTGAGTTCATCCAGGTGCTCCACAGTACAGGCAGGTCACTGTGAGCCCACTCACTGCTTGCTTTGGATTTGCTGTATATGTAAAAGCAGAATACCCCTAGTTCCGAAGTTAACTCTGATTAATACTTAATGATAAAGAAATAAAATATTTATTAAATGAGTCTTAAGGTCAGGCTTTGAACCACAACAGGAGAAATGAAGCATTTCAAGGACAAAAGCCCATAATTTGAATGTACATTTGACAGTTTCTATTTATCTTCCCTTACAGAGGAATTCCCCAAATTCCTCCTGGACGTTGTAACTAAAGGGTGTGACTTTGCAACAGCACTTCTCTGCCTGAGAGATGCACTCCACTCTATATCACCTTGATGTCTCTTTAGTTTCTTCTCCATAAGGTGGCAATTTACAGATTGGAAGATTTAAATGTAACAGTGATCTGTCTCTTATGGCTTGAGATTCACTTTCTGGGGGTGGATTAGGGAAGCTAAACTGCAGGTGTATCCAGGCATCACAACTTATTTTAAGCCTATCTTTTCCTGAACTATCCCATAAACCACGTACTGCAGGGAGAGGCATCCTACATCTCTGCCTTGCAGGCTGCCTGTCACCCTGTGGTACATGGCTTCCTTCCAGCAGATTTGTGCTGCACAATTTTGGTGCCTAAGATCTGTTTCAATGACATAATTAAGTCTAACCGGACAGCGACTACTTTTTTACTTTCTTGTGGAAGCTATATGTAAGCATTTTATTTATTTAGCAGCTAGAGTCTGCATTCAAACATTAGCTCAGCACGTCACTTTGGTGATCACTCATTGATGTAGTAGTAAAGGGCAAATTGTGTCAGATGTATTCTGTAAAGAGGCTTTTTAATATGATGGAGCATCCTTTAATAGCCAAGTGACTATACTTGAATTCCCTTTTCATGTTATTTACAGTGATTTGCAAAAGAAATAAGGAAATATTCTGTTATTGTAAGAAAAAAACCCCCCACATATAGTTTAAAATAAAATATCATCTACAGTCAAAGCACCAGAGGAGAAATTTTTGCACCAGTTACACAATAATTTTGGAACAGCTGTAATACGGAAAGTGAAATCTTGACTAACTGATGAAATCTTTCCTGACCCTAAAAAAAATATATATATATATATAAACCCACTTAGTTAAGTTTGTTCTTAGCCCCTTTTGAGGCAATTTTCAAAAAATTATCTAAGAAAAAAATACTTCAAACATAAGAAACCAGAATTAAGATATTTATATATTGAAAGTTAATTCTGCACATAGTAGAAATTAAAAACAATGGATCAAGCTTGCCAGACTGCCATTAAAAGGCAGTTTGCTTTATCAGAGAGGTGACTGAGAACATTGACTCAAGATTAGTAGTGAACTTCAGTACATTCATGTTAATCCACTGTAACAGAAAATGTGTTTATGTACCTTCTATTAGCCCAGTCAACAAACTCCTTAAGCTAGCACTTAATTTTAAGAAAGGCTATAACTTTTATTGGTTTTATTGAGACTTAGGTATACAATTAAAGCTAAGAATGTGCTTAATTAACTTCCAAATATTTGTATATTTTTATCTTTCTCTTTTCTAAAGTCAGCCTCTAATTTTGTCTTCTTGTTTTAATTTAGAATATTGATAGTTGTCTCTAATCTAGCAGAACTACTTATCATGATATATGAAGACCTTAAAGATTTAGGATCCTTAATTTATTTTGAAGTATGAGAAAGTAGAAAATTTTTAGAAAGTTTCTTGAGTGGTTTCTTTATTTAAAAGAGACCATGGAAAGAAGAAAAATAATTGATTTTTACTCAAGAGTATTTTGTTTTGCTAGAGTTATTCACGAGAGTCTTATACTTTTCAAAACAAACAAATACACATCTATGTATTACAAAAAAATTGAAAACCTGATGACATAATTATGAGTTGGATATCTGAAGATGATGGTGAATTTTATCACACAGCCTTTCAGTGGCAAAGAATTCCATCTATATGCTATATCAGTAATTTATCCTCTTCTTATAATTGGCTCTAGAGAGGATCCAATACAGGTGACACAGTAGCTGAATACTAATATTAACCCACCAATGCAATGGAAGGCATCATCTACTCTTTGGTGATAAAGGCAAACAGCATAACCTGCCAATCTTTCCCCTGTGAATTGATGCCTAATCAAACTGTCTAGCTGTGTAACATTGTAGTTTAATAATTGCCCTCCAGCCACAAATAGAATCTACATTCCTAGATTTAATTAAAAATAAAATTATTCACTGCTACTTGTCTTGACTTAATGTTTATTCTTTTGTTAAAAATATTAACACTTCAAGGGACTTCTGCCACTTCTATTCTTGTTGAATAAGATCTTAATCTCAATTTAGTTCTCAATTCTATAGGCTTATATGCACAAGTTAAAATGTTGGTAAAGTATGTCTTTAATTCCATTGATGACAGTAGGAATGTTTCCAAGGAAAGTGCCCTTCAGTTCCTGCAGTATAGTAGATTTTGTCCTTCAAGGAGTACTGCTCCAAAGAGGTCAGATGAATTTCTATAGTCTGCCCAAAATATTTATGAAACAACCTTAAAAAACTCTGTAAGAGGTTGAGAAATCTTGTACTAATACATCCTGACTGCTGGGAAGGTGACAAAAGTTATGCAATGTGTTATTTTGTTACATAGAACAGAAATGACACCGTGAAAATTAGAAGTCCTTTTACATCAAGTGAAATATGTGTTTTGTCCAAAGATACATCATAGCTACCCGCTGAGTACAGGGAGATATCTTACTGCATGAAATTTTGGTGCACTATGTTGATTTCTGAGTATCTTGCCACAAACTACTAATTAATATAAAATGAAAGGTTCTCTCAATCTATAATAGACTAAAAAAAACCCCCACTAAAATTACTAGTGAATGGCATTTCAAAGATGATAATTTATTTTTGCCCTGAACAAGACACTTAAAACATTTTCAAGGACATCACGTCTTCAGGCTTTAAAATATCAACTAATTATCAAATCAATGATCATTTGGGGGAAAGTAATGAAGTATGGAAAATAACTACTTCAAATTATATAAGTCATTACTGTAGAGTATTTAAATTTGGGAAGTCATTAGTGAAGAGATTTAATATGGGGGTATTAAATGCCTTAAAAGTTTGATAAAAAAATGAATTGCATTTTAATTGTCATAATTTCCTTTAAAATAAGTAACTTGCCCTTTAAGCTCTTTACACTTATCTATCACTTGTTTATTTTTCTGAGGAATATTAATTCACTTATTCAACTTAGTTTCAGCTTTTTTAAGAAGTTCACAACACTTTATGTAAACATCAAATATTGGGAGGTATTTGAAATAGCAGCCAGCAGAGTGACTCAAAGTTCAAGATTGGAAGTTTTTAAGGATATGCTTAACTCTAAGCTCATGACTAGTCAGTCCTTTGCAGTTCAATATATGCATAAGTATTTCCAGGATTGTGATTTACTGTATCAATAGTTTCAGACCTTGCTACGTATTTCCAAGCAGTCTTTCTCTTGTTTGTTTTTGCAGATAATTTATTCCATGCTTGCTCATGAATGTACAGATATGGAGGTAAGGAGTGAGGGGGAGAAGGAAAAGGCAGAAGGGCTTTCCTTTGCTATGATCTTTCTTCTTTTTTCTTTTGCTGCTAAAGAATTTGCCACCAGTACAGTCTCTAGGTAATGTGATCAGTGCTAACACCTTGGGGATTTGCCTGAAGTCTAGTCTATCTGCTGTGGCTTTAGTAGTGTGGAGATTTAGCTATGCACTTGCTGAAAACAAGTAAAGACTCCTTCATGCTACCTTATACTTTATCAGGAGGAAAAAAGGATTCTTTATATTCTCCGGTCTCCCAATTTATCCACTTCCTGTCCTGTATGTATACGGCTGTGAAGAAATCCTTCACTTTTGTATGAATTATGGGAAATAAAAATTCTTGTCATGGGACATACGCAACTCATGGACTCAATTAACATTCAGGGTCTTATGCACAGTAATGAAAGATCTACTACATCCAAGACCTCATCATGATTTGGGCAGACAAGTCAGGAACATTGCTTTTTCTCAAACTGCAATTGACTGCTGTATAACCAGCTGTACACCACTGAATATAACCTACATATTATGTATGTAATAGGTATATGACAGATAAGCTATACACCCCCTTATAAAATAGTTTTAGTCACATGCTATACATATTCCAAAATTTCACCAATTCTGATAGAAAATTTGGGAGTGCAGGTGATAAGGAAAAATCTGGTTTAACTTTTCAGGCAAGAGAAGCAAGCAGGACACTGGAAAATGCTGTCATATTACAACAAAATGTCTTTTTTGCGTCTTAAAATGAAAGGAGAAAACAGTTTTCCTCTAAACCTCTCTGCCTCTTTGTCCAATACTGCTAGTTCTCTGCCTCTCAACCTGGTTATTTTAGCCCTGACTTGACTCAGACTTTTTATTTTCCTCAGTTATCCTCTGAAGGTTCTTTACCCCTATTGCTCTAAAGAGCTAATAAAAAGGAATAATCCCCTTTATTCCATCAGACATTGGCTTAGGATCCAGGTGGGCAATGAGTGCAGTTATAATCTTCTGTCTAGATCTAAGAGGCTTGCTTTGGAAATGTGTATCACAAACACAATGTGAACCCAGATCTCCCGCAGACATCCCTGTGTTTTGGCACTACTAGTGAAAACTGTAAGGAAATATTGCATGATAACATGCTGGTCACATTTACAACACCTTTAGTAATAGTTCTAGGACTTCCTGGTAGCTACTCTGAAAGGAAATTACACCATGGTTTCCTTGACAGATTGAGAACAAATCAAGCAGCATAAAATTTTCCCTTCCACAGTGTCAAAAATTTTCATTACAAGAGAAAATCAGTAGATTCACTCAGTGAATTATATTGTTGCATGTTCAGTGATTCTGTGATTAAAAACAAAAATCAGTTTCCATTGTTTTTTATTTTATTAGGTAGTAAGAAATGCATTAAAAACTGTAGCTCTGAACTTAAGTATCATAATGAAAACATCTACTATAAGAAAGCACTTCCTGGCTTTGTCTTGTCTGTAGTTTGCTCGTTTGTATTTTACTTGAGTACTTTGAGTACTGGTAATAAAAGATTTTGGATAAACTGCTCACCCAAACCTACTGAAGCTCCTTTAATCTTTTAAAGGAGAACCTTTAAACCAGAACCTTTTCTGGTTCTCAAACACAATGTTAGCCCCTCAGTCAACCTCAAATTACTTCCAACTTTCATTTCCCTGGGTAAAGTCCTTCAGTAATAGCCAAGTAGCTTCACTGTAAGTGGATGGAAAACTTCCATCAAAGTTATTCTATTCTATTCTATTCTATTCTATTCTATTCTATTCTATTCTATTCTATTCTATTCTATTCTATTCTATTCCATTCCATTCCATTCCATTCCATTCCATTCTAGTGAAGAAAATACATCAGCTGGTGATATCAACCAGTGTGCTTCAGCTTTGTGGCTGAAGCAAAAAGTTCCCTAAAAAGCAAATTTTTAGGGACCATGAAGGTCATCTTACCTGCTCAGCTTTCTAGCTGTACTTCTAAAACTTGTAAGGTTATGTATGAAAGGGTCAGGGCTGGGCTGGCCACTAGATGAATGGCTCTCACCCCTCTCCCTTCCCAAATGGAATACCGAATCCAAACCCTCTGATGAAAATTATATTACCATCCCCACTGTTGCTGTGAGCAGGTACTGGGGAATTCCCAGACTGGAATCAGGGGCGGACAGGAACTGGATTCAGGAGCTGGATGCTGCAACTGGATTCAGGAATGCACAGATTGGGATTGAAGGCAGAGGAAAGGACAGAGTCCTTCTTGGATGGCAGCTGTTGAAGAAGAGAGCCCAACCATTGTGATCCCTCAGCTTTATACTGAATATGATGTATATGGGATGGACTCCCTCATTGGTCAGTTTAGGGTCACCTGCTCTATCTGCTCTGCCCTGCAGGTGTGACCTTTCACTTTCTGCACCCCGAACATGGTACACAAGAGTTAGCAGTGACCTTGGTCTGCACAGGAGCAAGTATAAGCAAGAACCTTTCTGCACAGCAATCCTTGGTAGTAACTATAGACAACAAGTGCTATCACGTCTAAAAGCAGACACTGTCTGCAAAGATATGCCGTTAACTTTGGAAATTGCAGTTAGACTTGGCTGAAAAGTAAAATCACTGAACAGAATTAGTTCTAACTCAAACCAGGACAAAATGAAATGGCCTAACAGAGCTTTATCCCTCTCAGCCACTTGTGCTGGCGTCCTCATTTTGTCAAAACTGTCAGGTGCAGTTTTTTGTTTCTGAGAAAAGAAATTTTTACCTTCTACACTGTGTTGGGGTGTATTAAACCAAAATATAGGCAAATCTTCATTTGGTTTCATTGTCTAACCCTGAGAAGCGATTTGAAAGCGGCCCTCCCACACAAATATTGAATGCCTTCAACAGTTCCCAGGATGCTACTGACTGGACACACCACTGGAGTTTGATATTCCTTCATCTCAAGCCCAGTCTTTTGAAAATAACTTGCCAATGAGATACTTTGTAGACAACTCCTATGAAGCAGCGTTTTCCTCTCATAGTTTTTCTCCCACTCTAATATGAATTCCTGGTGTCTCTGAAATTCTTGCGCACTATGCCAAAGGTGAGCCCTGCTGCCAAATGTGAAGCTGAGGTGCCCTCGGACACTAGAGTCAAATTAGGTATGTCACAGAATTAAATGAAAAACATATTTGAAAAGGCAAAACTGAGCTATGCTGTAAAGTACTGCATACCTTCTGCTTGCTTATATTACATTAGAACTAGATCTTAAATTCTGTGTTAAACCTGCAAAAATTTTTCTTTTCATGCCTTGCCTTACAAACTGGCTCTTAAGTGGCTGTTTAATGCAGTGACAATTGAGCAGTTGGTTTCAAGATAATCCTCTGAGCAGAAAACAAGTAGTGGCCCTCTGAAGATCCCAAAGGATTTTAGAGTAGGTGCTGCAGGGATCAATGCCACTTTCATTACTCTTTTCACAGCTAATCAATGAAGCATATACTGTGACTTAACTGTAGTTCTCAACACACATGACACAAACCTTGAGGAAACAGGAGTTTAATGCTCTAGGATGTTCCTATTCTCTGCACTGGAAGACTGATCTACTGAGTCAAAGAAAGCCATCTGTTAGTACATAGCAAATTTCCTCCTAAAGAAACATGTGCTTCAGCAGATTGCTTTACTTCACTACTCTGGGAAGATTAAAACAAGCACAACTGTTTAGTTGACAAACATTCTGATACCATTCCAGAGTGGTTTTGAGTTATCAAAATGATATGCTCTAATAAAATGTTTTGGTGGATAGTTTTTCATCTATCTGGGGCTGGTTTGGGGACTTTTTTTTCTGTTAGGGGAAAGAACCTCAGTCAGACTGTGCTAACACAGAAATAAATTTCCAGACGTCACTTTAGTTTCATAGATTTAAGAAGAGTCCACTGAAATATTCACACAATGTTATTAAGGAAAAAGTGATGAATAAAAGTTAGTTTTTTAAATGACTATAGCTGGAGCTATAGGTGACTGAAAAGTCAAGTCACATGCTACTGATACTCTCTTCCATTATGTAGCAAAATGACAGCTGAGATTAGACTTTGTCTGTTTTCTAATGTGTAGCAATATTCTGCAGCATGTTATACCATTCTTTAAAATGTAGAAGTCGAGACTGGCTAAATTAATACTGTAAATATAATTGGACAGCCACAAACTAAATGCACTTTGTAAATGTCAAGTATTACTAATACTGCAAGGTATCTATGATTACCTTTCTTATTAAGGCAGAATTTTTCCTCTGGCATCACCTTTTGACATCTGATGTCTGGAAAGAAAAGTTCTGATTTCAAGATGTCTTCCTGAAATGCATGCTGTCCTCTGATCTCAGATTCATTATTCTTGGTGATGGTTTGTGAGTATGTGTCAAGGACCAAAAAGCACCTGTTGATTTCTAGATTCTAGATTCTGGCTCTTGGAAAAATCTCCCTTTAATTCATAAACTGAATGAATCTGATATGAAAGCTACTGCTAGAAAGTTATTATGTAACTCCACCATATTTAATTTACCTTAGTTCTTGTCTGTTTTTCTTGGTTTTAGTACAGAATTATCTAATATAAATTTAAGTCAAAACACCTCCCATGTCTTGAACTGAATCACTGTGTACCTTATGGAACAGTTAGGTTACAACAATGAATCTGAGTTGGAAAGTTGTGATAGACAGTAAAGTTTGGATTTTATCTAAAGGTATGGTAGTCTTTCTAGCCTTAGCTGAGTGGTCAAATACCAACATAAACTCACATATGCTCACTATCCAATGTCTTCCCTTCTTTCCGCTCTGAGTCTCCCAGACTTAACAGATAATTGATACTGTATGAGCAGATCAATGTAACAACAGGAGCTCTACTTCCTGTGGACACAGAAGTCTTAGGCTATATACTGCTAGCCAGAGGATCACATATCAAAAGCATAATCCCTCAAAGAAAGTATATTGTCCTTTAAAGTACAGCAATCCCAATCATGGGTGTTGAAAAATAGCTAATGAATGAGCTTTTGTGGTGACCATGAAAAGGTTCACATGATGCTCTTTCATGTATTGTGCACAAGAGAAAGATCTCTTCATCAGCAAAGTTCAATTCTGTTCTTATGGACAAGATGTAACTAAAAGAAAAATGAAACCTTTTCTAAGACTGAATTCCTACATGCTTTACATTCTCCTCAGAGAAGTGAACACAAGTGACATAAAGTGTAGAGTACATAGAAAACTACATCCACATAAAATAATAATAAAAAGTTAAATTATATCCCCTCTGTCTTGCTGTGAAGAAGACTATGGATCTGTTATGTGAGACTGAGAAAAAAAAAACAACAAAACAAACCCAAAACCAGCTTGGGGAAATGTTTTTGTCTTAATTGAGAGTTTGGATACCCTTTCTGAGTGTTCACTGCAGCTTTTAACAAGCTGAGTAAGAAGTAACCCCAACTGAGCACCACTTTCAGCCGCAAGCAAAATAAACAAAAAGAAATCTGTATAAAAAGTGAAAATGCTAAGAGCTTTCTACGAAGAACCTTTGTTGAAGCAGGGAAAGATTTTCCTCTGCAGCCTCAGGTCTGAGCTTCTCTCCTTCAAGGTGGGCACATTGAGAAGCAACTAAAGGAATTTCAGTTATCAATAGCCTTTTGCAATTGCAACACATTAATGAGGATTTGCTGTCATTCCTCTAGTCCTCTATCTCAAGCACAGTGCATGATGCTATGTCTTTTGCAATTGGTATAATATAATCCAATTTAATATCAGCATCAAAGTTAAGAAGATTCCCAGTGGAATTTCTGATTTGTTCTCCAGAAGTTATTCATAAACAATTGATAACTCTTTTGACCTTTCCTTTGTCTTATTAATGACATCGAAGTGCAGAAGTATGAATTTTGATAGCGTTCATCAACATTTAGTACACCAACCTGAAATGGAATAACATACTTGCAGTTATTTTTTTGTATCCACCTCATACAATTAACATTCAACATTCTGGCAGCAGTGTTACCTCTGGAAATGTTTCCATGGTGAGGGCAGAGAAAGCATCCTATCAGAAATACTTATTTTTATGATATAATATAGAAACCAAGGTAAACAGTAAAAAAATGGCTCAATGGGCATGACATTCTGGGAATTACAGTAATGACTTAAAAGCTTTTAATGTGCAATTAAAGGGAAAAAAAGGTATTTCACATGACAAAGTATTAGGCTCAGAATCCCATTTATGGTCAAAGAGGAAGCATGCCTAATTTAAATTCCAGAATTTATTTATTATAACTGGTATCTTAAGAGTCTGATCACTCTCAGTCTAGATCTAATCATTATAGAAGAAGGAAGGCAATGCAGTTAACATTGTAATACACACACTTCTTAGGTTCCATTCCCTTTCCTGGTGTTACGATCATCCTTCCCTGGCTCTTGTGATCCCCCAGAGCAGTGCACTCACCCTGGTGGTGAGGTGGATGCTACAGTGAGTTGTCAGCATTTGGAGACCTTTGCCAGGAGAAACATTTCTAGTCTTGCTGCAGTCTTGCTCTCCCTTCTTCTCAAATGACGAATGACAGCTGCTAAATATTTGCCCTTTTTGCCACACTGATTTCTGAAAAATTCAGCTATCATATACTCTGCTGTCTTTGTTATTTATCTAGGTATGAGCTAGCTGGTTGGATGAGCATAAATACATTTTGGTAAATATGTGCAGAGACCATTCAAAACACAGAGCCTGGAGAAGCTGTTGTGAAACCATCATACCAGACCAGCTTGTTTAGTTAGGCATCCACCAGGCTGCACTGCTATGAAGACACCCAGCCAGCCCAGCAGCTGACTGAGAGGTGCAGAATGAGAGATTGAACCAGGTCAGAAAGCCAGCAGCCTTACCCTTTATATTTACTACTATATTTAGATCCTTTGGGAAGGCAGTAATAACTCCTCAGAAATTTATGAAAGCCTGCAGAAGTTAGCTCAGGTAGGTGAGAACAGCCAACAGAGGTTTTCACCAACCTCATCATCACCAACCCATAGGATGAGACTTGGGAGCCCTCTTGAGCCTGTACCACTGAGGGTCTGTACCACTGTGGAACAGCTGGCTCCTCTCCAGATGAACTCACAGGGAGTCATCCAGTTGACCCCTGCGTCTTCCTACCATACAAATGCAAAAAGCTCAGTGTGACTGCCCCCACTTCACAGAGATTAAAGCAACTTCTGTGTCTCAGCCTTGGTCCTTCACCATATTCATACTGAGAAGAATGCAGCTAGCTTGGCATCTTTAGTTTTAGAGCTTCTCATGTTTTTTTCAGAAACTGTGGTAGCATACTTATCTTAAAAACACATCAAATCAGGGATACGTGCCAGGCTTTCTAAGCTCATTAAAGTGGTTATGGAAGTGGTAGACATGCTTAAAGAACCTATGACAGAATGACTGATTTATCCCATGTACTTTGAAATGTATTACTGATACTTTGAAAGGAAATTATCGTAAGTATTATATCTTTACCTGTGAAATAGTGACTTCAGTGTTCTGTGAATTAATTACTTCTTATTTAAAACTGGGAAAATCCTTAGATCAGTTCTGAGTTAAACATAAATTGTTAATTCTGACTTTGTGTTAAAGCTGCAAGATGAAAAAAATGTGTTAACATTAATCATTTGAGCTCCAGCTATGGAAACAGAATATTCATAGTTGGAAAAAATAATAATTTGTCCTTTTTCTGCTAGACCACTCGTATTTTGCTTAGGGCTGTGTTGTGTGGCTTCAAACATGCTGAAATCAGCAAAAGTAAAAAATTCTAATAATGTTAGTTGCGTGATTATAGAAATTTGCTCCCTTCTAACCTGCAGACTTTGAAAATCAATGAG
Source organism: Eurystomus gularis (assembly GCA_013400335.1). Classification (NCBI taxonomy): domain Eukaryota; kingdom Metazoa; phylum Chordata; class Aves; order Coraciiformes; family Coraciidae; genus Eurystomus; species Eurystomus gularis. The sequence goes on along the minus strand of VZZY01025726.1, from coordinate 22,914 downwards.
CTGTATTAAAAATGTGTTGCAGCATTTGAATAATTTAAAATAAGACAATAGCACAACATGAATTGAGTTTCTCAAGCATCTCTGGAAGAAGAGTTTAAATAAACATGATGCTTTCCCTGTATGTAAATAATCATTACAGTTATTTTGTATTGTATTTTAATTTGATAACTTATTGCAGTATAGCTTACTGAAAATTTTAGTTTACTACGTAGCTCATAATTAATGTAAAGAGTTAAATGCAGCATAATTCCATTGATGTCAGCAGATTTGAACCTGAGAAGAATGTAATCCATGAATTCTATTGATTGTTCTTTTTGCAAAAAGGTATTTAGGAAAAACGTTAATTTTTTTAGAAACAGGTCAGTTGGCTTAAACTCTTTAAACAGTTTTGTTAAACTGTCAGGATGTCTTTTCTCATGTCTTGCCTGTTTAACTTGCTTGAGTAGGAATGTGATAGCAAATCTATTCTCTGTTTGTGGATCTTCTTTCTGTTCTTATCCATATATTGTGACAATGGGCCATACACTTATTGTGACAATGGGACATCCAATCCTCTGTAATCATCTATTATCCATCCTTTTGTAAGCAATCAATGTGACATCCCAATCTGGAAAGAGTTCTTTTTCCTGTTTAAATGCTGGTATTGAAGGGTAACTACCATAACCAACTTTGAGATCAACAAGGGACTGAATGGAATGACTGCCTTTCCCTAGTTATGACTGAATATGCTTTACACACTTGATAAATATATTCATATTTTATTTTCCACATTATCCTTGAAATTCTCCTGTGTCACAATTAAAAAAATAAATAAGGAGAAAATGACTTATTATAAATGTCCCATGTGTATAATCAAACTAATAGAGCAATAGTAATAGCACTTAGCTGTAGAAAAGTGAAGTAATAACATGTTTAAATTCACATTTTAGAAAACATAAGTGATTAAAAGCACAATGGCCTTAATAATATTGACATTAAACTACAGCTGATCTATGACTCCCGTATGCTACACCATTATTAATTACGACTGCAGGAAGAATACATTTCTATTGTTAGATGTAGTGCATGTGTTTGAGTACATGGGTGTATTCATCCAACCCCATCGTTAAATAATTTCCACAGAAGAACACCAACCATATATTTCCTTTCAGATCAGAGTGAACTAAATGGTGGTCACCTTAAACCTAGCTGCTGCTTTCTGAAGCCACTAGTTTCATGTAGATCTACAGCTATACTGCATTTTTCAACTATGGGAAGTACCTTGCTGCAGTGCCCAGCCAGCGGAATACATTGGTTCTTGCTCTTAACCTAATCTAAGGGTCTAATCAGAGGATTCCTGCAGAAGAACAATCTTTTACAGGACATAAAAGATGGTAAAATATATTTCAGAGGTACGTTACAGATATTTAGACTCTTTTAATGCACGAAAGAAGAAAAGAGTGAAAATCACAGTATATTAGTTAAAATATTATCCAAACCATTAGGAATATTGGGCAAGCAATATGGAAAAGACTTGTGAGTGAAGTGGTGTTTCACAATTTTATATCCAGTAAAAAATATCTCAATTATAGAAGCATTACATGTAGATTATCTTTCTTTTTCAGCAGATACTTGAGGCTAAACGTAACAGTGTACAAATTTAAGAAGAAAATTTTGTATTATAAAATCACAGAATTGCCTCACAGGAGACTGAATTTATTTCAGATTGCTTTTTCGTGTGTTCTGCTTAGAGGCATACTGTACATAATATGAAACATGACCAATGGTTTGCTATACTTGTTAAGAATGTCACATAGCCATTTTGGGAAACTGCTGTTACCCTGGAGACCAAAAGTAGACTTTATCTGGAAAATTTCCACCTCTTGCGGAGTATGTGAATCAGAACTTGAATATCCTCCACTCATACAGTACAATGAGTATGAAAAGTTGAAAAAAACAAGATTTGGTTTAAAAATCTCACTTTAAAGTTCAGATTAATCAGTCAGGGAAGAATTTGCCTTATAGCTCTGGTAATCTGAGCTAAGCATCACCTAGAATAACTTTACAGTCAAAACAGAAAATCAAGCCCTTCAGAATTTTGTTTTGATAGACCTGTTTTGACTTAATGCACATGAATTTAGGTCTCTCTGTAAATGAACAAAAGGTCCAAGCTCCCATTACAGTCACTGGACACCTAGTCAATGCAATCAATGGAGCCTATGGTGTCTAATGAGCCATTCTGACTCTGACGCAGATAATTATACCTGGTCTACTGAACAGCACTCTAGCTACTATTTACTGAATTGCATATGTAGTACACATCTAAAGTGAGGGGTCCTAATCTGCAAGTTATATAATCAAGAGCCATATCATTTTCAATGCTTTCTATATTTTTGGTTGATAACTCTCCTTATTCTCATTGTAAAGAATCACTTTCATTATCTGCTCTTCTCTGGTGGCGGTTCAAAATGAATAAGCAAACAAAAATTACCTTAAGATATAACTTCATGTGTTTCTGAGAAAAAGATGTAACCATACAAAACACTTTAGTTCCTGCAATGTCAAGAAACTTTTCTTCTCCCTGAACCATGAATTAATGGGTTGCGGTTGGACTACAGGCCATTGACTTTTCCTGCAATTCCTTCTCCATCTCATTTCTTTACAGTACATCTTAACTGAAGCTGAAGGTGCTGTAAGAAGGTATGAAAAGAAAATCTGTGTTATGTAAGAAAAGTTGTCCATGTTTTCAGATAGCTTATGTACAAATTGCCTGTAAATTGTCCAAGTCTCTGCTTTGTTGCAAAAATCAGTCATTTGGGCAAAGAAATTTCAAATTAAGGTAGAATCACCTCACAGTGTTTCTAGGGTCATTTCAACAAAAGAACAGAAATGGAAACTTGGAAAAATGCATTATATTATGCATAAATTATTAATTTAATATTTCTTTTCTCTAATGAAACCACTGCTGCATACCAGACTGAAGTGCTGGGGCCTGAGTTGTGGGCCCCAGGTTGGAGCTGGCCTGTGAATGAGTCACAACCTAGCAGAATGTTTTGTTTTGCCTATTGGCTTCATGTTCAAGAGACAGGATCTGAACCACCTGTGTCTTTGTGTCTCAGCCCTCACCCAGGTGGTTGTGGTTGGGTGGTGGGTGAGGCCAGGATTATATCAACCAGGAGCTGATCAGCTGGAGGAGCTTCCTGTAGGATGTGGCTTCTTCTGGGGCTGGTTGCATCTTGTTGTGCTCTCTTGGTAGTGTCCTATATGAAGGGCCACTGAGGGAGCCATCTCTGTCCATTGTGTCCAGCAGACGATGCTGGCACCACAGCACGCAGGGGAGGAGCTGGGCCCACAGGAACCTATGGCAGGACTGTCTGAAAGAAGACTTCTGAAGGGATGTTGCCAAGTTCAGTGTTGGCCTGTGTGATCAGGCAACTGATGGCAGCATAAAATGATGGTGGCTGAACCAGCACAACACAGACTTCAAGAAATGAACTAACATTTCAGTCCCTTTTTGAACAAGAGGTTAAATGCCTGCACTGGCTCTGCCTGGGATAGAGTTAATTTTCTTCACAGCAGCTTGTGTGGTTCTATGCTTTGGATTTGTGACCATAACAGTGCTGATAACACATTGTTTTTCAGTTCTGCTGAGCAGTGCTTACACAGCTCCAAGGCCTTATGTGAATCTCATGATGCCTCACCAGTGAGTAGGCTGGGGGTGCACAGGACATTGGGACAGGACACAGCTGGGGCAGTTGACCCCAACTGACCAAAGGGATATTTCTTACCACATAATGTCACGCTAAGCAACAAATGCCGGAGGAAGACGGAGCAAGGGGGGACATTTGGAGTTATGGTGTTTGTCTTCTCAAGTAAATGTTATGTGTGATGAAGCCCTGCTGTCCTGGAGATGGCTGAACACCTGCCTGCCAATGGGAAGCAGTGGATGAATACCTTATTCTGCTTTGCTTGTGCATGTAGCTTCTGCTTTACTTGTTAAACTGTCTTTATCTCAGCTTCTGAGTTTTCCTATTGTTGCCCTTCCTGTCACTGATTTTCTTCCCTATCCCACTCTGAGGAGAGTGAACAAGTGGCTGCATACAGCTGAGCTGCTAGCCAGTTAACCCAGTACAGTCCTTTCTGGCACTCTACATGACGTGAGACTTTTTATTATTTTGAAGTCCCTTCAACTTCCACCACAGGGGACAATAACAGTCACACATCTCTGATATAGGTGCTCATTTTATTTTGGTTATTGAAGAATTTTACAACACAGTCAGTTCTTCATTTCATCTATGAAAACCACAGTGGTCATTTTTCAAGGTCTGTGTTTTCAACTAATTGCAAGCTTATCAGGAGGATTTCACTTTACATATGGATGCAACTTGGTCAATTTGCATATGGTGTATATGGTCAATTTGAGCTGTATTTGAGTGGTACAACATTTATAGCTGTTAAGATGTTTGCTTAAATAGTAATTTCCTGTATGTTTTACAGTTTCAAAGAGAGCTTGTACAGCTGTAGTATTTAATATCCTGACTGATACTGTAAACATATTATATCAAGTGCCTTGTAGCCACACAGTAAAGAATCTCTCTAATGAACTTGTAAGCCAATAAACAAACAGACATCAATTTTGTAGACAGACAAACTGAATATAGAGTTTCTAGTGTGGAGACTGGCCATACTTAAGTTAAACGTTGAGCACTTATAAAGTGGTATGTTTCTAGCACTTCTAACACAGGTGTTTTCTCAAGATCACAGGGCTGTCTGTGAAATGAATTCCCCTCTCCTGAAGGAGTGATCAAGATCTTAATTGGGCCACCACTTTTAATTAGTATGTCTAAAGGGGAGATAATAGTAATAATTTTTGCACATCTTCTTCTTGGTCAAGGATGCCATTTTTACCATGACAGCTTGTGCTGCTAGTTGCACCTGTGGTTCCAAGAGTTGGAAGCAGGCAATAGGTTTTGCAGAATATCAATTTGTTTACTTCTGTAGGTCTTGTCTGTCACTGTCTTGGCAACATGCATTACATTTGCATTGGTTAGTCCTTCAGTGTTGTTTCCATATAAAATGTAAATATTCTCCACAGGTACCTGGTTTTAAGTAGAGGTCAATTATCTTTCTATGTCCAAAAGATTTTGAAGCTTTTATTTGCCTATAGGCAATTCAGCAGCAACTTTGATTTCATAAACTAGTGAGTATTTAATTCTTATAACAAAATAGGCAATATTTCAGAAGCGTTCAGCTTCTACTAAAAAGGGAAAGGGACTGCAACTGATAAATACATTCTAAGTATTCTTGAAAGTTTATTTAATGGTAATTTTAAAAATCTGTGCTTGTTTAGTTAAAGCTTGAGGATCCTTCACCATCCTATCAATGATCAAATTTTGTTGCTAAAAGAAATTTTAAAAATCTGTACCATTTCCTAGCAGCTTGCAATCAAGGGGAATTGGTATCTGTAATGTGAATACCTCTGCCAATACTTTACAGATGATAATTCTTAATTATCTTCACCTGTTTATAATTTCAGTTAACAAGATGCTTTGACTAAGGATGCTGACTTTTAGAGGATGCTCATACTTTTTTCTGAATTTAAAAATAAATGGCATAAACTCTGTGATATTAGAGCTAGATTCCTTTTACTTGAAAATAGGCAATGAAGCAGGTTTCTCTAGGTTTCTATATCTGAGGAGATATCAACATATCTAAAAGCAACTCAGTTGCTAATCTCAGTCTCTTGCTACCTGTCATAGTGATAGGCATTCTGTTTCCCCGTCTTAGCTGAAGCTCTCAGGTCCTGCTTGAGGTAAATATTATCCACTTAGGGTCTTCACTGTAACGCTGTGCCAGATTTTGTGCAGATCAGAATCTCCTTTATCTAAGATTTCAGTAATTTATAAAGCACATCTATAGTTATGTTGTTGTTGAAGGTCTAAATCTAGCTTTATAAAATTCCCACTCTAAATTCATATTAGCAATCCATTTTAAAAACTGGTGAAATGAGACATGAAATTTCATTGTTGCTTTGGTTGATAACAGAAAGAAAAGCCTCCTGAAATATAATTTGGTCCTTAAAATTGCCTTTTCTTTTCTTCTTTCACCCACTCCATGTATAAGAAAAAAAATTCTTCTAGAGGTCTGAGCTCTGATCTTGCAACAATAACATTAAACAGCTTTGCCATTGCCGTGCAACTGCACTGGATCAAGCACATAAAAGGCAACTTGGTTATAAGTGAAAAAGAAGGGTTATGAGCCTTCAGTCATAGACCAGACTTCTATTAGTTTAAAGGGATAATATTTATGGATAAGGTGTTCAACAGGAAGACTATGTTTTTCTTTATACATTCAAGCGTAAGTGTGATTTTCTTTAATAGAGACATTGATGTAGCATAAAAAGAATAGAATAAGTGATTGTAGCTATTTTTAACTACAATGAAGTTAGAGGTTCAGCATAAATCTAAGGAAAGGTTTTATGGCTATTCTCAGATTTGTCTAACGCTGCAAAGATCTGAAAGGAGGAGTTTAGTTAATGTTCATATTAGGCTCGAAGTGAAATGTATTTAAGAGAGTTGCGATGCAGGTTGAATGAAAGATCCCAGGAACCATAGGCTTCTGCTGTCTTTTTCACAAAGATGTTTTTTAAAATCAATAGCTTAGCTCATCTGGAGTTAAAGTAAAAAAAAAAAAAAAGGAATCCTTAAAATAAAGCCACCAGTTTAGAGATGATGTAAATACAGTCTGTCAATGTGGTGAGTATTTTTCTTTGATTCAGTGAAAATCCTCCACTGTGGATTCTATTTTTAACATATGAACAGTTTTGTGAAGTCTGTTTTAACCAGAACTATATGTCAGAGCATTGGCATGCATACAGAGGTTTACTGGGTGGTGGATGGAAGCTGCTAGCAGAATGAACCAATGTCTTGATACGTATTTGTTTTGAAAATGTAAAATGTATCTTAAAAGAGCAAAGAACAACTGGCTAGATGAGAGAAATTCACCTCATATATAATTCACCTTGGTGCCAAGTTTAAAGTGTTTGAGGCTCTTCAACAATTTGTGAGAAAAGAAATGCTGCTTATGTTACTGAATGGTAGAGTACATACATCTATCCAGAGACTGACCACAGGATACAAAAACATCCCGATTAAGAATTCAACAGCTTGTGCAGTGAGCTTACCTTTATCTTGTTCATCATGTTTTAGCTCTGCAGAGATGCCTTCTCTCATTATCCTTGCTGTCTTTCCAGTTTATCTTGACATAAACAGCACTTAATACTATAAACCATCCCGCTCACTTCCAGGTAGACTTTATCTTTGGGGGAGGGGGGGAAGGGGGAAGAGAGAGATGGGAAAGGAGAACAGGAGGGAGGCTTCCATTTTAAATTATTTAATTATTTGATTACAACTATTTGGTCAATGGATTTTTTTAGTGACCAAGATGTTTTGGAGCATTTTGTGGCTAACACAGTGATTTAATCTCATTCAGTGCTGTGCAGCCAGGTATTTTGCCTCTTATTTGAAAGAGTCTGTTTGGGATTGCTAAGACAAGAACTTGAGTTTGCTTTTTTTTGACAATTTGTCCTTCAGTAGCATCAGACATGTTGAAACGAAATATTTTTGATCTACCATTACAGAATTGCAGCAGAATAATGAAATCCTTTCTCAAAGGCTCTTTTATTTGCTCTTTTGAAATATCATACAGTGTAATGTTACTAATTCTGGCTGTAAGACTTTTTTATGTCACAAAAATGGATGTAAAAATCCCTTTGTGTCATTGAAAATAAACTTTATGTTGAATAAAAACATACAAAAATTTCATCTTCCTTTTCTGTGCAAACAATATAGGCCAAGTCTGGAATCGTTTGCTACATATTGGTACTGTATATACTATTTGCAAATGCACATGAAAAGCTAAGGAAAAAACATGATAGACTGCAGAAAATAATATTTAAAACAGCATGAGAAAAGCAGTATAGGAGACGTACACATGCAGACATATGGATGCAGACTTATAAACATTAGGAACATTCTTATGAATTATGAGTTCTAGAAATTGCTTGGTTGCTAATTTAAAATTCTAAGTAATTTAATAATTTTAATATAGTAGCTGATAGTCATCTACATAATATAACTGACTCATTGATTAAGAAGCAAATATGTTTCTTCTGTATATATTTTACAAAACCCTGTCAGTTACACAAGTGAAAATCTAGACTAATTTTAAGTTATACTAACATGAAACTAAATGTCCAAACTGTAGTCTGGTGGTGCTAATACCTAACAGACTGTGAGACAGTTATTTGTTTCTATAGCATTTTGTCACCCCTGCTTTTCAGTACCATATAATTAATTTTCTTTGAAATATAATAGACATGTGCAAATGAAATCAAATGAAATGAATACCTATGTAGGGACATTTCTAACATAATCTTCATCATGACCTATTGCACCCAGCCCAGTCACGGGCTATTTTTATTGGTTCCCATGTTATCAGAGATGTACATGATTATATGGAAAATATTGGCTCATCACAATAGGCTAATATAGTTCTTTTATGATTCATAAGTCTTTTCAAAAGGCTTTTTGTTTTATATGTTATGGAGACAACTTTAAAAGCATAGATCAAAACCTGTTAATCATACGTTAAAGAAATTTTGCTACTCATTAAAATGTTTCATGGGCAATCAATGTTTTCCCACCTATCAACAATTAAAAATAGCTGATTTTACAGAGAGACTAAATTAGCATATGCATTATTGCATATTCTGTACTACAGAATAAAAAATAAGAACTGACGCTACTCAGTTAACTGACGTGCCTCCTTGACATTAAAACAAAATTTTGTATGTAGAAAGACTTTTTTATTTTTCAGCATTGGCATTTATTTATTATGCAAAGACTAAACCTTGGTTAAAGACATAAGCTTTTAGTAGTCTTTACCTTTTACCTTATTTTGTATTATGATGTTATAGTCTATGAGCTAAAAATTTATCTGTGTAAAAAAAATCTAGCTGATGTTAATTTCCATACTGATTCATGCCACATAGACTCTTATATGCACTCACCATTTTGACTGTCTTGATCTAGAAGTAGAACTTTTATTCAATATGCTTATGTAACCCCAGAAAAAGTATCCCGAAATACCAAAAATAAAATAATATCATTCAGTGATAAATTCAGAATACAAAGCAGCTTGAAGTTTCTGATTGCAAAAGTTCTTGAAAGTTTAATTAATCCTTTTTAAATTGGCTTCAACCATATTGATATCAACAGGATTTTTCCATTAAAGGGGTTTCATCACAAAAAGGTATATTGCAAACTGCCTTCTGCATGATTCCTGCTTGCTCTTTCTGATGAGTATTTTATTTATTTTATTCTTTGAAAATAATACCAACAATACCAGAGCTATTTACCTCTGAAACAGGGATCACAAAATCATTCAGGTAAAGACATCTGGACATGTGGTTGGAGTTAACCGTCATTATATTGCTGATGCTACCCATGGAATGAAAATAGCTTTTCAGTAGGTGTATATGGTGGATGGCTCACCATAGCAAATAGATTTAATTGACTCTCATGTCTGTGACTCATTCACAGCGAATTTGGTTTTAAAAGGAGTCACTGAACAAAGTTTGAAAAAAGTTCCTAATTTTCAACAGATTGTTTTTTTCCAACAGTATACCTCCACATTTTTCATTTGATTGATCCTTCAGTGAAAGAATCTCTAGGGGTAAGCACTAAGCCTTAATTTTTGGATGGGCCTCCAGATTTACTTGACTATGTGGAGATGTTCCCCTTCCCATTCCACATATACAGAGAGCTCTCCTCTACTGCAGCCTCACTTTTTCTCCTCCCACTTCCCTGTGTACATTTACCCCACAATCTATTTCTCAGTTTTGTGCAAATTAAAACAAAAGATTATTCTAACTCCCAGAGGGGACAAAATACTGACCTCATTTAATCCATAGTTTTCAAATCTGAAGGGCCTTACACGTATGGTCTTTTGCAACACTGGGGAAGGTTGCTAGGTAGGCATAAAGGGAAGTCAGCTCTCTCATTAACTGAGGATTTTATAGGCTAGAGTAACTTATAGTTTTCATTCTAGAAATCTTTAATTTTTTTTTTTTTAGGAGAAAATGGATGGGTTGGCAATTTTGGAAGAAAAGACTCAGTCTCTGTGAAAATTATTTTTTATATTTGACTAAGAAGTGTAACAGAAAGTTACTCAAAATGGAGATAGGAAAGGATTTAACTAGCAATTAGTTCTAACAGCTTTTATTTAAAGACACGTTCATTCTAAATACAGGGTGCTTTACAGCAGCCAAAGTTCTTTTTTGTATTGATATCACTTCCTCTGTACATAGAAAGATATGACCTTGGATCATATTTAATAGATTTTTCACTTGGAGCTTCCAAAGGCACCATCAATTTTGCATCATTTCTCTCACCAGCTGCACTTTTGTTCACACAGTTTACTGCATATGCATGGACAGTTATATTCTTTATTCTAAACATGACAGTTTGTCCTTTTAGACTTTGATGTTTATTTTGACAAGAGCAAAGTAACAAGCATTCCACATTAAAAAAAAAAAATTCTCTTACAAGAGCAAATTCAGAAGCATTGCAAGCCCCTACATTAACATTTATGAGAAAACTCGACTCAGTGGTTTGGAGAGAGCTCTCTTAATATAACTTAAAAGTTCCTTTCTGAAACTGACAGTTAAACCACTATTGTATGGAGAAAGATTATCTAGGTTCTGGTTTTAAGGACGACTTAAAAAAAATTCCGCCTGCTATTGAGTTTTTAAAGATGTATTTTCAAACTTAAAATTATAATCTTTTTTATAGTGTCGTACCTATGGCGGTAAATTATATTTCAGATCCATTAAAAAAAGAAAAAAGAAACAGTATTCAATATTTTTTTCTTAAGCATGGTTTTGCTTGGCGCATTTGAAAACACGTCAGTCTATAAGCACAGAAATATTCAGAAACTATCATGGGAAGTAATTTCTCACAGTAACATATTGCAGCTCTCTGGCACAAGGAATAAACCTTATGTTTCCTGAGATGTAAGACAATGACCATCTCCTGGAATTCACTTCCCCTCTGGAGAGAGGACCTTTTTTATTGTAGTGTAACCCAGTGATAGGGCAAAAAAAAATGATTTATGACAGGATGCATCTGTCCTTGCCTAAGTTTAGCCATTTGAAAGTTCATCTCATCCCAAGGTAGGTGTCTCAGAGAGGTTCTTGTCTGCCTCCATTGACTTCACAATAAGTCTTGATGAGTGACTTAGATTAGATGTCATTTCACTGGCAGGTAAATGTGAGACAAATCCTAACTCTAAAACACTGCAGTACTTGTCTTTGTCAGGACCTCACTGTGAACCACAGTTCCCTCTCCCAGTTTTCAGACTTGTGTAACACAGTAACTGATGCAGAATGAGGTTTGTAAAAACAATCATGGTAATATGAAAATTTGTCAAAAAGTGAAGCCTGTAACACATCATGATCACCTGGAGATGCTGGTAGATATGGATGTCTTCATCCCAACAAGTACTTAGATATCTAAAGTAAAAATGGACAAGTCTCAAGAGCAGAGTTTAAAAGTCTTCCCAGCAATTCTGTTGTCTGGTTTTTTTTTAAACTATGATTGCTTTTAATTATCCTGGATAAAATAGTGGGAGAAAAAAGTACACCATCTCTTCCTCTGGAAGATTTTTTGCGCAAAATCCAATCTTGTAGGCTTGACTTTATGATGAGTACTGCAGACTGGGTCATGCCAGCTTTATGAACTCACCAAGCCTACCAGTGAGGTATGCACTGCTGGACTAAGGGGATTCGAGGCCTTTGGGTACCTATGAAAGCAGATAATCTAATTTGGTTTTGCATATATGTGTGTGTGTAACAGATAAACATGAGAGTCATGCAGCTATTTGCATAAATTCATGCTGCTATGATCTATGCTGTGTCCCTCTATTTTGTTCTTCTTGATTACTGTTAAGATATAGAAATTAATTATGGATTACAAATACACATGTTCAGAGTCTGAGCCCTTTAACTGACTTCTAGAGAACATTTATATCATTACATTGATCATTATGGTGTGAGGTTTGCTTTCATGGTTTGGGTGGAGATTTTGTTTATTTTCTTACTAAATAATGAAAATATGTAATCTAGAAGAAAATATCTGTAAACTGAAGAGTAATGGGATTTCACGATGAGTAGAATCAAAACACATTCTGTAATAGCTAATGTTATTTTGCACCAGCTTTTTCAGTAGAGCTTAGAACATGATGGGTAAATATCCCCGTTTGCAATGCTATTTCAGAGCGTAGCCCACTAATATAGTAGAGTTGTACCCAGGAAGCCAACTGATGATGGAAGAGCAAAGTAGGTTCCATAACCTGGTTTTATGAAGGAGACATGAAACGGGAAGTGATGTCATAGAGTATAATAATAGAAATTGCAAGGTGCTGTCTACCTTGAAGGAATCTACATGATAAAGCAGAAAACAAGAGGAAAAGCACGGAAATGTAAGGCAGGTTCACAAGTATGACCACTTAAATACAATGAAGACAGGTGTTTTTAAACTAAGCTGGCTGTTTACCTGAGTATTTTTAAATGGCCTTCTTTAGGGTTTTCCTCTTACATGCAAAAAAAAAGAAAGAAAAAAAAAGCTTTGAAGAGGGCTGTTTTGGAATTGATCAGATAAACAGTCACCTTAACCCCTGATGAAGTCTATATAGCCATATATATATATGTGGACATATGTATATTTTACACTTTTCTAGTAACCTGTCAATTATTGCCCACCTATTACAGTCTCTTTTCTGAGTTAGCTCCAGTTAATCAGATGCTGATTGGGGATTCTAGAATTCACTTGCTGATGATTATGTGTTATTTTAACAGGAGAATGACAATAATTTCCTGTAATGCCACTTGTTAAGGTAATTACACTGTAATTGCCTTATCAAGGTGTCATAGAGGAGAGAGGAAAAACTCTGAGATTTCACAGCTGCTGTCATGCTTTGATAAAGTGTTATCTTGAAAATACATTATCAGTCATCAAGCTAAATTTCTACCAGTTGTTTTAAATCAGAAAAATCTGTCTTGGGTGGGGCATATGACCTCTGCATTTGATGTTTCTCATTCTGATAATTAGGGAGGATGGATTATCTTTGTTTTAAGGCATAAACCTCACAGCAAATTTGCATAGATAGGAGTAAATAAATGCAGGTTCATGAAAACATCTCTGGGATTTTCAAAGGTGAGAAGCTGCTTCCTATGAAAAGACAGACTTCAAATTGTAATCTTGGTTTTCTAGTAGATACAGCTACAGTTACCTGGATACTGTCTCTGCTGTAGAGAGAGACAAGGGAAGTGAAACAGAGAATGTGACAGGTAAAAAGTGGGAATATGATAGGTCTCATAAATATGTTTTATTTATTATTTATTAAAGACATATAAACAGCCTTGATAAGAGCACTCACTCACTGTTTCACTTTGGTAAGAAATACAGGATACTTAGCAAGAATGTAGGATACATCAAGTGCCTGAAATCAGGGCAAAATCCAAGTATGTACTTACTGACCAAAGACCAGAGTTTACCCTTTGCACTGCTTAGCTTTGTAATAATTTTTTTTCAGTTTAATCATGCAACCATGAACTGGGAGATGTAAATAATGCCCATGGAATATACCCATTATGCAACTAATCCTGCACTGGCAGCTATTCATCCTGTCACTCATAACAATATAATTCAGAGAGAAGTAGCCACTATTTCAGCTTGTGATGACTGACCATCCTTTACATGACTACTAGTAATGATAAGGTCAAAAGTAGTGGAGAATTGGTCTTATACAACCTAGCTCCTTAAAGTATTTAGCCTCATGTCTGATGTCAGCATTAATTAAGTGTTGTGCACCTTACTGGAGCTAGCCCAACTGCATACTTTAAGAATGGCAAATAAATGTGCATATATTTTGTACATTTGCATCTGTTTCATACCTTCAAGGCAGCTGATGCAATATACCATGGTAATGATTATGTAAGCAATACACAGATATGTAAGGTGTCTTGATTAATGTCAGCTCTTGCACTGAAGCACCTCTCCAATTAGAAAACTGAGAAACTAAATTTGAAACATTTTTCTCCTATTCTTCCTGACATGTCTTTTCATCTCTCCGAACTATTCAGAGATGTGCTGCTAACACTGAAAATTCCTGGGTGAAAGTTCCACGCAGGATATCTTCAATTCCTTGGATTATATAGTGCAGTATCCAGTGCAAGAAGCATTACTGACAGTTTTGAATCAAAATTAGCTACCCATTTGTCAGCTAGAGAAGAAGAGATAGATGCATTTCTAGCAGTGCTGCTGGGACAATCTAGCTGAACCATTCATAGAAAGTAATGCTCTACCAGATTTACAAGGACACACTCTCAAGCTGATGACACTTCTCTATCTACTTGTAATAGGTTAACTTCTCAACATTAAATCACCTCAGATAATGTATGAGAATGGGAAAGTCATCATGAAGTTACAACATTTGTAGCTCTAATAATAGGAAAGAATGAAAGCATGAAAAGGAAAGAACAAAATTCAGCATGCTCAGGAATTAGTAGAAAGGCTCTTTGGGGAAGACAGTCTGGGGAACAAAAGGTGAATTTGTATCTTTAATATGTGGTACTAAAGGCACAAGAGCAATCTATACATTCCAAGACATTCTGAGGCATAAAAGAGAATGGAAAGATAATGTTTCTACTAAGACTTTAAAATGATCTAAAAGAATGAAGATATTTTACAAAAAGTAGAAGAAAAGGCTCACAATCAAAATAAATATATGGAAAAAAAACACCCACCAAACCAAAACTCCCAGGTAGGACTAAAGTGGACAATATGGAAAATGGATTGTAGATAAAAATAGAAGCAGCACAAATAAAAGGCTCCATAAAAAGATCAGAACTAAAAGTAAGACCATCATGTGACTGGGAAAAAGGAGCAAACTAGACATTTCATAGAGAAGGCAGAAATACTCATAACTTTTGACCCTTTAGTTTTTATAACAATAAATAAAGAAATAGAATTAGAGCCTGCAATTTTTCATTAGATAATATGAGAGGAAATAACTATCTAGAAAATTATGAGCTAAATTAAATGTCCTCAATTTAGTTTTATTATAGTCACTCTCAGTCCCAGAATAAATTTAAAACCTAAGATATTCAATAACCATTGAGCTATTATCCTTGAGCATGCATAAAGAATGAGGGATGTCCAAGTGGGCTTCAGAAAGATAAATATAATAGAACAGGGTTGGGGGCATCAAAATTTTCTGATACATGATAAGGCAATTTACCTTTTTAAACCTTCAGGGATACCAGAACAATATGGATTTGTAAGCTTAGTTGAAGTCAGACTTGAACTGATCTCATGGTTAAGAGAAATAATACGTGAGGTATATCTGAGCAAATTCTTTGATACTGTCCTATATTGTATGCTCAAGACCAAAGTACAAATATATTACGTTCATGTGCAAATGATTATAAAAACCTAACCAAGTGTAGACCAACAATGCAACATCAGGCTAGCAGAATATTTTAAGGGACGTCTCAGACAGATCTGGGATGAACCATGTTCTGCTGAATATTTTCATTAATGATTCGGATAATAGAATAAAGATTTTATTTAGACACAGTCAGATTGTTCTGAGATGCACAATTAAAGGATACATGCTGCAACAAAGAAAATTCTGATCTAATATGAGGAATTTTTTTCACAACACATATGGTCAAAAATGAATAGGTTGCTCAGCAAGATGGATTTATTCAGAACTTAACTTGACCCTGACAAATGTCATCTAACTTTCAGTATGCTCTTGCTGAAGCAAGAGATGGGAGCAGAAGTACTTTCCAACATAAATTATTGTTTAATTCTACAATTACATCAAAGTTTTGCATGAAAATTGAAAGAGAACATGGAGAGTTTGGAATAAACACAACCTGGATAAACTGGCAGAACCGTTCATAATTAGAAAAAAAAAAAAGAACCTCAGATGTGAGTGCAGCCCACCTGAAATTCCTGGGCGGTTAAACAAATAGTAAAGGGTGGAGGACATAGATCAGGGAGGAAGGACAACCTATGGAACTGCTGTGCTGTTTGATTTTTGTTGCTCTATTTGCACATTTTAAATTTTTTTTTAGTTATTAGTTATCAGTTACTGATTTAGTTAAGAAGCTCTTCTGGGTATGCTTTTATGTCAAATTGAAAACGTGTTTTAGTGAAAATTTTAAGGATGAAATGGGTTACACACTGACATACACACTGCCATTTAGATTCACAGAAATGAATTTCTAAGGAAGCACATTTCCTTAATACAGTATTTGCCCACTGATGGCTTTATGGACAGAGATACTGCACTACTTCTATATTTCTGTTAAATGACATGAGCCATCATTTTATATCATGATGTTGATTTATTTTGCTTTCTTGCTTTTTGAATATTTGATGTCCCTGGTATATGTCAAAGCAGAAATTTTCTGTGATGGTTTTTTTTATACTCACTTTGCATTTACTTTGATGCTTTGAAGCTTCACAAATACATTGCAAGTGTCAAAGATTTTCAGACAGGGGATAGTGGTCCTGCTGGTTTTAAAACAGACAGCTAGAATGCAGATATTTTGGGGCCAGAGGATAGAAGAACACTGGAGTAGTCAGGTTCCAATAATCAGAATATCCTGACAAAAATACCCCTTGGAGATATGTACTGGTTTTTACTAGAACAAAACTAAAAATACACAGTATCTCAATGAGGACAACTAATAAATACTGACAAGGCTTGGCCTTGTCTGAAGCAAAAACATGTAGCGATTCATTTCTGCAGGAAACCCTTCTCTGTGCTTTAACAGTATTTGAACACTAATAAGATTTAACATCCCCTGCTTCTGTGGAGAACTGCTCCAAAAAACTACGGGTTTGCTTTTTCGTTCTTGAAAAAATGTGAGTATGGTTTAATATCTGAAATACAGTTTAAAATCTGAAATATAGTTTAACATAGCCAAATGTTTCTTGGTGTTTGGATAGTGTTGAGAGGGGCAGAAGAGGAATGGAGAGAAGGAACATTTGTAATTTCACTTTTGCTGGTAAAAGAAAGATAATTTTTCACACAGTCAAATCTTTATGTAACTTGCCTAAGGAGGGAGTGACTGAACATCATTTATCTTTTCTCCAGACTATTGAAGAATACACTAAATACAAAATCATGCTTGCAAACTATGCACATCTGTTAAATTAACTAAAGAAAACAGAAACTGAGCAGGGTTGAAAGTGTCTGTAACAACAGTGTGTCGCCTGAGGCTCAATGAGTCTGTGTGAACAAAACTGCAGTGTTGACCTCCTAGAGGTTTAAAGTCTTTTACTTCACTCTTGAACTGAATAAAGGCACTTAATCACTTGTGGGAGGCTTCTCCAGTTCCCAATAAAATTTTATCTTGCTGTTATTCTTTACCTTTGTTCTAAAACCATATTTGAAATTTATTAAAAAAAGAACAAAACCCAGAAAACCTCTAGTTGAAGTGGGATGCTGGAATACTCCTTGAGACATTTTAGACATCCAGGACATTCACAGGGCTGATCAGCATGATGTTTTATGGCTTGAATTCATATAGTCCCAAAGATTTTCTTCAGCTCATTTATACATGATGAATCCTTCAATCAACTGGTAAAATGAGAAAAAAATGTTTGTTTGAACTCACAGTTGACCAAGACAGTTGATTGGAGTGGGAATGCCTAGATTTCAGTGGAAGTGAGTATTTGCTAGCATTTTCTGTCATGTAGTTGAACTGAAGAGATTTAAATATATTTGCAGTAGTAGAAGTATCTTGAAATGGAACTGCGTTAAAAGCCCTATGCTAGTATAGAGGAAAAATGTACTTGCAAGTTAAACATTTCTGGGAAGATTCCCAGGTGCTAAGGTGGGCTGGAATTGCTGATGTCTAACCTGCTACCCTGCTTGAGTCCTCCACAGCACTGGAATTGCTGTGTCTCCTGGGATGTTCTGGTCTCCTGAGCCATGCCCACAAACTTGAGGGGGACTGGTGGGACCAATTGGCACATGCCAAAATCATGCTACCGAACATCACACTACATATAATTTAGACTTTCATTCACCTTGCACAGCTGATTTCCGTACACAGTAGAATGGGGCTCATATATAGGGAGATGGCATTGTAGAAATAAGACCAGCAAGTTCTACAAGCTTTGTCAGAGTCCCACATTATTAGATTTGTGAGTTACTGCTCCATTGCTTATTTAGTGCCAGTGTAAGTTTTCCTTTGTTCTTTCACTTGTTTATTTAAAATAATTTAATCTTGGTTTAAAAGTTGAAAAACATAGATGTTGATGTAAAATATGTTCACCAGTATTTCAAGTATTTCTGCAGTATTTCAAGTGGTAAAACCAAACAATTTGAAAGAATCAGACAAATTAGAAGAAGAAAGCTTAAATGAGAGAAATATTCAGTTTTCTGACAAATAGGGTGACCAAATGAATTATTGACTTTATAGTGTTGTTTTTTGAAGATACTTGAAATATTTTTCTCTTAGATTTCTCTTTGTGCCCCCTGCTTTCTCTCAAGATTTAGTTTGATCATCCTACAACTTAACCTACCTGTCCTTATGGATCTACATCCGTACTGGTAAAAAATATAAAGAAGATAGACTTCACTGAAGAGTTTTTATTTGCACTACCTGGAAAAATGATTGTATTCTGATTAATAGTAAAGATACCTAACCTGCTCCTTCTTGCTGTCTACCATTATTGTTCCATCTCTTGTGAGCTAGGAAACAACAAAATGATAAGACAGTGTTGCCCCAACCCTGTGAGGATTGTCTCCTTTTCTATACATGGGGGGCATGATGCAATGTGGTACAAACTTTCTTTTCCTTCCTCAAAAATGGAACCTGTATACCTTGTGTCCAGGCTTTGGGGGTGGAATGATGGAATGATTGTCCTTTCTTTACTTGTATTCTCATTGTTTATTTATAAAATAACCCCACAGCTTTGTGCTATAACTATGTTCAACTTTGGGGGATTATATATAATTTGTTGTTCATCACCCCCGATAAAACAGCAAAGAAATTTTAAAATATTTTTAAATGCTGTTAAAAATGCCAATTTGCTGTGTTTATTTTTCCTTAAACCAATAAGAAGGCACACTGCAAATCTGGAGAATGAATTCAGCCCAGTCAGAGCTTCTTCAGTTGTTACAGTTCTTGAAGTGAACAGAGCTCCTAAAGGGACATAGGTACATTCTCAAATAAT
The DNA here is from genome assembly GCA_013400335.1 of Eurystomus gularis. Lineage (NCBI taxonomy): Eukaryota > Metazoa > Chordata > Aves > Coraciiformes > Coraciidae > Eurystomus > Eurystomus gularis. The sequence continues at coordinate 3,613 of VZZY01025726.1, read as the reverse complement.
TAATTTCAATTCTTTGTCTCTTGTAGTGAGAGGAAATGTGCATACTGTTAGTGAGGGATAGAAATATACTTATTACCTAGAAGTTTTGCTGGCTTATTATCTAGAAATTTTGCTGTTCTACTGACAACTTTGTTTCATCCTTTCATGAGTTTGAGCTCATCAAATACTTAGCTCATGAAAAGCTTAGAATACTAAGGTAGAGATGCAGAGCTGCTACTTAATATCATGATTATAATGATTATTTTTTAAAAGATGAGTCATGTTTTTAATAATTTTCTTTCAATTTTGCTACTATTACATATTTCTGTGAGCACATATCCTAACGAAGACACAACAGACTTAGTGAAAAAATAATGGGAGGTGTTGTACTTATCTATTTTTCCTCATCCTTCCTTCATCGAAAATTGATACCTACTGGAAAGCATCATCAGTATTTCTAACTCTTGAATATTTCTCATTGAAAGTCAAAACATATTAACAAATACAGTATATTAAAGCCATGAGCTGGCTTTGTCAGGCAAAAAAACCCTCAAAGGCAGTAGTGAGTACTTTTGTACAGAGCATTTTTCACTGCATTACAAAATGTTGTTCTGCTGTTACTATTCAGATTAAGCAGATCACAATTCTCAATTTAAGAACCTGAAGTGTAAATTAATAGAGATTTGGAGCACCACTCCAGATCTTAATCCAAAGACAGAGTTGAGGTTTCCTCATTTGAAAGCAGAGAGTTATCTTTCAACGAGCTATTCCATATTTCTTTTCTGATAAAAATCAAGTTTTCTTCCCTTAATATCTTTTACTTCTCATTGCCTGTGCAAACATATTCTTTAGCTCCTAGTTGAATACCTGACATTGACTTAGTTGCCCTATCAAATAATGTGAACACATTTTGCATACAAAGAGTTTTTCTGTAATTTCCAGAAACATTGACATCTTACACTATAATTACATTAAAATATTTGAAACTCCCTCATGCTGGCTGTGACTTCCCAGAGTTTTGTTTCCTTTTCTGTCAGAATTTTCTCATTGTTACTATATCAATATTCTTAAATTTGTTGTGCATGAAGCTATAGCATCATGAAAATGGAGCTGGACAAATTACATGGCAAAAGAAAGATGAGCTGTGAGACATTTTAGCAGGTCTCGTTTTTATTTTTCTGCTGGACAACAAATAACAGCTTTGTAATGTCTTGCTTTTTCATCTGTCTTTCATGTCTAATTCTGAAACAATGGAGACAGATACCTTAAATGTTTCACAAATCCTGTCCTTGAATAATAACTCTTATATAAAGAAATGAGAAAATCTTCATCCTTTTCTGCTTCAGCTTTTGTGATAGAACAAAATTATGTTGAGGAACTCCAGAGATTAAATCCTGAAAAAAAAGATTATTTATTTGAATTATTATTGCACCTCCTAAGAGCAATCCAGATCCCTGGGTGATAGATACTAAAAAGACACTCCTTGCCTTCAGGAACTTAAAATATGGATTTTGACCAGACATAACTGGAAGAAGTAAATCAAGGAGGAAATTGAAAAGCAAGTAGCAGAAAAGCAAGTAAATCACCTTACAAGGGATATGTGTCACATTATACAATCTACACTTTTTAAAGGGAGCTCTTTTCACAGACATTTTTTACTAATGATTATATGCATTATATGGTAAAAATTTCTTCCGGAATTCTCATTGTCCCTGGAGTAATAATTATATTGTTGTTCTTGTTATTATTTATTATGTTACTGAGATTTATATTATCTAGTTTAAAGCTAACTTCAAGTTTAGCCCTGTCTTGGCATCTGAGTAGTTATCAAGCCTGAAAGGACCCTGATGCTCAAAGTATACCTGTTTTTTTTTGCTGGCTCAAGAGGATAAGCTGATCCAGCTTGGTAATGGAATATAAATATCAACTTCTGTTTCTTTCCATGGTTTTCAGATTTTAGCTAGATGTGACCTAAAACCCTGTGCTGCTGTTAAGCAAATTGGTCCTTCAAATTAATCTGTGGATTTCTGAAATTAAGCAAAATCTTACAAAAAATTAGCCTATTGAACTAAAAATGTAGAGAAATCTGAAGTTCTTAAATTGTGTAGTTAATCTCACTTTTGAGGAAGAATAAACATTAAAAACTGTCTTAGCATGCTCACAGTTTATTCACAAAGGAAAAATAATAAATCTACTTCCACCCACAAAGTAAAACAAACAAATGCAATGCATTTTCAAATGCTTGCTACTGGAGACCTGTTTCTCAGAATGTTCCATCTTGTTAATGTATATGGGTATTTTAATTGTTCAGAAGAAATGAAGGGGAACTAGTTACCAAAGGAGGTGTCTCTTTCTTCACTTCTCTAATTTTTCAGCAGCTTTATATATAATTAGAGATTGCTGATGCAGTGATTATTGTAAAACAAAAGCAGCTTGATTGCTGCTGTGTTATACATTGAATGAGGGGAAAATCATTTGCCATGATTGAATTTACTAACAAATATTTAATGGAACATTCTGTCCCAGCATATTTAAACAATACACTATGCAGGGGGTGATAAGTGTTAAGCAGAGCAATTTTGAACTATACATATATATTTAAAAATTTAATTGGACATCAGTTTCATGTCATAAATTCTTTACTTTGAATAAACATGTCTCCTTGTACTCCAGCTCATACATTATGATTTGTGGATTTTCAATCTCAGCATTTAATTTTTTTAACATCCTGTTAGCTATAACTTATCATCTGCATTTATCAGAAAGCCAACACAAAATAATTCACTTAAATTTAAGCTTCTTTCTTTTTAACTTGCTAATATTGTCTCTCTGAACCAATGATTTTTAGATAAAAGAGGAAAAAATAATTGTACAGTTACTGAAAATTTAGTTTAAAATAGTCCTTAACCATGTGTTTAACCCTTCAACACTGACACTTTCTATGAAGTGTCAGATCAGTTACAGACTTCATTATGACATTTTTGTTTTAGACTGTTAATCCTCAGAGCAGCATCCAGGCCCAAGTTTGGGTTCTTCATGAAGCACATAGGAAGATGTGGCCCTTCATTTGTCAAATCAAGGCAGATTCAAATCAAAATGGACCTGTGTAGAGTAGGAAACATTAAGTACAGTGGCATATATGGACTCCTGTTCCTGTTAGGCATCCATATGCAGGATAACATGGAGTTTCCTCATCTCAAAGACCAATACTTCTTTTTCCAAGAAGAAACTGGTGAAATTATTTTCTTTTTGCAGTGATCTGGTCCAATAAATAAAGTGGAAGAAATTCAGTTGTGTTTTCTGTGACAGTTTACATGGCTCCAAGTCCATGTCTCCCCCGGAACTGTTTTAACCAGCAGGCTCTAGATACGGCTGAGAAAGTACCTGTACATCTAATTGCCTTCAGGCCCTTAGATATTAAAGAATTCCTAGTGCTGTAAAAAGCAGAAAAAGTGTTTGAGTCTGCAATCCAGTAATGAAGGCTCTAACTCAAGAATGGCAGTTTGAGTCGTCTTGGGCCTCAAGGGAATTGAAGCTCTGGATCCATCCTCCTGGGCAAACCTTTCAAACCTGGGGTGCTCTTCTGGCAGTCAGCTTGAAGCCAGGCTGATAAGAATCATAGAATGTTTCAGGC
>VZZY01025720.1:63442-79468 GCA_013400335.1 Eurystomus gularis | reverse complement strand
TTTGTGTTTGATTTTGGCCAGGGCTTCTTTGTTCATCCACATAGGCCTCCTCGTATTTTTGCCTCATTTCTTCTTATGGATGCGGTGCCTTTGAGCTTGGAGATGATCCTTGAAAGTCAACCAGCTTTCCTGGGCTCCCAATCCCTCCAGGACTTTGTCCCATGGTACTCTACCAAGGAGGTTCCTGAAGAGGGCAAAGTTGGCTCTTCTGAAGTCAAGGGTCTCAAGATTGCTGGGAGCCCCCTTCTTTGATGCCCTTAGGATCTTAAACTCCACCATCTCATGGTCACTACAGCCAAGGTCGCCTATGAGCCTGACATTGCCCACTACCCACTACCCCCTCCCTGTTGGTGAGGACAAGGTCTAGCATGGCACTTCTCATTGGTTCCTCAATCGCTTGGAGGAGAAAGTTATCATCAATGCATTCCAGGAATCTCCTGGATTGCTTATGCCCTGCTATATTGTCCCTCCAACTGATATTGGGGTGGTTAAAGTCCCCCATGAGGACCAGGGCTTGTGAACGAGCAGCAATTCCTATCTCTTGATGTCTTCAAGTCAAGAAGATTTGAAAGATATGTTTTAGTAAAATACAAATTACTAGGATATACCTAAGAAGAATCCATAATAAATACCAGTATTGGTTAAAAAAAACCCATACAAAAACTTCAATGTTAATGTACCTTTCATTGAAATAATACACAATCATATACATAAAAAAATACATAAAACTCCTGTAATTTTATAATGTGTAGAAAATGCAAGTCTTGCACTGTGAAGTACTTGAGTGTATTTATCCTACTTTATTATTAACATGGCTTTAAAAATCAAACTTAACCACATTCTTGAAATAGTCAGCCTAGATATCTAATAGCAAATCTAGAAGTTCTTTGGTTCCTAAAAGAAATTTAGAAGACAATCTTAAAAAAGTATTTCAAAATATCAGTTTGCTCTAATTCTGGGAGATTTCAAATTGAGTTTTGTTTAGTGTTTGTTCTCCATGTCCATGTAATATGTGATTTCAGGTATTAAATACAGAATCTTAAAAGATGATTAAACTAAACTCATTGTAACAAAGTGAAAAAAAAATAAATTCTAGCTTTTCTAAAAAGCACCTTATGTTAAACATTCACTAGATTTGTATTCAAAAGACTCAAGAACTGGACAATGTAGAAAAGGATTTACAGAAATATCTTCAAAAGAGATTTAAGAGAAGAGCTGTGTTAAAGGTAACGAGGTATTAAAGTAACAATTAACTATCAAACAGAACAAACTAGTCTGGCTAGCTGGTCTTCTGTTCAGAAATCAGAACGCTGTCTATCTGGCCCACATTCTTGTTTAGCCTGTAAAGTAATCCCTCTTTCGATCTTCATTTCAAAATACAATGTAAACTTCTTTGAAAGCGTTTAACATAGAGTTTTGATTAATTATGAGGCCATTTTTTGACATCAAATAGATAATAAGCACTGTTTAGAAAATATTTCATTTTATGAACAGCTGTTCTGCAATGTTTATAGTCTCTACAGATTTGATTTTTTTGTAGCAGTCATTTACCTCTTGTGAAATCTGTGTTACTTGTTCCTTCTGATGTTCCAGATCTTTTACAAGCAATGAGTTTTGCTTTTCTAGCTGCAGTAATCTCCTTGCCAAGTGAACGCTGTGCCAATAAAAAGCAAGCTCAAATTGATTTTTTTCCAAAATATGCAAAAGAAATTATCACATTTATGCTTCAGAACTTGATTGCCTTAATTTTTCCCCAATGCTTAAATACTAATATATATAAACTACATAGTGAAACATGCAGAATGGTCAAAGTTAGAAAAACAATGAAAATATGACAAAATTTAACAGCACTGAAATAGCATTCCCACAATACTACACAATTGCATGTCAAAATGTTTCAACTATTTATGAGTTTTCACTTTTCAGCAACTTTAGGGAATAACTCTAATGGGCTATTCCTTAAAGATTTTTTTTTAAAAAGCTCATTAATATACATTTTGTAGTGGAACACTGAAAAATGTAGTATTTTATCATTTTCAAACAGCGGCAAATCTGTTTTGACTGACATCTAATATGCCAAATTAATTGATATTGCCATCTTTAAAAAAAAACACAACCTCCTATGCAGATCCACAAATTAACTTAGAATTGAAGAGAAAGGACTACTGAGTTACTTAAAACACCCTAGTCAAAAAAATTAGATCCTCAACCACTTGCATGTTTCACGGCCAAAGTCAAAGGAGTTTATCATCAATTCAACAGCATAGTTCCATAGGCAGCAATGGGAAGACTCAGTATGCAATTACAGAGCCTACTTCCAGACTCCTAACCTCGTCTTTCTACTTGTTCTTAATCAGTCAGTCCTATTTGATACAGTCTGTAGGGCCTGACTATATTCTACTAAAATGGACCCTGGACGGTGAACGGAAATGTACTCCAAACTTCATTGACTGTACTGATTAGAACTAAATTGATTATAATGATAATGGGAGGTTAGATGTCAAGTGTCTGTGTTAAACCTATGGTTAGATGTCTAAATTTATGTATCTTGTAATCAATCCTGGTTTGAGTTATAACAGAACTAATAATTTCCAGTGATTTTACTTTTCAGCTAAGTCTCTTCTAACTTCACTTTCTGAAGTTAACTGCATATTTTCACAGCATCTGCTTCTGCAGTGATACAGCAGTGATAATGGCTGATGTTTAGAGTTACTACCAAGGATTGGTGTGCAGACCAAGGTCACTGCTGACTCTTGCATACCATGTTGGGGGTGCAGAAAGTGAAAGGCCGCACCTGTGGGGAGGAGCGGCCAGGACAGGTGACCCTAAACTGATCAATGAGGCATCCCATCCCATATACATCATAGTCAGTATAAAGCTGAAGGATCACGAGGGTTAAGCTCTCTTCTTATTGAAGACTCTGAAGAAGACTCTGTCTGTTCTGCCTTCAATCCCTATCCACATGTTCCTGAATCCAGTTCCACAACCCTGCTCCTGAATCTGGACCCCATCTGCCGCTGAGACCAGTCTGGGACGGTGCCTACTCCACAGCATCAGTGGTGATGGGCTGTAACTGCCATCAGGGCAGTTGGGTTTGATACTGGTTTTGTATATATTTGTATATATTTCATTTTATTATTATTATTTTCATTAAAGTTGTTTTAGTTTTATTTTCCAATACATAAGTCTCTCTCCTTTATTCCCTGCCTCTTAACCCCTCTTCCTTCGCAGAAGGGGAAGAGAGAGCGTCTGTCATTTGTCTAATGGCCAGCCCAGCCCTAACCCTTGACAGCAGAACTCTAATGGTTCTCTACACCAATCTATCCTTTCAGTGAATGTGTGCCATTTTTCAGAAAGTTCTGTATTGAAGGGAAGAAGTCACTCCAGTTCAGATCTTAGACTCTCAATGCATACCATCCATAAACGGAAAATGTTAGACTGCTAGTCTCCAAATAATGGATAGCAAAGTGTTATCCAGTTCTTGACGATGATACTGAATCTCTAAGAGTGTAAGTGGTCTAGAGCAGACCAACAAGGAGATTATTTTATGATTATTTATGATCATATTTACCTTTAAGCTGAGGCTTAGCGTGTGTAAAGTTAGATGAGTGTATAAACTTTCTCAGAAAATTTGACCAGTAATAGCCTCCACCTTCTCCTCAGTAGAAGGGAATACACTTTTAGATTTGGCAGGACTCTCAATATTCTTCACCTGTGTCATAAACCTACCCTTTCATATAGACAATCTTTCACTTTCACCTTGTATGAGAGGAATTACCTGAAATTCTCAATAGCATTCAGTAAGAGTTTGGTTCTTTCAGTTCCTCCTACAAGGAGCACTAGACTGTGTAAACAATAACTAAGCAAAAGAGAAATTAATTCTCCAAACTAGTTATTTTTATTTAGGAGTTACAAGATATGTTTTAAGATCCCACCTAGTACAAAAGAGAAATGAACCACTTCTCTGACTAGTTAGGGATCTTACATGTTAGCTATTAAAGTGCAAAGGGAAACTTGGATACCTTCCCACAGCAACTTCAGGAATATAGCCCATCATAATTTTCCCAGCTACAACTATTCAGTAAACTTGACCTGAATTTACAAGTACTTAGGGATAAGCACAAGTACATTTGTAAAGTATACTTGTCAATACGTTTTTTACTAGTTCAAATCAAAGAGACAAAGGGACTGATCTGCAAAGACATTCTGGAAAACGTTGATTCCAACTATACTAGAAAATTATGCAGTGCTCAAGAACGTGCTGATTTATTGTTAGCAAACCACTAGAGTGTTCCTGGTAGTATTCTGGCATTTACTCATTAACACTCTCCCAAACAGTTCCTAGGCATAGCTGAAGAGTTACTATGGGCAAGCAATCATTGCCAATACGCAGTTCACATGCAGTTTGCAGCCAACCTGCCCTGAGAGTTTAGTTTTATGGAAGTGGGCTACTGCATACCATCTGGTCTTGATGCTTCAGAATGTTCCCAGGCGTGTTTAATTTACTACTCTGGGTGCATGGTGCCTACGTGCAAAACAACAGAACAATTGTTCCTGGCAAGTAGGCAAAGAGGTATAGACCCCACAATGCACCATGCTTGACGAGGTGGTTTTGTGCCTGGTTTCAGAGACTGAAGTGCATGCTGTGAATTTATGGAATCTTAAACGAAGAGCTCTTATATGTCTGGAATTAAAGAGCAGGTAGTGGACTCCAATAGGAAGATTATTCACATTTGTAATAGATTCTCTTTCCTTAGGCAATCCCGGAGAGCAGAAAACTTATCTGTGTTTCTTTAATGGCTCTAAATGTTAAAGTTGGTGTCACAGAGGCTTTGCTTTACAGCTTAGGGAGCTAAAGCCATCACACACATTTCCTGCAAGGAAGTTTTCCTTGACTCAGAACAGCAGCAGGTAAGCCATACACAGACTTTGATGGCTTTTTAATCTTCTTAATTTTAAAAGATAAAGAAAGCCTACGAAGTCTCTAACACCACTATGAAGGATTAAATCAGCTCTATGGGCCAATGCCTTTTGGAACAGGAGTACATGAGACATTCTGATAGTGCCACTTCTAAGCTCAGAAAGTGTCTTCCAAGCACATCTGAAATCCTGGCTTATTGATCATCAGATCAGTTCCAAGGTGATTTAGCAGAATTTTTTAATATGTAAATAATCAAAACTGAATCTTATAAAGTGAAGAAAAAGAAGGATCTAAGCTGAAACTCAGAAAAGTTCACAAACTAATGACAGAGGAGGAAGGAACCAAAGTTTTAGGAAATGATGCTGTATAACACTCAACAACCTCCTAAAAAGACATACAACTGCGTTACAGAATTTTTTTTCCCGCCTCCTCCTTTTTTATGTTAATCAAATGAGCTGGATTCTAAGACAACACATAATGCATATACCTTCCTTTATCTTGAATATGTAAATTCAGGAGGTGCATTTTTACCTTTGCTTTAGTCGTCTTTTGGCTGTTGTGGGAACATTAGCACCATACCCATATGAGAAGAGAACCCTTTCAGCTTCAACTTCATCTTCCACTGCAAAAAATGGCAGAAAGGTACTTTTGAAGAACATAATTACAGTGCAAAATCATACAAACTTCTAAGGAATTCTACTTGTAATTACACATATGCACAAACATTTTTCTAGAAGCCAGATTTTCAGTTGGTGTTATCTCCTGGCCTTGAGTAGAACAATTTTGTTCACAAATAGCATTAATAGTGCCATACACTAATTTCTTACAACACTGGCGGGCTTTTCACTTTTTATTTTTCTAATTAACATAAGACATATGCAATATGAAAGTAAAGGAAAAGAGTTCAGCGTTCCTGAATATTCATATTATTGGTATAGTCACAAAACACACACTAGTAGTCTTAAGTTTAATTCAGCAGTACAGGGTTAAGTTGCTCAGGTTTTTTCCTAAATAATTAATTTTCTATGCATACATGGGGAAGTGGAGGAAGACAAAATTAGGGAGTCCAGTAGACTGGACATAAACTAGTCCATGGCACCAGAAGGGACAAGGTTGCTGAGGGAGCTGATTTCACTGGGAGGCTGCTCACTATCATTATTGAAAGACTGTGGTGATCAGAAATTTCAGATAACTTGAGGAAAATCAATTTTCACAGAAGGGAAAGGAGGAGATTCCTATGTTTATGCAAAGTAAAAATAGTCAATCTCTGCCTCCACGTATTTCTAAGGACTTAAACACCTTAGGAAAAGATGTGACAGTCCTGTCTGACTCATTTTTCCTAATGCTCAAGTGCCTCAAAATCAGAAATACTTTCTCAACAACTTTCACAACGCTATAGCTTCTTTCAGCACTTGTCTAATACCCTTTCAATGTTATTTTAAACAAGGTTCCTAAAACACATTTAGAAAAAGAAAAGCCTCTAGTAGAGCACGTATAAGCCACATATCTAGTTACATGAAAAACAATACAGAAATTCCAGTAAGTATGACAGAACAAGTTTACTGATGTGGCAGTACAAAGGCACCAGAACTTCGCATTTTCAAGGCTGTCTTAGTTATGACAGGCAATCCTCCAGTGCCTTAAATACCTCCTGTTCAGAAAAACACAAAAAATCATTTAACCTGCCTTTGTCACAGTCCTGCTTTTTGGTTACAAATCCAGTGTTGTATGTCTCAGAAAAATGTATGTAACATTCATACCTGTCAGTAGTGTCCATGTAAATGTCAGATTGTGAAGAAAAACACAAAAAAATTTGAAATATTAGAGATATGAAGCAAAAAGAACGTTCTGTATCAGTGTGTGCTTCTCTTACCTTCTTTTATGTCTTTCCAGGCTCTTCATCTGACTTTGTGGTCTAAACTATGCATTTTACAAGTCAGGGGACATTTATTAATGACAGGTTTTTACACTACTTAGCAAAAAAAGTGCCGTTGTGAGGATACAGATAGGTTCAAGCCTCTTAAAAAGATACTAACCAATGGAGGCAAGAAAAATCAAATAACTAGTCTACAACCAAAATACCCCAAGGTGAAGGTTTTACTCTGGAAAGGAAGAATATACAAAAGCCAAGAAAGTTTACTATTGTTATTCATGTGGAAACCACTCAGATGCTGTAAGGAGTGGCTACATAAATTCTTGATTGTTTCCTGAATAGCCTGTTTCATGTCATTTCAATATTAATAAAATGAGGCATAATGATGAGGGAATAACAGTCACAATTCAGTGATCTCTTCCACATGCACATTCACCAAAGGAAAAAGTAAAAAGCTTATATGATTATATGACAAAAGCCACCTCACGTGTGCAAATACAGTTTATTAAAAAGTCCAGAGAACCCAACCCCCACCAACATCCCAAATATTGTAAAATAGCAGAGGCTTCATAACTCAAGGAGAAGAAAAAAAATTACATGGTATTGAGACCACAGGACTGAAGAGTAAAATCTTATTCTCACTAAAGTCCATAGGAAATTCTGTTGTCCAAAGAATGCTTCAGCGTAAATTATATTCTCTGGAAGAGAGACTGAAGCATTTCCAGAATAAATTAAATTTGAAAAAAAAAATTATATTTCCTTGCTTTCAACTATTTTTCTACCTTTAGCTATTTATGACATGTAAATACCATGACATAATTTAAGACAGGAGGAAGCATGTCTGTGTTCTCCTTCAAAGTGTTTTTAAAAAAGAAATATAGTTATTTATTCTCATTTTCCTAAGAAGTTCACCTTGGTGCTGGAATTCAGTCTTAATTATTATCAGTTCTAACTTTCAATTTCAAATACATTATAATAATATTAAGAAAAAAACATGTTCATTATTAAATAAAAAATATATTTAAATAATATTGAGCTGTAACTCCTTTTTTTCTCTCCAACAGAATCAGAAAATAAAGTAATTATAGTTTAACAGAACAGTCCATTTGGAAACTTTCATTCATTTAATTCATATTCTGTATCACAGAATATGCCATTCTAACAAGTACAAGCTGCAATGTATAAAATGAGGTATGTACAATCTAATTGCTAGAGATACGTAGCTATCGTTGCATCCCAGCAATAGGTACTTTGCTCTACACTACTGCTGATATATAACGCATATGCAATGATCTTCTCCCTGGGAAACATTATTTAGGAATTGCGATTAGTTTTTGGAGGAGCAAACAAAGAGAAAAGGACAAGAAGATATATGAATGAGTTTGAAATCTTAAAATGTCCTACTCTGTTTACACACGGGCTAAAAGACTTCCAAGATGAGAGTCTTAGTTTCAAATTAGTAATTACTTGCTTTGTGGAATCATTTAGGCCGAGAATCAAACCAAGAGAGAATTCATAAAAATTTTGCTGCGTTTGAGAACGGATACTGTTATTTTTGCCAACCAGAGACAAAAATTTTCAAGAGTAATCAGGCCTGAATGTAATCCAGGATTTAGTACTTGGAACAGACTGATCTCCCACAAGCAACTACTTAATGTCTAATTATTATTAATTCAACACAAGGAAGAGCTTTTTTTCTCCACAGCTCATGCAAAAATTCACATTAATAACTGTACTGTATTATGAAACCTATAATTGTCTGTCAACAAAGAGGGGTTCCTGGTATTCAAAATATACTTAAATAACAGAAGAATCAAAAAAAACATATCTAATTACAATGGATGAATAAAATAAGGAAAACAGAAATGAGGGAAAAGAAACACTGAGATGATTTTTAATATCCATATGTCTAAGTTCACATTTATTTGATACCTATTTACAAGTACATTTAGAAACCTATCATTAATATTTTCTATCAAAATAATTACTTCACCTTAATTGACAGGCACAAGGAGGGAGAATGACAGGCACTGTAATACTTTACAAGCACCATGAGAAACAAGACATCTTGTCAGAATGCCAGAAATATCTACAGATACAATATAATCTATGACAGGACTTACCTTCTGCTGTCTGCAATATTATCTCATCAAGCTCTTTTTCAAGTTTTTCGTAAGTATCCAGCCTTGCTTGATACTCAGAATTCTGTGTCTGAAGTTCAATAATGCGTGTTTCACTAGAAGACTGAAGACTATAAAATTCCTTAGTAAGCACCTGTGAGAAAGAATAATGGAAAGATCAGGGATTCAGCATTATAGCTATTTATGAAAGGCAAAACATAATACATGTAAAATGCTTAGCAGTATGATACTTGATACTCTGATATTTGATGTAACTTGATGTACACTTTCCTGATGCACAGGAAAGATTAAAATAATTTTTAAAGCAGTTATTTTTTCAACTATATTACCTTGCACAGATTACACTCTTAGGTCACATCACTTAAGTCTATCTCCTAATGCCTTAGTAATTCTAAGAATCTCTTTTCAAAAAAGCTACAAGAATTTTAAAGGGAAGTTAGGAAAAGCAAGGTAACAGCTAGAAATATTAATACATGGCAGTCAAAACAATATAAATGCATTAATTTTCATTGCTTTATCTTGATTCAGGTTTTAGTTGTCAATTAAAAAAAATAAGGTTCCTTTACAGAAAAGTAAATGCACGAATATTAAAATTTGGTATTTAAGATATACTAGATTCTTATTATTTACTTATTACTGAAATATAATATGCCATTAATGCTCAGGACTAATGTAAATACTTAATTGAATAAACTTAAACAAAAAAGCACATATTCAAAAGCAAAAGTTAAGAAGGTCCGTATAAAAGCTAACGCCTGATATAGTGCTTGAAAATAGAAAACACCAATAACTTAAATATAAAACCAACAGGAATGAAAAAATCCTTGGTAAGTAAAGTAGTAATCTATATGCTTCACAGAAGAAGTCCCACCAAAACAGGTAAAGTAATAACCAAGTAGTACTGTAGCTAAGTTTAATAACTAACTTCCCAAATAAAAATCCCCAACATTCAAGATGACAGCTGAATATAGAACTTAAGATACAGAAATATATGCAGTGTGTACAGCAGTAATACCAGATTCACTGTCAATAACACTAAAGAATGTTCAATTGCTTAGAGAAACAATCCACTCGAATATAAAAAGCTTGGTCCAGTGTCATAGAAGAAAAAATGCTAAGTTGAAATCTGGCAACATACAAACCATCTGGTTCCCAGTTTTAGCATGCATAGGAAGAGAAACTACTCTATGCTGAGATCCAAATGAAAACAAGGGTTGGTTCACCAAGCAGCTGTAGCTGATCCACAAGATACTAGTGACTAAGTGACTACACTATTCAGGTCAATATCCCATCAGAAAGGTAAGAAAAAACCCTTAGTACATTGGTACTATATATAAGAAAGGAAAGTAAAAAAATTAGGAATTCAATCAAAAGGAAATGAAGTAAAAGCTTCAGACATCAAATATTTAAATTCTGCAAGACCGTTTCTTAATGAAAGAGCACTGGTTTCAAACCATCTCTCTAAAGAGAAAAGGAAGTGCCAAAAGCGTTAGCAGAATTGAATGCCAAATATTCAAGATATTATCAGATCAAGTAAGTATCCACAAAGAAAATGGAAATACAACTCAAATTTAACCATCTTCTCAAAGTTTAGACATGTCTATGCAAGTGCAAAATCTGTTTAGCAACCTCAAAGTCAAGCAAAACTGGCACTCCCAGTGCTCATGACCACAACTAACCTCATCAGCCAGGATCTGAATGTCCCAATACAGACAAAACAAGAAATTACATTTTATCTAAACCTGGTTCCACTTTCTAGTTCCTTTTCATAAACACCCTAGGTAGATTCAGCACTAGAAATGCAGGGACTTGAAGAACAGCATCTGTCTCCAAAAAATGAAGGCTGCCATAGCTTCCAAGTGGCACTTGGGGAAAAAAAGATTTTTATTCTGTTCTGTTCAGTTTGTACCCTGACATTTTAGATATGCACTGCCAATCTTATTTAAATCTCACAAACCATACTCAGTGATTTTGGGACTAACTGCACAGGTGAAGAAATTATGTTTTACAGTAAGTTTGCTCTGCTGAACACTGGGCACCGTTCCAATTCTAAAATAGGTGAACAGGATATGATACATTTTTGAAAGTACATGTTTCAATGATAACAAATTCTAAGCTTGTAGAGGTAAACAGGTCCAAGTTATTGAACACTATGTGAATAGGTGTATCGGATGTAGGTGCCTAGGTGCTGTGAGCCAGGACAGCCGCTGTGAGGGAAGGCTGAGCCACAGGGCATGGCTGAGCCCTGAAGCCACGGTGGTGGTGCCTTGGGAAAAATGTATTTAAGAAAGGACAAATAGGCTGCATGGCAGTGAGGAGTGAGGGGAAAAAAGTGTGAGAAACAGCCTTGGTGAAGACATCAAGAGAAGGAGGGAAGGGGGTGCTTCAAGTGCCAGAGCAGAGATTCCTGAGAAGCCCACGGAGAAGCCCATGGTGAAGCAGGTTGTCCTCCTGCACAGCATGAAAGATCAAGCCAGAGCAGATATTCACTCTGCAGCCCATAGAGGACCCCATGCTGGAGCAGGTGGACATGCCCTGAAGGAACTGTAACCTGTGGAGAGCCCAAGTGGAAGCAGATTTTCTCCTGAAGAAAGCAGCAGCCCATGGAGGATGCACACAGGAGCAGTGTAAAAGTGGGAGGAGGAAGGAGCAGCAAAGAGGAGCTGTTACGGACTGATCCCAAACCCCATTTCCCATCCCTCCCTGCAGTGCTTGGAGAGGGGGACATAGACGAGTCAGAAAAGAAGAAGGAAAGGAAAACCCAAATGAGAAAGTGGTGGGAAAAGATGTTTTATAGTTTTTGTCTTTGTTTCTCACCATCCAAATCTATTTTAATAAGTAATAACTGAAATTAATTTTCCCCAGGTCAAGTCTGTTTGCCCATAATAGTAATTAGTCCCCATCCTCTTGAGCAGGGGAAGTGCAAGAGTGGCTGGGTGGGTGTTTGGCAGCTGGCCAAGGTCAACCCACCACAATAGCATAAGCCACGTTAGGTCTTTTTAATGGTGTATACACCATGCTCTCCTTTATTTCTTTAGCAGTAAAAATGTGTTCCAGAATTGTGTGTCAGTAAAAACCATTATGTGACAATGCTACTACAAATCCTAGTTTTTAATAATGATATTGAATTCACCATAACTCTTCAGGTGTAACTGTCATCTTTCCCTACAATAATCACACTGACTGCTTCAGCAGAATTTGGTGGAGATCTTAATTCTGCTGTGTATGTTCTTTGCTACTTTTCCACCCAGCTTTTCCATTTCACATTCTAATTGAAAACAACTATGTAATGCCCTGTAAAGTGTCTCTTTATATAACATACCTCCAGTTTTCTCTGATATTTCTCACATTCCATTTGGCACTGTGAAAGATTCTTAGCTGTTTCTTGTTGCATGAGTTGAACACGTTCACTTTCAAAGGACTTCAGCTTGCTTTGGTGAAGAAGTTCAGCTACTTTGCTTTCTGTGCCAAGTTGCATTTGTCTATACCTAAAAGAAAAATAAAATGTTTCAATGATTCAAAAATAAACAAACTTAGAATACATGCTACTTCTGTTCATTACAAGTATATTTTTCAGAAATTAATACAGTATTTCTAGGAGCTTAGTAAGTATTAGTATGGTTATCTATGTAACTACTGCAACCTGTATTTGAAATATCATTAGGAAATTCAATGCTATAATGACAAAAAACCACAGTGTGTGGAAAATTTAGTCCATTGCTTTTCCGAGTCTGTGGTTAATGCACAATCAAATCATAATGACCTTACAGTATAGCTTATTTTTTACAAAAATGTCAGATCCATGTGAATCTCTTTCTCGGTACACAAATGTGTGCACTGAAGTCTTTTCATGGCAGATATGCTAAGGAGATGTCTCCTGGCTTCACCACCACGTGTTAGACATCATAGGGAGAAGTGGTATTAGACATCAATGATATCAGTGGGGCATCCCTTGGGATACCCCTTTGGGATATTATGGGTATCAGCTACACTGCTTTTTCCCATACCTAAAGATATGAAAAAACATCAGACCACAATGGTGCATTAATTTCCACAGTCTTCAGAACCACAGGTCTTTCTCAAAAAACAGAAATTAAGTTCATTTTTGAGAATATCATTATATGGTAATTGTAGATGACAGATAAGTAATATTCCACTTAGAAGTGGACTTCATTCATTCTACTTTTTATACTTAACAGACAATCTCAAAAAAGAGGGGTAAAAAAGTTTGCTGATAGATTACTAAATTACTGGACTGTAGAAAATGAGGGTGACACAAAGAACAGTAGAACGCCTTATAAATCTTCACATTAAATAATATGAAATTCAAAGGAAGTATATGCAAAGTAAATCACAGGTTATAAAATATACCACGTACACAAAATATAAATATACCATATACATAAAATGATGAACTCCCAGCTGACTTAAATATACCATATACATAAAATGATGAACTCCCAGCTGACTGTTTTCACTCATAAGTGAGATCTTGGGGTTATACTAGATAAATCAATTAAAATTTTGGCTCATTTACATTGGGCAAAACCAACATTTTGGGAATGACTGTGAAAGCAACAGAGAAAATACAGAAATTGCCACATCCCTTTACAGTTCCATGCTGTTGCCTGCATACTGAATGCTGACTACCATTCCAGTACCTCACTGGAACGAGAAGGGTAATAAGGATTACCTTTGACAACCAGTAACATCACGGATTTACACAGTTGTACTGTGAGGAAGAAATTACTTAAGCAGGCTAGGACTCTGCAGCTTGGAAAAGAGATGGTGTAAGGAAAAGGTAGAAATGGGAGGGGCCTGTAACATCACAAGTGGCATAGAACATAAGTATCAACTGTATTTTGCAATAGGTGAATGAGATGGCATCTAATAAAGCTAGTAGATGCAGAATGAAAACAAATAGAAGTTGTTCTTCACACATGAAAGCTGTGAAATTCCTTACCATAAGATGCTGTGGATGCTAAAAATTAACACTTACTTAAGAGGATACTCAACAAATGCAGCAGAGAAATCCTTTGACAACTACTAAATGCAAGATGGTACTTCTCACGCAGAAGTCACTTAACAAGAAATTGTTAGAATGCCAGATAAACCTTTACTCTAACCCAGCATAGCTGTTATGCTAGCTGTCATTTGTCAAATAGCAGTTGCAAACACAATTCCATCCTATTTAGCACCTGATCTTTCGGTGGGATTGAGAGTGTTTAACAAAAACAAGGGGATTACTTCAAATATTTTCTCTGAGGATTTCAGATGTAGGAATGTTTCTAAGGCACAAAGAGGAAGCAATTTTCACTGGAATTAACTTGAACAGAACAAACAGGTGTCATTATGATGCCCTTTATAATCACTCTGTAGACATCCGTGTATGAGTAAACAGTTCAATGCATGAATGAGATTGTTCCCACACAGGCTGTGTAAGCAGAGATGGGAAGCTCTGCCTACTGAGCTCATGAAAAGGTCGCTCTTTTAGAAACAATTTTCTTTTTCAATAGTATGACATTTGTTCTCAGAGTTACTGCGCTCAAACTGCTAAATGCCAATTACCTATCTGGTTATTGACTACTGCTGTCAATTTTGTCGGAGGATGCTTTTCAAGTGCTGATACAAGTACTTCATCACTGCTCCCTGCGTGTATGTTCCTATTTTCATTTTACCACACAAAAATAGTTTCAGCACTCTCACATTCTCCACACTTTGTACATTATTGGCTGCAGACATGACACCAAATCTGTTCTGCTATACACAGTTTACAATCCTGAGAAGACTGTTTTGTTCCAAAATGAACAAGCCTTCACAAAGATTTGTCATCCAGCTAACTGATGTGCAATGCAACACATAAGTGAAATTTATCTACACGTCGTATTTATTGACTTTCGACAACAAAGTAATCTCTTCTGCCTTTACACCAATTAAATGGCAATGCCTTCCTCTACACAGTTTCAGACCTTAAGTTAGTCTAAGGTTCAGACTAATCTGTTTTATACAGAGCTTACACACTGGAAATATGCATAAACAAAGGCCATGCATACTTCTCTGTACCTACTTATACTTTCCGGAGAAGTCCGCAGTTCTCTGATGATTTTTGTAAGTCTACTCAATCAGCTGGGTGCTTCCAGAGCATGCTTATCAACCCAATCATAAACAGTAACTTCAGAAAAGTATTTCATACTTTGTTTTGGAAATTTGAAGCAGCTTAGATGTGCGTGATCTGTTTTGTACTGGTAAGGTTACGAAGGGTCATTTTCTTTTAACCTTACTACACTGTTGTGCTCGCTAGTAACTCCTCCACTGTAGCACCATTCAGATTTTTGTTGTCATACTTGCTTTTCCTTGGCCAGATAGTATCTCTGGGTTCTTGGCTACTATTTCAGCACAAGTGTGTGTGCATGTGTGTACTGAGTCATGTAACACCATGTCAAAATACATTCCTTAATCTGCCTAGATGGTCTCTAAGGGAAAACAAAAGAAGATAAAACCACCCTATACTTTAATACCACTATTACGGAAAAAAATAGTGGAATGTGGGTGTGCAGGATTTTTCTCCATCAAGAAATTTTAGCCAACTTGATATAGTAAAAGAGTAGAGGTTTTTGCTTCACATAAGGCAGGTTGGGAACAAAAGGGAAATTACAGATTGAGCCAATGAAAAAAAAAAAAAAAAGGAAAACTCCTTCATACGCAAGAATCATCTGGAATGTGGTCTCAACATCATTTTATCTTTGCGCCACTAGGATGACCAGTCAATAATGCCTGAAGTTTGCTAAAGCAGAGTGACACAATGGTTATGAAAAAGGTTATTTCTAGAATAAAGTAGAAGGAAGAATATTCAGACAGGGACTTAAAACTCTGTTTTGTAAGGACGGTTTTAAGATATTTTAGTCAGAGGAGTTTGTTTTTGCAAATGGTGGACAATGATGTAACTTCTCAAAATTTGCACACAATGAAACTAAATGGAAAGATTTCATAGTACAATCATGTAGCCTGTATACTCAAGAAAGTATGGCAGCCAACTGTTTTTTAATGGAGAAACTACCCAACAAATCCAGCACAGCCTAATTTAATATTGA
>VZZY01025720.1:28976-63384 GCA_013400335.1 Eurystomus gularis | reverse complement strand
ATCCACGTAACAATTCCATTTCCTATAAGCATCTCATAAGCACTGAGATGGCAACTCTAATCTGTTTTTACCTAACAAGAATAGACTCTCTTTTTACCACTATCTATCCCATTGGTAATACCTGACATGTACAGCAGTAATCCTCAAAATTGTAGCTGAACAATGAATTATATTAGAAGACAATATATTTGTAAAATTAAGCATTCAAGAAGCAGCAAGTCTAGTATTTAGCTTGTTAATAGGAAAGAATGCCAGGCAAGTAAATACAAATAATACCTCTTCCAAAGGAAGTCCTACCAAAATTAAACAAAATCTCAACCCTTTCTAATTTTGCAAACTTGATTATATCAACCTAAAGCTCTTTAGGATATTTTCGACATTTCAATTTTAAAAAATGGAAAAAATCCTGTAAATTGTGAAATCATCCTGATTCCACAAATAGGTCAGTTCCAGATCTAAGGTCTTCAGAGTAATTACAATATACTCTCCTATTTTTGTACAAATGTCTGTGCTTTGGTTCGGTGCCAAATTTGCAGAGAAACCTAAATGCTACACACATTTCCTCCCTAACCTGTACTATTACAAACCTCCCAGTTCCAGCCCAAACATGTCCTCTAAAGTTCCTGCCCTCCTCCTTCTCTGTCCCAGCACCAGCCCAGATTTCTCCTGTTTTCCAATTACAATTTCATTTTCTTTACTTGGCATCAGTTTTTCCTCTCACCTGTGTTCCTAGCTTATTCAGCTTCCATTTCTATCTCATAGCCCTACTCTCCACCTGCTCGTTTTCTTTCTCTCTATTCCTGTATCACCCTCATATTTCAGCATCCTTCATCAACTCCTACCCATACCACTTTCAAAATGAGGTTCAAATCCCAGTTTAACTTCCTCACCTTTTGCAACTGAGTCTGGCTGTTAAGGCCTCCTCACTTCCAAAGAGCCCAAAGCTAAATATAAAAGTACAGAATTTTCCTTACTCCTCATTATAAAAGTACAGAATTTTCCTTACTCCTCATTGTGCCACTTGGAGTCACCGAAGGAGTAACACAGCCTAGATAGGCCTAAATTCAGTCATGTTAAAGGCAGCACATATGGTGTCTGTACACGCAGCAAACTGAGATACTCCAGTTCAAACATGGGCACTCAAAGGATCTTGTTTTCACTGGTTCTCTTTTTGATCCTTGGTACTAAACACTGGTTGGCTTGTTTCTGAGCAATCAATTTCCCGTGAATTGAGTTCACATGCTAGTAACTGAAAATGTAGGAACTCTGATCCTTAGTTTCAAATGCTTTCATTGCTCAGCTTTTGAAGCACTGAACACAAGTCTGATGCATCACGCATCTGGCTTGTTTCACAAACTGAAAGTCTGTTTTAATATTTACTACCAAATGGGTAAGAAAATTGCCATTCTTCAGTTAAATACACGTATTTTATGTAGATTGCTACACTAACTTTATAGGCATTTTCAGTCTTTCGTACCATTTGTTGCTTCCTTAATGTCTATAAAATATGTCAAATAATTACTAATCTGGACTAAAATAACAACACCCTTAGTAACAACAAGTTTCTATATCTCCAACAAAAGACAAAGCAGCTGAGTATAATAGTTAAACAGAAGATGAAGCATGCTTTCTAAAAACTGTTTAAAGAATGAAAAATTTGTTTGCTTGAATAGTTTTCACTTAGAATTTGTTTTTCCCAAATATGCTGAGAATTTTTTCAGCACAGTATTCCTGGTTTAGATTATTAAAAAAATCCAGAAACATATAGCTTAAATGCTAAGGAGTAAACATGATTTAACATGCAAGTTCTTGCCAGATGTTACATTTGCTTCGTATCAAGTAATTAAACATACAGTACTTTTGCATGTGGTTTAGTAAAATCTGTTTGAGAGAGAAAGCTTAGAAGCTTTGTTTAAAGCTGCTTGCTTCAAAGCAGATTTTTGTGTTTTGCAGCATTCTAAGCATTTGTTACGTATTGGCCTCTGATCCTCATTCTGTCAAAACAGCTTCCTTGGAGGCAACACTTCCACATTTTGCAGTTTGTAGGAAGTGCTAGTTCCAAACATCCAGACTCGGCAAGATAAACCACTGACTTACAATACCTATAGTTTCAGGACAACTAAACTGAAAATTATATATCTAGTAAGTGGAGTTCTTCAGTATGTAGGACCCATGTATTCTTTCTACCCTAAGCAGACTAATGCCCAGCATACACTAGATTGGACATTTTTCCCTGCAGTGTCCGATAACACACATGGTCCACATGTATTCTTGTGTCTTAGGCCAGAGAAACAAATGGGTTAGCTGCTGCACAGATCTTCTCATTAACCTGTAACATGGCTGGTAAAGAGCAAAGTTAAAGGTGGGGTTGTAGAATATACCTATAAAAGGCACATCTTGATGAATTACTACAAAGGTAGCTGCTTATCTTTGTGTTTATTCCACTAGGGCAGCTACAGTGACCTCATTGCCACGATGAGTGTTCCATCTAACAACTGGAAGAATGAACATTATGAAAGATGAGTTTGCTTTAGATATATCTGCTAAATCATGCTGACTGGCAGGGATTGAAATCTATCTTTGTTTCCTACGCTCCGGACTACGCAATTGTGTGTGCTTCCTTTTATTTGACTCTGACTCTGTGAAACAACATTCACTCCTGCCCTGAGACACAGCTTCAACAGTAAGGGCAGAGAGCTTCAGCCTAGCCTAGTCCAGCCTGCACTTGGGAGTTTTATTACAGTCATGAGGGTTTCATAGTAAACCTTCACTTGGGAGTTTTCTCTCAATCCTGGAGCTCTGATGGACATCAAATTCAGCCTTCCACTTCCTGAATGTGTGTGCCTACTTTTGGGCTACTGTAAAAAGGATGAGCAACTCCTGTCATGCTAGCTTTAAAAATGAAACAGGATGTGGTTGCTGCTGTGTGTTAATTCAAGGCTGCTGATGCATGCTTCATTTGGTCAGAGTCACTTGCCTAGGCTGTTATTACTTGGTTTAAATAATCAGCATCTTGGCTGAGTTAACTCTCTTGTTCTTTGATTCAATGAAATAAACACAAAACCCATTCAAATAATCTGACTGTACTTTATCAGTACAGAGTTATTAGTAACAGCATCCTTAATGAAAAGACAGTACCTGAAGAAACCAGTAAGCATATAACAAGGAATGGGATATAACCTCACCATTTCCTCCTCAAAAACTGTTTTTTTAGATACGTAAATAGAACAGTCACCCCAGTTATTTTTAGGAGCCTAATGATCGCTGCTTTCCTCTTTGCCTATACATCTTAGTCAAGAGGCATACCCTTGTGTTCTCATTTATGTTTCTGGGGATGATGAATTCTAGATCTATGAAAAACGGTACCAACATGGAACACAGAAATCATCAGTATACACTGGTTGGTCAGAGAATACCTACCAGACCAGGTATTTCAGAAGACATAGGCACAGAGGTATCTAGTTTGTGAACCCAAAAATGGAAATTATCACCTCACAAGACCCCTTGAATAAAACTTCAAAATAACCCCAAAGAAAGATCAAAGACCCCTCTTTTTTTTCAAACAGGAATGCTATCAAATGCTATTCTGAAGCCCAGTGAATAGATAGCAAAGGAAATAACTTTATATAATTCTCCTGAATATGTGACAACAATCTAAAAGGGAAACATAGGCCAGGTAAAGGATGCAGACACCAGCAGCAATCACCACAAGCCAAAAGCAGTCAGAAGAAGCTGAACAGCTCTATTGTTTTGGCACAGCCTCAATACACCACACAAAGCTATCTTTTGCATCTGTGTGCCCTAGCACTTAAAATGGCAAAAGTCTCCAATCTTGAAAGTATGAGAAACACGCTGAACTGAGGTGGAATGCACATCTGCACAAGCAGCAGAATAAACACAGTTGGATTTCTCATTGCTTAAATGGCTCTTTGCTCAGACAAATTCTCCAATTTTTTAAAAAATTCAGTTTGAAGTGACAAATTGAAAAGGATCCCCGCTCTGCAGTATGGTTTTGTCTGTGGTACATATTTTAATCCAAGAACAAAAAACCTGAAGTACATTCATTAAAACCTCATTATGTCTTTAGTCACATTTTCTGTGCACACTATTCTCTTTTCATGTTCCATGGCATTTCAAAACATTATTAAACCAGTATTTGTATTTCATTATTTACTTCAGCCCTTTCAAAAATTGCCATGTTAACAAAGCTTAATTTTGTACTAGATCAATAAAAAGGCAAGAAATGGTAGAGAGACTTATCCCCCAATAATGTATATTGATTGGTATAGAAAATATGGCTAAAGATAGTAGATGTTTTGACTAATTTTTTTTTTTTTTAAATATCTTAAGTCACAAACTTTAAACCTTTGAAGATACTTAAAAGAACCTACTGAAAACTTCCAATATATACGAATGGGTCAAATCTAAACCATAAAAGAACAAGAGGAAGGTGATTAATGGAAACATACTTCCTGGATGACCATGTTGACACAGTTACATGACTTACATTAGGAACATATCAATCTGTAAATTGCACGTACTTTTCTTGCTAATCCTTTCTCTTTCTACTCTTTCTACAATCTAGGTTGCATAAGCAGTTTATTAAAAAAATCAAACCCCAGGAAATTAAAATCAGATTGCAAAGATATTTTGAAAGAAATTCATGCGTTGTGCAATGGGTATACAGATATCTTGTAGTCCTATACACAAACTACTTCTGAGCAAAAGGCAATGAACCATCTCATACTTTGATACAACTTTCACAGTAAACTCAAGAGGCTGAAAGAGTAACCAAGTTAGCAATCTGAATAACGAAATTCAAGTCACATTTTACGCATTAGAAACAAAAAAAAATCCACACTGATTAAGAAATTTAAATACGTATCAGCAATCTTACCACCTATGTTCCACAATACTGTTTATTTTATGTGCTGTATTCTGCTGTTCCTTTGATTTAACAGAAAATTCAGTAAGATACTTCTAGTTGTAGATATATACTTAAAAGGTAATTACTGTATGATTTTTAATTCCATTAATGCAAAAAGGGAAAAAGTGAATGTGAAATGATTGACAGAACAGCAGTTATATAACTGACAACAGCAATACTGAAATGTCTCATTTTAGCAAATAAAGTCTAAAAAGCACTAAAAACACAGACAGCTACAAACAGAAGAAAAATGTTTGGAATGCTGTATATCTCCTTAAAGCAGTCAGAAATGAACACGCAAATATTTAAGTTCTTAATTCCACAGATCTAACTTGCATGTAATTAACAATATCAGAACTCAAATTCTACTCTATATAGTGATGAGAAAATGGAGCTTTTTGGATGATCAACAAGGAAATAAAAAAGAAAAGGAAATGTCATAACTGAAACTTCCCAAAAAGGACTGGGAGAGAAATGAGAAAGTAGGGACCAATCTTTCGAGACAGGGCTAACTGGGAGACCATCAGACAAAGCTCCTCTTACATCTCTAAAAGAAAAGGTATATGTAAGTACTGTATCAGCAGAGACACTGCTTCCCACCTGCATTTTCCCCACTGAAAGTCTGGCAGAGCAGGTCAGAAGGTTAGGGTTCAAACTGCCATAATTTAGCAAATGATTGGTATGTCCTTTATATCACACATAACAGGTTTGATTTCCTGATAAGCAGAGTTCAAAGTACAGGCATACCTTGTTATCTGTCAAGGATGTGTTCCTAAAAGTGCTACAGTTCGCAGTGATGGATCGCGAAGCAACTTTTCCCCTAAGAATTAATGTAATGGAGGGTCTTGGTGTCTGCAGTGACTTAAGAAATAAGCAAAATCTAAATATAAGGCGCCAGCACATTGCTGCATAATTTGCCATTTATTTCCCAGCAAAATGACCTCTTAAAAACAAGATCTCAACAACGCAAAATAGAATTATTGAATAATTCAGGTTGGAAAGGATTTCAGGGGGTGTTTAGCGCCATGTCCTGCCCATAGCAATATCAGCTATGAAATCAGACCAGGTTGCTCAAAGGTTTAGCCACTCGAGTCTTGAAAACTCCCAAGGATGGAGACCGCCCACGGTAATGCTTGTCTGTAGCGAGAAAGTTTTTCCCTATACCAAGTCAGAATCCTGTTTCAATTGATGTTCTCTTGTCCTCCTGCCATGCCCTACTGGAAAGGGTCTGGTTCTATCTTCCTGCTGACTTTGTCAAAGGCACTGGAGGTGCTGTTAGGTGTCCCAGCAGTCAGACTGAACAAACCCCATCCTCAGCTTCTCCTCATGGGGCAAGTGCTCCAGTCCTGACCATTCTGGTGGCTCTGCACTAGATTCACTCCAGTTTATCATTATGTGACTTGTATTGAAGTATCGGATGTCCCAAAACTGCACATCTCTTGGTATCTTGACTGTTCTCCTGCTAATACAGCCCAGGATGCTGTCAGGGTACACTGCTGGCTAATACGGAGCTTGCTGTTAAGAAGAAAACCCATCTATTTCCTTCAAAGACAAGAAGGATGTTGTGTAGTCACACACAAGACAATCTGCATCTCCTTATTAGCATCTGAATGCTACATAAAAGCTATTAAAATATTAAAAGTACCAAAGACTACTATAACGGTACTTCCAGCAATTGTTTTAAACTAATTACGATCCTGGAAAAAATACATGGCTTTCCATCTGTCTTTCAGAACTTAAAGGAACCTCCATTAAGCTGCCTGCAGGCCATCGGACATGCTTCAGTGCAACCGGGCAGCTCGGGGAAGTTTTTGTTAGAATAGCAAAGGATGGAAAGACACGGTAATGGTAACAGCTAGCAGAGATGGGCCTTACATAATCAAAGGATACCAAAATGACTGACAGACAAGCAATGGATGGGGGAACATTACTGGATCTGTCTTCTTTCAAGTCTAAGACATGTGAAATAGCCTTTCTTATGCAGTGACAGTAACTGGAACCACATTAACATTACCATTAATGGGGAAACAAAGAAGACTGTGTGAGGACCTCTCTTCATAAGGCTTAAAAAACAAGCTTGTCAAAAGCATTTCAGCTTTAGAGACAACTATCAAATAATAAAATGTTCTATACTAGCTGGTTTGTTACAAGTCTTATGATGTAGGTATCTCTGTGCGTCACTATCCAGAAATGAAGCACATATTGCTTCTAAAAATTATTTCCCTGAACTGTGTAAGTCTTTCAAATCAATCAGAGAATATTTTTAAGATATTGTAAGAACAATAAATACACTTAGACAACAGCATCAATAGCGTAAGAGAATGTGGAAGATACTCCTATAGCCAAAAAAAAAGGAAGGCACTACAGCCACATTCTGCATGCTTTTAAAAGCTTCAGGCAGAGTAATAAATGAATCCTGAACAGATACATCACCAAGCTATTTATGACAATAATGAAACAATCTATTTTCTCTTCATTTCTAAGCATGTAGAAGTCCAACGAATCTCACTTTTCTATAAAGCAGCCTATCCCAAGAAATTCTTCAGTTATCAAATTGTCCTCTATTACCTGCTGAGGCATGTGAAAAATGGAAATACTTTAAAAATGCAGTAACTATTTTTAAAAATCATGAGTTAACTCCAAGCTGTCTCCAGTCGAGCATATTTGCTGGCACAACATACTTTTCTATATTTTATCAGTCGTCTGACAAGTTTAACAAAATTTTTATAGACAGACAACTTTACCTTTATACAGCTTTTCTACTTTTCCTAATAAGAAAGTTATTAAATTCAGAATAGTACTGTGAGAAGCAGTTAAAAAAAAGAAAACAAAATCCAGGTTTGAAAAGAAAAGGAAGTCAGAATTGAGAGTCAGAATTAGTGAATTATGGGGATACTAACAGGCTTTGCAATAAAAGTTTCAAGCATAGCTTCTAAGAAGAGTCTTAGATGTGACATAACCATTACTTGGCTCCTGAAAGACCACAGTAAAAAGCACTGAAATGTATTTATTTTTGTGCATATAATTCTTAGACTGACCAAGTTTTCTACTTCTCCGCTTTCTCCAATTACATCCATCTCTATTCACCCTTCCTACGTATCTTCGTCTCAATTTTTGTATTTTCCTCCCATTTTCTCTCACCATTTAAACAGTTCTTTCTTCAGCTGAACTATCACAATCTCTGCAATAACCACATACAATTTTTCTCCTTCTTCTTCTAGCAGACTTGAAAACAAATATTTGTTCTTTTCCCCTAATGGTACTTGTAGACAAGACACTCCTGATCTCCCAATATTCCCTGTCCCAGCTGAGTACATGGAGACTATAACCTCTTCTTTTTAACTTTTAGATCATAGCGTATCAAAGTAGACATCTTTTTATTGTGGAATAGAAAGAGAGAGCTCCTACTACTCTTGTGTGTTCAGTGCTTGTACCACTTCATCCCTGTCATCATCCATTCTTTTCACTAGGAACTCTAAAATATGGCTACATCTTATCAGGCAGCCAAAAAAGCAACAGAAGATGCAGTTTTTGGACTCACAGCTATACTGTTAACATCAAGTCCTTCAATAAAAAGAACCCATTCACTGAATAGTATCTTAAAACATGGCTTTACTCCTTTGTATTCTCATGGTTTACAAGGCTTCCATTGAATGGGGACTTAGCTATAGATAGGAAAAGTTAATTTCCCTTTAAAATTTGAAGAAGGAACTTCTTCACACCAGTCTGACCATGCTAGTTACCAGTTTTGTGTGAATACTTAGGTCATGACTGAAAAGCTGTCTAGTTACTACTGTACTTCAGTTAACCTTACTTTGTGTGATGTGCAACTCTTTTGCCTTCTTTATTAGAAGAAAGTTTAAGTAGAGACAGAGGTGTTTAATATTTTTCCACAGTATTTTAAATTATATTCCACTCTGAACTCCATTCTCAGCATTCCATTCTTCTACTATCAAAAGTCTGAACCAGCTTGCAACCAGACTCTAAGCTCAATCTAAAACCACTTAATAGGCTAATAGTTCAACTTGCTTTAATTAAAAATGGAGTCAGTCTTTCAGAAAACAAGATCTGCTTACTGCCAGCTGCTCTTGAAGATGCTGTGTTTACAGGTACATGACACTGAAGCATGTTTGTCCTAGGAATACTAATGGGGCAACACCGCCTAACGCTTTGACTGCTGTTATATAAACAGGGTGGAGTTTGGCCCATATTTTCACTTCTTCCCAATCTCCAAATTCCTGGTAACCATAAATGGACTTTCAAAAACAAGCAATAAAGAGGGTGCACTCAAATAAAAGCAGGTCAGCTACACAAGCGGTGTAGAGCTTCACTGCCGAAGAATAAGAGAGAAAGGAATTCTTTTTGTTACCTGACACAGATAAAGGGCCAAACATTTCAAACTACAGTACACAAACTAGTCATGCTACCTCAAAAAAGGTGAGCAACCTAGCCATCAATTAATAATCTGAGTCAGCCACACACACAGATTACCAAAAAACTTCCTCATATCAGACTACTCAATGCCTGAGACGAGTAGGAAGACTCTACTTCTAACAATGTACCAGTACTCCTGATAGGGCAGGGATCTGCCGCTTACATGACACATCTGACCTGATTTCAAAGTAAAATTTTCAGTAATACTAGCTGTCTCCTCAACTTCTCTGTAGATAAAGTCTTATAATAAAGAACTTCCATTTATATGTTATATTTCCATTTATATGTTATATTTCCATTAGCAGAATCCCCACTGTTACAGGATGTTGGGGATTTACTGTACAGACAATTCTGGT
This sequence comes from Eurystomus gularis, assembly GCA_013400335.1. Classification (NCBI taxonomy): domain Eukaryota; kingdom Metazoa; phylum Chordata; class Aves; order Coraciiformes; family Coraciidae; genus Eurystomus; species Eurystomus gularis. Next base: position 53,667 of record VZZY01025720.1, on the reverse strand, counting down.
CAGCAAAAGCAATGTAGGAAAAACACTGAGGAGCTTTCCCAGCTATTTCATTTCCCAGAAAATAATAATTAAAAAACCTTCTCAAATTCATTCCCTATTTGTCCAAATTTGAAGAGAAAGATTTACACTTACTTCATGTTGGTGTCTAAGGTGAGATGACCAATTGTGTTATCTCCAAGTTCTTTAAAAATACCTCTTAAATCAATACTCCTCACTTTTATTATCTTTTAACTGGGAACAAGCAATCCTATGTGTTCAATACTCCTGTCAGTTGATGAGCTGATTCCATTTTATCAGTTATTCCTAAGTGAGAACTCATTTTAACTTTTATTAGTAAATTACATGAAAATAGTGTCACCCCATCATTATTCATGTATTGATACTGAACTTACAGGCAGAGGACTTTGTGAATAGTTTTTCCTTAAATTCCAGTGTGAAGCTTAAGCCTTACATCAGCAGATTACTGGAATGAAGTCCTCAGATGAGGTTAGAGGTCTCTGTCATGGGAATGAAGATCTTAGGAAATCAAGATGAAAAATAGTTTTACTCAAAACAGGACCTTCCTCCATGTTTCCTGATTTTGTCAGGAAGCTCTCATACTCTTTCAGAAAAGGCTCTTTCTGGAATTTTTAATAACAGTTTTGTTTTGTCAATGTTTTGGACCTTGCATGAAAAGTCCATTTTCCCCTCTTTAAAGCAGACTAAGCAAAAAATATGAGCGTCAAATTTGAGAAAGTTACCTTTGGTGAGAAAGCTACCAGGGGAGGTGACAACCCTGGAGAAGTGAAGAAAAAACAAAATTCACATTATAGTCCTAGACCTCATGCTCTGTATCCTCAACTTTGCATTGAAACTAACAAAAGAGCTCAGAGAGTTGTGATCAGCAGCACGGAGTCTAAGTTGGAAGTCTGTAGTTAGCGGTGTTTCCCAGAGATCAGTACTGGGTCGAGTCTTGTTCAACATATTCATCACTGACCTGGATGAAGGGACAGAGTGTATCCTCAGCAACTTTGCTGATGATACAATACTGTGGAGAGTTGCTGATACACCAGAAGTTTGTGCTGTCATTCAGCAAGACCTGGACAGGCTGGAGAGTTGGGTTGAGGGGAAACTCATGAAGTTCAACAATGGCAGGTGTAAAGACCTGCCCCTGGGGAGGAACAACCTCATGCATCAGTACAGGCGAGGGGGTGAGCTGCTGGAAAGCAGCTCCATGGAGAAGGACCTGGGAGTCCTGGTGGGCAGTAAGTTAACCCTGTGGCTACGAAGGCCAATGGCATCCTAGGCTGCATTAAGAAGAGTGTGATCAGTAAATTGAGGGATATTCTCCCCACCTCTACTTTGTCCTTGTGAGGCCACATCTGGAGCACTGTGTCCAGCTCTGGTTTTCCCAGTTCAAGAGACAGGGAACCACTGGAGACAGTCCAACAGAGGGCTACAAAGATGAGTAGGGGACTGGAGTGTCTCTCTTACAAAGAAAATNTTAAACCCTGTGGCTACGAAGGCCAATGGCATCCTAGGCTGCATTAAGAAGAGTGTGATCAGTAAATTGAGGGATGTTCTCCCCACCTCTACTTTGTCCTTGTGAGGCCACATCTGGAGCACTGTGTCCAGCTCTGGTTTTCCCAGTTCAAGAGACAGGAAACCACTGGAGACAGTCCAACAGAGGGCTACAAAGATGAGTAGGGGACTGGAGTGTCTCTCTTACAAAGAAAATCTGAGAGACCTGGGTCTGTTCAGTTGAGGAGACTGAGAGGGGATCTTCTCAGTGCTTATAAATTTCTAAAGGGCTGGTGTGAAGAGGATGAGGCCAGTCTCTTTTTAGTGGTGCCCAGTGACAGGACAAGTGGCAATGAGCACAAACTGGAACATAGGAAGTTCCACCTCAACATGAGGAGAAATGTCTTTACTGTGAGGGTGGCAGAGCAGGAGGTGGCACTGGAACAGGCTGCCCGGAGAGGATGTGGAGTCTCCTTCTCTGAAGACTTTTAAAACCTGGATGGATGTGTTCCACTGCAACCAGCTCTAGGCAAACCTGCTTTAGCAGTAGGGTTGGACTAGATGACCACCAGAGGGGGGCTTCAGTCTGTGATTCTGTGAAAAGGATGAAGTATAAAAATAGGACTGTTTATTATAGGTGACATGCATGAATACCTATAGGCAAAGGAAGCTGTCCTTAGACTGGAGTGTATGAGTGCATGTATGTGGAGACAAATACCTAAAAGAATAGGCATTTCATTGCAAAGTTGTTACTTCTGGATGAACGCTGCCAAGATTTGCAATTCCTTTGGCCACAGTAGTTTTTGAAAAAGAGGTTTGGGTTTTCAATAACTAAGAGCATTTTCCAAGACTCCAGTCAATACATAAGCTAAGCAGAACAGTAAATTAGTCTTCACTTAGCTTTTGCTGAAACTAGTAACAGCATATTAGCAGACTATAGAATCATAGAATCATTCAGGTTGGAAAAGACCCTTGGGATCATTGAGTCCAACCATCAACCCTACTCTACAAGTTCTCCTCTAAACCATATCCCCCAACACCACATCAAAACAACCCTTAAACACATCCAGAGATGGTGACTCAACCACCTCCCTGGGCAGCCTATTCCAGTATCTCACTACTCTTTCCGTGAAAGATTTTTTCCTAATGTTCAGTCTAAACCTACCCTGTTGCAGCTTGAAGCCATTCCCCCTTATTCTATCGCTCCTTCAATCACTCTTCATAAGATTTATTCTCCAGACCCTTCACCAGCTTCGTTGCCCTCCTCTGCACTTGCTCCTAGTATAAAGCTAGATCGGATACATTCAAATACACAATGAACTGTGTCTTAAATATAGCCAAAAGTAACCACAGAGATCTGCTTGTTTGACCCACATAAAACACAAGACTTTCCTGAATTAATTCTTGTTTGAATTAAACTATGTTGGTAAGACTGAAAGAGTGCCTACTTTGAGAGAAACAGTATTTTAGATATGTGTCAAATTCTAAACAGGGTTTATTTTGAAGTGGCCTGTGGCCTAAACTGTTTGAACTATTTTCTTTGAACTTTCAAGGGAAATTCTACCTTTCGGAGTAATAAAAATATCAAGCTAATTCAACTCTGCCTGTAACACTAACACTGGGAAAATACAGAATATTTAGCATTTTATCCCATCTTTAAATTGCTTCCTTAAAATAGAAGAAATTTTTATTTATGAATCTCTCTTCCCTAGCCACTGAAAGCAACACAGTTCAACGGGACTTGCTTGTTTATATAAAATATAATCTCTTTTTAAAGGCAAATGAATTAATGGTTATTTGCCAATTACCATCACACACGTTACAAATGAATCAAAGAATAAAACTCGTTACAACTGCCGAATCATACCTTCTTCCACCCACTACATATGTTTTGATCTTTTTCATCAGTGACAAGAAATAACTTTCCCAAGTTTCCTTGCTGGACTGTAAAGAATTACTTGTTGGTTTGTGAAGTTCATAATTTTGACAGATTTGAGAAGTTATTACTTCTGTCCCATCTTTAGGGGCTTTTATAAAAAAATAAAATTCAGATCAACGTTTTCTTATTTAGGTAAAGCCACACATGTTTTTAATATCTCTGGAACCAAAAATTGTCATCGCTTAAGTGCAATAGTGTGTGCCAGGATTTTTGGTACATTAAGTGCCACACTGTTGAATCAGTGCCACTACCTCTCGTGTTTCTACAAATAGTGTGTATTAATGCTAGACATAGCATACACGATGCTATGTAACCCAGTACTGCTGTCCTATTAATACTTTTCCTTTAATTTTTAAATTTCCATTTACTCTATTATCTTACATTATTGTGAAAAAGGACAATCAATCTCTCATGTGAATTATCCTCTACAGCACATGGAATGAATTTAAAGACTCTAGCTGATCGTGTCAACATTAAAATAGGACAAATATGTTGCTTTGGCACAGTCAAGTCAAATCCAGGCCACAAAAGTTTGGATTATGTACAGACAACTCCACTCTTTGCCCCTCCTTGGTATGCTATCATTTACACACACTCTACAATATGAAAATACAAACAATTAAAAAAAAAAAGATCTTGCAAATACATTTACTTAAAATAAGGAATACAAGAAATTAGGCACATTTGGAATTACTAAAAGCAGAGACCAGAACTATTTCTTTCATTCAGATACTGCAGACTTACTGAATTGGAACATAATCCTTGACAGTTTGTACAACCAACATCTAGACCTCAAGTACCTCTAACTCCGGTCTAGGTTAAGGCATCTTAAATTCATTTTTTCTACTTTGACCTAAGTTAACTACTGTTTGAGTGTTTTCCTAAAACACTACATTTCTCAGCTGTAACAGCATCTGTCATTCTTGGCTTGGAAGCAAGCTCTTGTATGAATGTGACCAGTCTTTTTTTGCTTCTTTAGAAATGCAGGGTATGTTCAACAACTGTACTACGGATCTATAGGAATCTAAAGCATGTGTTTAAAGTAATTCAATGCATCTCTCAGATCATGATCAAATACGGCATGCAATATGATTAATAAAATAAACAGCATACTGCAGTACTTGGTACTCTTAAGACAGAAAATAGGACCATAAACTTTGCAGAGAGGAAAGTAATTAAAATATACACTAGAAGGAGAATTAACTGTCATGTTCATTTATTTTAATGGATTTAATAAAGAAAAGTCTATTGCTATTGCAAATATTTTTGTCAGATTTTATACTTTATAACAAGAAAAGGAATAATACTTAATGCTCTGTTACTATTCTCCTATAGACTCTAGTTTCCACAGCTCTAATGTTATATACAGTTCCCATTCCACATTTCTCACTGACTTTAAATTAGTTTAGCTACAAAAAAAATATTAAAAAAAAATTTAGAGGCTGGGACTGTTCAAAAGAATTCCAACGAGCAAAATGGATCTCAAAAACTAAAAAAGTATTCTTGACATTGAAGTGACTCAAGAAGAGAAAAGAAACCTTTCTACATTAATATTTAAAATATGTTTCTTTCACTCTGTGACTGAGAAACCACACTGCCATTTTTTTGCCACTGAGTTTCAATAGTCAAATTCTGTGTGTTTTTTTGGATTGTACTTAAAAAAATCTTTTTCTTAAGGCCTTCTCAAAGTATTATTACTTCTATAAGTATTATTAGTTCTCAAAGTATTACCATTATTAGCATGCAATAAAGATGAAATTTCTAAAATAGTAATGTGAAAAAGACAACAAAAATAGCAAAAGGAAGAGGTCTTGAGCACACTTCAGTTGGTAGGGCTAGAACTCAGTTGGCACAATCACATTTCAGTTACCTTTTAATTTCTTTTTTTCCTATTTTAGAAGACTCCCCTTCATTATATTCCCTCCACAGATAACAGACTTCATTTCCCAAGTGAGGCAACTATATCATGGTTCTAATTTTCAAGCAAATTTAGTTTACCATTTCAGAAGATTCTTTTTAAATCGTTCATGTAACATTTTAGCATTCATGTGGCAGTAACAAAAAAGGGACTACATTCTAATCATATTTAAAGATTATAGAGTTGATAGGAAATGTACACACAGAAGATCAACAAAGAATCTTTTTGAGTGATCATATATTTAACATATATAAATTGATCTGACTCATTTCATAGGAATGTACTAACACACCACTAAATGCTCTAAGAGTTTGTTATATGAATCATACATTATAATTTGTACTGTTGGCATCTTGGCATCAGTGTGAATATACAAAGACTTATTTTGTAGAGTGGTAAGCAGAGTAGGAAGGCCAGGGCAAGTAAGTACAAAAACTGCTGGAACTGCAAACATTATAGAAAAATAGTAAGTACTAATATTGTAAGAAACAACTTAAGAATTCAAAGAAGAGATGCTTTAACATGTCTAATCACAGACAAGTTATAATACATAGGTGAAATATTAAAGTGTAGCAGGCAAGTGAAATGCAAGCCTATTGATTGAACTGTAACAATTTATACTAGTCTCCTCCTTAAACAGAGTGTATTAAAAAGGCATTCTTACAGATCAAACATTTTCTGTTTAATTGGACACAGGGTAGTCCATATGACTAATAATTAGCAAAACAAATATCATTAAAACTTATGTACCTCTAAAAGACAAAAAAGTAACATAGGTCAACAGTTTCACAACAATTACATCTGGTAGCTGCTAAATAAAATGTACAGAAGATTTAAAACCCATACACGTACAAAAATTCCAGAGAAACCAGTGTAATTTGTTTTATAATTTTTCAGAGCTAGATAACACAGAAAAAAAATGTCTTTGAGAGGATTTTTTGAACTTTTAAATGTTAAAAACAAGGAAACAACTTGCAAGTATTGGCATTTTCACGAACATTATTTTCTCCCCCACAATTCAGTAATGCAAGCTCACATTGATTAGAGCAAAACTCGTAATTTCTGAAACCTACTTCACTTCTCTTTTTAGCACTTCAATTTTGGTATGCTATGGACACATCACTGAATAGCTAAAGATTTGAAAATAAATATTAAAAATATAGACTCAAAAAATGTTTCAGGAATTGTTTCTCAGTCAATCATATCACAGCTAAGTTTAGAGAATGCTGTAGAAAAAGAAGACAAGAGAGGAAAATAGAAACAAAAACTACTCACAGCCAATCTACTCTTACCTCACTAACCTAAGATTGATTTGCATTTCAGATCAACTGAATCTTGTTAAATCCAATTCTAAAATGCTTTATATGTTTCTTTTCTGAATGTGCTGTAAGGGTTAAATTTGTAGAGATTCTTTAACATTCATGTGACATCTTTTATTGTATCATCACACTACTACTTGTAGCTTCTCCATTAAAGACTTTGTTGTTTGCTTAGAACAGGGGTCCTCAAACTATGGCCCGCGGGCCGGATACAGCATTCTTTTTCCTGTTTTTTTCTGCACTACTACAAATAAACTATGTGCAGTGTGCATAGGAATTCGTTCATTTTTTTCCAAACTATAGTCCGGCCCCCAACAGTGTCTGAGGGACAGTGAACCGGCCCCCTGTTTAAAAAGTTTGAGGACCCCTGGCTTAGATGATAGAGTTCACCACTACATCAGCTGTGTACATTTGAGAACATCAAGGGGCAAAGAAGTTGGAGCAGACTTTTTTCAGTGGTGCGCAGTGACAGGACCAGAAGCAATGGACACAGCTTAAAACATGGGAGGTTCCATTTGAACATCAGGAAACACTTTAAGTGTGAGGGTAATTGAGCACTGGAACAGGTTGCCCAGGGAGGCTGTGGAGTCTTTATGCTTGGAAATATTCAAAACCTGTCTGGACATGGCCCTGGGCTACTGACTCTTGGTGACCCAGCTTGAATGGAGTGGCTGGACTAGATGACCTCCAGAGGTCCCTTCCAACCTCAAACATTCTGTGATTTTTTAAATGTAAGTTGAGAAAGGCTTAGGTAGATACCTGTAAGTTAGGTCACCAGTATGACTGGCAGAAATATAGTCACTGCAGTCAAAGGGTGATAAAGAGAATCCTTTGCAGCCCTGAAGCAGTAACCTTTATTTGGTCAGCTGAATGGCTCTCCAAACTCCACTGATTGTGCTTACTGAGTTTCCACTTCTTATATCTTAGATGTGTGCAACGCCTCTGTAGTACCCATGGCGAGTACACTTATATTTAGGTGAGTTGCACCTCATGTCGAGTACAAGGAGCAAAAACACTGCACATCTTCCAGAGTGATGTGCCTCTCTAATATGCTGAACAGTGTAATTTTACACTATTAGCATAATAACGAAAACAAATTAGAATGCATATGTGAATCTAGGACTTAGAGCAGGGCTAGAAAACTTAAGGCGGTGGCTCTTTTTGTCCAGACACTTAGAATACAGAAGAGACTGAGGAAAAGAGTCTAGATTCAACACACGGCATCAGCACAGCTAAACTGCAAACATGATCCAGCTATGCTAAAGACATACAGTTCCAGGAATCACTAAGGTACATCTAGTGGAAACGATGTTATCATACGAGATTGAGCAGGAAATTATCTGAAACATTGTTCAGAATTCCAGTTATCTGTGTTGAAGGAAGGTCAAGATTAAAATAAATGGCACTCAGATGTTCACGAGAACAAAGAATCTATCCCATGAGAAGTCAAACAGGCTACAGTCTAGGAAAATAAAGTGTGACTAAGATTTTAAGAGGGCAAAACAACAGATATTCAAGGACTAGGGGGGTAGCTGGACTAGGTAATCTCCAGAGGTTCTTTCCAACCCCTATCATTCTGTAATTCTGTGACTAATGCTGGCATCAGAACTCTGTTATAAACCAGGAGAAAATAATCTTAGAACATAAATTAAAGCTCCACCTGAGCATGACAACTAGAATAGCTTACACTAGGAACAGGAGAGATCAGAGTTTAATTTCTGAAAGGATGGGAACATGCAATGACAAAAGAATCAATGATTCAAAAGGCTCACTCAAAATTAGCTTTATAAACCTTATGGGTAACTACTCTATTGCCAATATCCATGGTTTTAGGTTTGTCTGGGTTTTTTAATAATGAAAAAGAAATGCAAAAAGGCCATTTACATAGCTTAAAAATGTCTAAAAGTTATGTTTTAGTTGCATTTGTATAACTTTTTTGAGGATTTGTATGATCAGCTTTCAACAAAAATCTCTGCCAAATTAGTTTATTTTTCCTTAATCCATACATTATATGTATTAACATAAGAATCCCCAAATAATTGGGAAATAATAATTGGCAAATAATTGCCAATAATTCCAGGCAAATTGACATAACTTCCAGGTAACATCATAACTTGTTTAAATAATTAGGGAGACATGAGTGTGAAAGGACCAAGGTCTTGAACTTCCTGGGCGAGCGCTCAAAGCACGTTACAAAAGAGGCAAGCTTAGCCACTGCCTCCTCTTCTAACAGTGTTCTGGAGTGAACTCAATGCTTTTGAATGAGTTAGCCGTGATCTAATAAAAACAGGCCCTTTAGGGACTTTAAGAGAGTTCAAGCACCTCCCAACCCATATCAAAATAAGCACTTAGCTTTCCAAACCAGGAGACTTCCGAGCATGCACAGGGACCTCTACCTAGATGTGCTCCAACTTGGAATGCAGACAGATTTTAAGTGCCTCTGAGGTTAGGTGGTGCTTAAGAACAAGAGGTATTGGTAAGACTTCAGTGGAATCTAGTCAAGGAAAATCTGTCCCCAGACATCACTATGACAACCTGCTGGAAAGCCATTAGCATGTGCAAAACCTGTATTTATCAACCATATATTATATTTTAAGTACGGTTATTGCGTACTTTGTTTAATGGTGCTGTCACATTTAGATCCCAAGAGACTTGCATGCATTTTATATTATGGAAACAGTACTGTGTATTATCCAATTTTTGTCTGTCCTTTCTCCTCTTTTCTCTAAAAAGACAAATACAAGCTTCCTCTTCATTTGGGTGTGGTGACTCTTCTAAAAGTTACTGTAAGAGAGCTAAGACTGAAAATTTTGAAGGAGCATGGTTTCTTCTTACCTTCTGTAGTTTTCATTAGCCAGACCTAATCCTTTGTATAATCACAACTCTAGATTTATATAATCTCAATATAAACTTGTGTCAATCAGAATCTTTCCAATCATGGAAGATAGCAGAGTCTATATGAAAGGTATATCATACTTCATAATGAAAACATTGAATTTTATGACCAGCATTTGACAACTGCTTAAAGTCTAAAAGATCCTGCATTGGAAGAAGACCCAGTAAGAATGATGGTATAGCATAAAAAGCTCCAAAACCCATACATTTGTGAAAACAATCTATGCTGAACTCATTTAATCCAGGTGGGACTCACATCACCTAGCTTTAGATGTTTACAACGTGGGTATCTACATCCGAGCCTGTCATAAAGACTCCCTTTGTAAGTCAATAGAAAGAAACAAGTACCTTATAGACATTATTTCATCCTGGCACAGGTATTTCAAGTTACACAACTGATGCCAGCCACAGTAAAAGCTGTACTGAAATCCATGCTGCATTTACTTGCTTTTCTCAGAAACTAATGTTTGAGCTCATCTGAAGTCTAACAGTATATGACATTATAAAAAAGTGCTTCAAAAAGATCATAAAATTCTGAAACAGTAGTACGAATGAAACTGCAATCTCTGAAAATGGATGTTCAAGTGTTTTCAGTGTTAGAACTGGAAAGAGATGTTCACCTTGTACTGAACAAAATGTATATCAGGTAAATTACCACCAATAAGATTTACAGTTTTCACCTCTGCAATGACAATACAGAAGTAACTGGATGGGTACAACAGAAGAAATGGACTCTGCCACTATGCCCAAAACATCACCTTCCACTCACCCAATCCCTTAATGCAACTGCTTTGCCTTTGACCACTCTTCCAAAGAGAAAGACTGGCAAACTGCACTATAGATTCTACACTTGGATGAATCCCACTCAGTAAAGTTTTCATGACTGCTATCTCTTTTATTTCTTTTTAATTCATATTATGCCTTTCCCCACTCCTCATCTTTATTATCTTACACAAGTTTCACAACTTACAACATCATGGAAGAAGAATGTATTTTTATTTGTCTGACAAAATAATTAAGACTTTCAATCCCCTGAACTAACTTCTCCCCCTCCTTCTTCCAATTTCTCGTTGATGAAAAATCAAGGCAGGCAGAAGAAGGGTTTTGAAATAAGACTCCTTTATATGTTACACCACACAACTATGGGAAAAGAGGTTCCAGGAAATCTTTAAATGAAAGACTTAGTAATCCAAGTTTTACATGTTTTCCAAATCTTCTTCTAAGTATAATAAAAGCTAAACACATTTTTAAGGGTGGTAATTACAGTAAGAACGTACTGATAACATGGTGTTGCATTGCGGACAAGATACAGATGGTTAAAGTGGGAACAGAGAAGAATCACAGACTCACAAAGTTATCCCTACCATGCATATTAACTGACAAGAGAAATGCTACCAACACTTGGAAAAAAATTAGAGTGGTATTCCAATTCCAGACTGCAGAAATGTGAGCGTGCCTAAGCACAGGCATCAACATGTGAGCAAAATATCTAAGGTTCCATTATAATACATGTTCCAGATACCAGGAAGCCAGGACAAGGAAGTTAAATAAGAATATTCTTTAGGTAACAGATAAATGAAAATAAACTTCCTCACATATGGAACACTGGTGATTTTGAACTGGTTTTTTTTTGGTTGGTTGGTTGGTTGTTTTGGGGGGGCAAAATTGTTTGTTTTTAAAATCTAAGTAAGCCTGGCCTGCCTTCCCCATTTTCCTCCCACTCCATCCCCACTACTCTTAAGGCCCTTTTCATCACACAAACTATCTAGTCTTGAGTTCTTTTCTAATATTTGAACTGTCAAGGTAACATATTAGGAAACAGATTAAAATGTGGAGTGGCAAACATAACCTTAAACAGTATACTGAAATAGAGATGGCACTATGTTTGTTTTGAAAAAGTTGTAAAATTGGAAAATTGTAAAATAAAATAGCATGAGATTTTGAAAAATTCAGTTCATATATACAAAGAAAGCTATCACTTGCCTGGCTAAAATACTCCATTTACAACATTTTGCCTGGAAACTTTCAGGCTTTTTCACAAAAGTATTCTCTGTATTTTACAGGATGGTTAAACCAAAACATGTTACAGGTTAAAAAAAAAAAAAGAGGCCTCTGCAAATGCTTTTACGCTTATCACAAAGGAGAATTCTGCATTCTGAAAGGTCTATTCAGAGTCATCATGTTAGTAAAATATTATTTGGAAGCAGTTTCTAAAACTGGATGTAACATTCATTTACATGTATCTGCCAAGTTTTAAAATGTTTTAGAAGCTAAACTAAAACACGTTGAAAATGACTCATTGTGGTACCAGAATATGTACTGTAGGAAATAAGAACTCATTTACAAGTGGGAGAAATACACTCACACTTCATCTGTGGGAATTCACTAGACTTCCCTTCCAGTAAACATTATATTTTAAAATAATCATGGAAAATATGTTTCTTTTAACTGAAGTTTATGAAAAGATTTAGACAGCTGGCATAAAAAAAAGAGACTTATAAAGATAAATGTAAAAACTATCTTTAAAAATAACTCACAAATAATTATGCCAAAAGATATCAATTTAGCAATAAAAAAAGGTTGCAATTATTTTTGCTTACTCTTAACGGACAAACAAACTGTTTAATACAGTGGTTCTGTATAAACAGATAAATATTTGAGACAAAGAACAAAAAGAAGATTTGATTATTTTACAAAGTCAGAAAAATGCAAGGGGGTGGGGAGCTCTGGCAGGCAAACAAATTAGCACAAGGTAACTCTTATCTAACTCGTAGCATGTCAACTGAGTTCTGTTCATCTGCACATTCTAATAATGCAAGTACCTTGCAGCAAACACACTATTTCAAAAAAGCTTTTTCTTTATTTGAAAAGAGTCATTCATCTCGCACCAAGAAAATAAACCTGAAATGTACCCCATTTATCTATGTGTATAGAATACTCTGAAAAAAGCCCAGAACTTTGATATAACACAGAAATTAGACCCAGATTTCACAAGCTAAGACTTGGAACAGTGTGTCATAAAAGACAAATCTAAAACAAAAAAATCCAGCTCTGCCAGCTTCTAAAAAGTACACTGCCAGTAAAAAAAAAAACCAAAACAAACAAAAAACCTAGATGAACGTGCAATGAACAAAAAAGATACAGGATTTCCTCACATGGTTTTAGGTCTAAAAATCTTAGACTTAAGGTATCCACTTTGGTGGAGTGGAGTCGAGGCTCCACTCCACCAAATTCTGGGCATTTCACAGAGGCATGGGAGTTACATCAGTCACACGGTTTGTCCTCTGCTGTTCAGGGAAAAGGTCTATATCGAGTATACTCAGAGATTCAAGAGCCAGTTAATTGCCTGAAATGAGGGGTGCTAGCATTTTGCACAAACAAAACTCTCCCCCTCCCGTAGGGTTTTGAATGGGACAAATTCTTTCCCTCTCTACAACCCACAACCAGTTCTAGTGACCCCAGCAATGTACCCAAGAAAAAAATGGGAAGATGTATCTTTTTGAAGCAATTTGGAACTTGAGACCTAGATTATATTTCTGGAAAGCAAAAGGTTAAGATCTCAGAGAAATCAGAGCAAACATTAAGCAAAATTTCAGAAGGGATGAATCAGATGAATCAGCGCACTTCTCTATCTGTTTACCCATGGCAACGAACACTTTCCATGAAACAATTAGAATATCCACGAAAACAATTCCAGATGACAAGTTCCACATCAAAGCTTAAACTAGATTATACAGATACACATACAGTAGTATTCACGTTACAATATGGGCCAAGAGTTGCAACAATTTGACAATTTATCCAGTATTTAAATTTGAGAAGAGGTACACATACAGGCTTATAAGTATGTACATTTACATTTGAGGTGTACATTCTGAAATCTAACATTTTACGAAGAGACTAAATGACTGACAGGCATAGGCCTTTTACATAACATCCAAGCTTCATCTCTAAATTGTATTTCTAGTATACTTATTTCTACAACTATACTGCCACTTGATGGAAAAAGTTTACTTGAGACACCACCTCTTAAAGAGATGTGGCCTATATGAATATTCATTCTGTAGATGAAGAGCTGGTACAAGGAATGGCAAGTTTTTTTGCTTCTGAAGTACCTATAAGGGGCACACACACAACCCCTACCTTCTCCATGCTTCATGAAAGGATTTTGCAGGGTAGTCTATGCAATATCATCTTCAGTTGTCAACATTAGTTTTCCTTCAAGGACAAAAATTTGCTAATAAATAGGTCTTACAAGAAAGGGTTGGGCAGTATATGTTCATATGAGCAACATCTTTATGAACCTTTCCTAGCGTAAGAACTACAGAAGCCCTTTATTGCTTGCAGTAAAGCCCCTTGATTAACTCTTTCATATGCACCCTTCCTGTTGGGTTTCTTCAGTTCCCAGGTTCTTTGTTCTTACTGCCTCTCACCACATTCCTTCTACTACAGAATTACAAATCCTCTCACTAGTCATCACCAGCTACCATCAGCAGCAGTCCAGCACGTCTACTTTCATGCAGTGCTCCCTCTGGAGACCCATCCAGAACAAATGTTCCCATTTTACTTCAGTCTTGCTAAAGTTCTGTTTGTAAGTATATATATATATATTTTTTTTTAATATAAAACTAGTTCACACCTATATACTCACTGATATCATAAAGAATTCCAAGTAGTACCACCCTTCTGGTGTCTCCACAGTTCAGATGTCGTGTCACACCTGACTGCCACTATGGCCATACGACGTTTGGTAAAAATGCTGCTAATGTCACAATTATCTCCCTACAGCTATCCAGGATCCAAGTATTCCTTAACATGCTCTTGAACTCTGGGTAACTATGCATTGAACATCAACTGCACGTTCATTTTGCTGGTTTCACAGAATATTCTCACAGAGTTACCCAGATAGTCACATAAGTAGACACAATTGTGCCTTTAGATCATTTAGCTAGAAACACAAACAGCTGTAAAAATTATCTAAATAGCTTTGCACTGAGTAAACTAAAGGATGTGGCCTTCCCACTATCCAGTATGTGATGCAATTACTTCAGTGCTCAAGACATGTAGTTTCAAAAAAAAAAATAAAAAATTACTGGTCTCCCTGAATATAAACAACTCTCTGCGCCAACCTTGACAAAGTCTGAGATACGTTCCTAATGAAAACTTACCTAGAAACAAGACCATACAAAAGAGGAGTCAGTCCTCCAATCATGGTCTTCCCACTGCTGCCTTCATTGAGGCAGCAGTCACCAGACAAGCCAACCTCATGAAGAGAGAATGCACCAAACAAGCTGCCAAGGACTCTAACAGTTGTTCCATCAGTTGTGAATGGTGCTTTCATCAGTTGTGACCACTACATGTAAATATCACAGGTCCCTCTCTTTGGGAAGTCCTCAATATGATTAAGATTATTTAGGCACATTCAATGCTGGATGGACTAATGCCCAAGGTATTACCTCCCTGTGGCTTATGGCCTGAACGTTCCTTGGCTCACTGAGGTACACTGCTTTGGTAGTGCGCTCATGAATGAACACAGCATGAAGGTTCTTCAGGTTTTTTTCTCTTCATTTACTCATAGCCCTTCATATATTCATGAGAGTTACATGAAACAGGTATCACCACCACGCACGTGAGGACCAGGCTGAGAGCAGTAGTTAGGTTCCAGTTATACCTAACATTTTCTCAACACTTTGTGATTCTGCAGAAGATACAAGCTCTGGCCAAAACTCGGCCCACAGCTCCCTCTCATAAATATTAGTATTCATGACTAACATTTCAGAATTTCCTGTGAGTTTACTACAAGGTCTGTAAGATTACATACAACCACATAAATATCTATTTGGACAGACCATTCTTCACCAGTTTCTTAACCAGATACGAGTATCGCATCACATCCTTTTCCAGAGGGTAATCAGAATGTAACCACAGAACTCAGAATATAATTCTAGAAGAGAATTACTATTAAAAGAAAACATTCATGATTTTATGAGGCTGAAATATAATATTATGTAAATATCCATCATCTGAACATCTAAATTTTTGTATAGCCATACAGAAAATACAGTATCTCTGCTTTGAAGAACTTAGCCTCTGAATTGGCATTATAATATACAGCTTTGGTAGACATATGCAACTAGCAGTTACTGTCTGTATTTATGGTCATGTTGTTATTTGTGACTTGTTTTTCTTTTGTATTCTAAAACCTGTGTACTTGGAGTTTCCTGTGAACAGATTCTTTTCTCATTAATGTTTTGGGCTACCTAATGCTGCAAGGGACTTAACGCACAAATTGAATCCTTCAAGAGCAGTTGGTTAGAAACATTCCAGAAATAAATATTTTTTACATAGATAACCTGATATATGTAACAATCTTTATTAAGAAAAACAAAACAAAACCGAAGCAAAGTCACATTAACTTCATCCTCAGATAAATGCTTTCATTTATGTCTGGTCATCACATCCAGCTTAGACTGGGGACACAAAGCAGACACAAAGCAGAAGTAGTAAACAGGTTGAGACATTTCCTGGTGTTTCATATCTTCTGTTCTACATAGTATAACTGTACACAGAATAGCTGTAGTGTATCAGTCAAAAGGCCCATGTAGACTGATAATCCTGCCTCCAACTGTAGCCAACGTGCATGTTTTGAGAAGAGCAAAAAAAAAACTTCTGCATAGACTGTATTTCTCTTTAATCCTTTGCTGCTAGTGTTCAACTATTTCTAGCTCAAGGATTTCCTGAATTGGATGTGGTTCCTACTTAAGTAAATCTCAAATTTACCTCTGAGCTTTCTTCAGTCTCCTTTTGAACGGACGCAAACTTTTAGCACCTCAAACATCATTTGTTAATGAGTTCCAGAGGACCCCTATTTGCTCATCTAGTCAGTTCTCTTCATTAATGAGAAGTGTGCGCAGAGAATCACAAAAATGTGTGTATACATGAGGGATACTAAAAATCAGCAAAATCATGGACTGTAGTGGAAGTTTCAACCCTATCATTCAAGAAATTGCAGCAGCGCCCTTATATCATATAAAGCTTCTTTGAAGGAATTTATAGCTGCTTTCAAAGCAGTTCTCAAAAGACACTGATACATTTTCAACCTTTCGAGGCTAACAAAAATACTAAGGACTTAAAAGTGTAAATAGTTTCTCAGGTACTCAGTATAATAGCCATCACAGAATTTTAACCTTTATTAACCTAATTTTGCCTTTACTAGTCTTAATATTTTAAGATTAAGGCATTTTGGCTAGCAGGAAATGGACAGGTAAAACAAGAACATCAAGGTGTAAGGAAAACTTTATGAGGATATGTTCTATTACAACCTTCCTAAAGCATCCTTCAGAGGCTAATAATATTTTGCAAGAATCATTTCTTAGGAGTTGGTGCAAGAGTAACTGAAATAAGGTTTCCAGAACTATAAATATAATCACTAACATTCCTTGTACAGTAAGAGAACAGACTTCAAAGCCTGAGTTCCCGATGTAATGAAGCTCAGAAAGGTCAGCCATCAGACTAACTTATCATTCCTATGAGTCTTGACATTGATGATTCTACAGTATCAGGACAGTAACAGTTATGAGGTGACTGGTTACAGGGCTTAAAGCATTCATTCTGCAAGAACACTACCTTAGCTAAGAATGTAAAATTTTGAGATGCTTATTAGGGAGCAACCAAAGAAAACTAAGCATGCCCTAGCAAGCGTGCAGTCTTCCTAAAACTACCGCTCATTTATTTGATCAAATCAGTTAATTAGGTTTTACATCCATTAAGATGTGAACTCCAAATAAACATATCCTCAGAAGAAACGTGAAAAAGAGTAGGAGCCTCCCTAGTCATTTCAGTAGAAACACAGGATGTATAGAATTGTTTTTGTTAGGGATTTCAGTGCTGCTTCTACAGCTTGGAAACAAAGTAGACGCAGTCCCCTGGGCAATGGACTTTTTCTCCACCTCTCCACTGTATTGTCACTCCTGGTCCTTTCACTGCCCTCTTTGCATTGATTCTGAGCTTCCAAGAGGGTGTGTTTCAGCAATTGCCATGGCGCTCTTTGAATTTTACCCTTTTAGCTGCACCTTGTACTTAACTTTCTCATCAGAACAAGATGAAGGCAGTTTTCATGGGAAACGTGTAATAGTAACTCTGGCTAGGGCTGAAATCTAGGCCAGGTCTAGCAATGACAGTAAAGGGCTCAGTTTTATTCTGACAGAAATCCTAGTTGTTATCAAAATTACGTATACACATAATAGTATAGAAGTCAAATGAACAAACAGCAGCAAATTATTATCACCAAAAAACTATCTTAGAAAACAGTAATGAAGTTAAGAGAAGATTTAAAGTGGCAGTAATTTTGAAGACCTACATAGCTCATCAATTCAAGGGATTACAAAAATGCTTTATATACAAAAGTAGCAGCCATGTCTAGGGAGTAAAAGGCTATTGGCAGCAGTTTTCAACACAGGGTTATGGGAGCTCTGGCAAAGAAACATTTTGGTCAGAAGTTTTTAGCATGGATCTTTTTTTATTAATTCCTTAAATCCTCATTTATACAAATAGTCTTGAAGAGATAATAGTCCCTTATTTAAATATTAGCAATAAGTCCAGCACACAAACACGTTGACTTAATCATTTTAAGATTAGAATCCTGTAATTGCAGCCAGTAACATCTGGATTATAAAAACATGTTAATAGAAGGGGCAAATAATTCATTTTAATGTTTATTAGCAATGAATGTATAACGTCATAAATGCCAATCTAATAATGAGATTCCTGCATACTCAGCAGAGACTTTACATGCAAAGTATAACATTTATTTATTCAGTTAATTTATCCAATTATGTTCTCATCTAAGGTAGCCCTCTAGGTCTGTCTGCAATTAATAAGAAGATACAGGGATCTTCATTTCATCTAATTCAAACACTCATTTTATGAACAAGATTGATCTCCTCTCTCTATCACCTACAAAGTTTAAGACAGATGATTACACCCAGATAGCATTAATCTCACCTACAAATGAATTTTAAAAAGTTCCACAATTACAGAGAACAAAGAAATAAAGGTTAAAAAAGATTCAAATGATAAAGACTAATGGATAGAAAAAAGTCTCCAAAATGTATAAATGGCTTGCAGCTAACTGGAAAGAAAATAAAACAGGCAAACACATACAGAGAATGTTTTGCATAATTTTTTTAACCTATGAAGCTAAGACAATTGCTAAGAAGAATGACTTTTATTCTATTTTGCTTTTTGAGAATGGCATTTCTCAACAGAAACACTTAAAAATACTCCTAAAGATAATTTTACCTGTAGCAGATTGTCCATTACAAATCTAGTATTTTTAAATAGCTGAGCTATACACATCAGTGCAGAAATGCTTAAATAATAATCCCAAATCCTTTGAAATCTTTATAGAACAAACACATGGCTCTAAACTATTTTTTGTAGCTATCATCCTGATTTTTCTCAACCCAACTACAAAAACATTGTTTAAAAATGCCTTTTCATCATCTGTGCATATTCAAATAAGTAAAAAAAAACAACAACATACTTAATATGCTATTATCTCATAGACAGAAGCAAGAATTTAAATCTCCCATTAGCTTTTACAAAACTGATTTTTTTATAAATAGTGCCCACAGCAAAGCTGAAGGAACAGTACTGCCATAATTTTCTTGACTATTCTTTTTCTGTTTACTGTATACCTATTTTGCTCCTTTTCACGTTTCTACATTTCCCATTTTACCATTACAAAGAGAGTAAAAGAAAAATCACCTTGAATACATCATGTGAGCAGCAACCAACTGCAACAGAGTACAGATTTTTTTATCACTAAAAACTAAGATTTTGTAAAATCACACCATCCCTGGATTTCCCTTGTGCTCCCAGTAATTACGGAATTTTTAAATCAGTTTCCAATGATTTTTAGGAGAGCAGAGCTGTACAGTCCTGGAAAAAGACATTATACTCCTTGAGGTTTAAAAGGAAGTCAACAATTAAAGGCAAGAGATGGCTCTCACAGGCATCCCCTGAGGTGAAGTGCTCTTGTATGAGTTAACCTCATATTAGACCTTTGAGTCCACTTTGAAAAAAAGAGAACCATTTCAGTCTGATGTTGTGCCTTATATGAAACGGGAAAATTCAACAAGTAGGAAAATAACAATAGGAAGCCAGGATGCATTTGTACTACTTTTTAATGCTGTTTTTGTTGTTGTTGTCAGGTTGGTTTTTTATTTGGTGAGAAGGGAGTAACAGATTAACAGTCAACAGACTTAAAGTAACACTCCAGAAATATTCAAAAGAAGGAAAACTTAGAACATATTTTGTATCTACATTGTACTATGTAGTAGATGATGGAGCTATTATAGAATTGCTCTCCTCATCCAACCCCTAGACTTCAATTGAAATAAAACTTTAAAATTAGAAAAAAGTCTTAGTCACATTACCAGCAGTTTAAAACAAAGTGAAAATATTTCCATTTCGTCTTAGTATTTTCAGAACATGTGTGACATTGACCACAGTTTAATCCAAAGTATCAAATCACTGAAGCTTTTTTCATTATCACAGGTAAATGAAACATGGATTCTTACACAGAATTTACAGCTGTATAATAGCAGTGACACCACAGTGAACTATTTTGAGAATGAAACGGCAGATTCTTTCTCAGTATAGCTCTTCCATAAACACTTTGGTATTTTCTTGGCATTTGTAAACAGCTGTTTACAAAAAGCTATCACAAACATCAGTAAGAAACATGAAAATAACTGCACTTGACTAGAAAATTGGGCATTAGTTACACTTCTGATCACAAGATTTGCCAGGGGCTTTATGTAACCACCATTCAGGCCAGTCAACATTCCACATACTTCTGAGACTTTCAAACATGTTTGTTTATACAGATTATGATACCAGTGGTAACTACGATGAGTCACCCTGTTTTCACTAAAGTAGAACTAGCTGTTATAATCACTTAAGTATAGAATTGGACAACACAGGTATTCTTTTTTTACCCTAGGGGTTTTTGATGATACTAGAAAATTTCTTTGTTCCATGGAACCACCACATGTCAGGCCACAGTAAATTCAGAATTTGGGATCTTTTAAGTTAAGGCATTTGTTCCATCTCATTCTGTTCATTTTGCAGTTCATTTAGGTAGATGATTTGGAATGTGGAAAAAGCCATGGTCTTAATACCTGTACTGTGGTGAGAAGTGAGGTAGTTTTAAAGATAAACACATTTTCAGGAAGGGAAGTATATGTTTTCCATTTTCCCAAATAGAAGGGTTTTTTTTCAGAAAAGTATAACCTTCTGAGGCATAATCTGATTTTTTGAACTCCAAAAACCAGTATGAATCAACTTTTTTGAACTGAGGAGAGTTTTAGTTAATTGGAGAGCTTATCACTAGAAAAACTACAGGAGGAAAGAAGCATGAGTGTATCAAACAAGATATCAAACAAATTGCGTATTACTCTCTTTTTTTTCCCCCTCTAAAGCTTGCATTTTAAAATCTTCTTATGTTTCTGATTTCAAGGGAACTTCTCTCCTCAAAAAAGCAATGATATTAATAAAATGACACATTATATGAGTGGGAATACAGCAGGATAGAAAAGTATTTTCTCCATGGCTAAGTTTAAAACCAAATATAGTAAGAATTGTAAAGTTGATATTTTCATTAAAATAAGAAAGCGCATACTCAAATTATCGTACACCAGACCTATTTTTCAGGAGAGCTTCCAGTTAGATAGGAACTCCTCACATGACATGGTAAGTCTTAGCACAGTGAAAGGCAGGAGTCTCATCAGAAAATAACACATGGTTGACACACGTTAGCACTTCACTTTGACTCAGGAGATCAGTCTTGAACCAAGCTTCCTGGTTGTCCCCACTTAACCGGCTTTGATTTCCACATCTTGACTTGCAATGTGGAGCCATCATCTCAAGAGTTTCCTAACTGAATTCCTTTCCGAGAATCCAAGAACACCTCCAATGCACTCTAAGCACTAAAAGGCATTCAGGACCCTTGGGCTCATTCAGTCTCAAGCTCAGCAAGGATATCAAGACCTCTGACCCATCTCATTTACCCTAGAACTACCCCTACTGTTTCACACCACTAATTAGCAATGACATTTTGATATCTTTTCAGTCCTTAGGCAATGCTATTTCTTCAGTAATATCACCATTGCAATTTAGGAGTTATACATAAAAATTAAAAGCTTTAATTAATTTCTGCCTATGTTTACATTAACTTTTTCATGGATTACTACTTGTAATTAAAAATAATTCCAAGCAAAATAAGTTCAGATCTGTTACTTTGAGTAGATGATCAGGTAGCGCAGTTGCTTAATGAACTGACTTTTTAATGTTAGAAAAAAAGATTTGGATTAAACAACTAATCAAGTCCAAAATTAAGGACACATGACAAACTGACCAGGTTACTGGTCAGTAAACTACTGTCTGTAGTTTTACATTACCTCGCAATTTACCATAGCTAATATTCTACATTTACAAGACGTGAAGACAAGGTGCAGAAGAACAGGATAGCAAGACTGCTTGTAAAGAGGCAGAACACCAGCCATAGTTTCTTCCTCCCTATGAGCAGAATTGTATGTTTGTACAGACACTGTATTTTATACATGGAACATGAAAGACTGAGAAGAGACAGTGGATAGATGCTCTCTATCCACATCTTACATAAACTATTAATTGAATCATCATACAAGACAATTTTCCACTTTCAACTAAAGAAAAAACCCAACAGAACCGTTTCAGATTTTGACCACTGCTACTGTACAGTATGAAATCCACATTCTTGTGGTGAGATGAATAATGTTTGCTTGTCCTTAGAGGCTTGTAAGAAAAGAATCAAACTTCCATATTGTTACTGCACTGATAACAGAAAATGATTGACTACCAGAATAAATCTGTAACTTCATTTAAACAAAATGCTTGTAATGCAATTTATTCTTTCTATACAGAAAGCCAAAGCAGTCATTCCTCCTACCTAAAATTACTAGATATAAATACAGTTATACCTTTAGATTTTTTAATATGCATTTTAAAGGATACTTACTGTTCTAAGAGTTGATCGTATTTTCTTAAAGCATCCTTTTCAGCCATAACTGCTCTTTCTTTTTCAGCGACAGCATTATCTCTTGCTTCTCTCAAATTTCTGAAGGAAATAAAAGTTATTCTGTCAAGAATCTGCTAGGAAAGACTGTTTTGCTTCATAAATTACTACTGATCTTACCTTCAATATTACCTTCTTCACTTCTCATAGAACAATAGAGGGGTCTGTCTATCAACTTGTCTATCCATTAAAGAGGATTTATTTCACATTACTTTCATGCAAAGTTTTCAGTTCTGAAACAATGATCAAACCACTTATTTATATGTGGAAATATGTGAACAATTCTAGAATACTAGAACTGCAAACTACTTATTATTTGTAGGAGTTAGGTAAGTTCCAGTAATTTGGCTTGGTGTTTCACTAGTAACTAGGGGAATGCTGCCCTCCTAGCTGAGGTGATTCACAACTGTTACGATAGAGCAGGCAAATACTAGACAGGCATAGAAATCCAACTTCCACATACAACTAACTGGCTAGTTAGTTCAAAATATAGATTATTGCCTATCATTGGTGTCACCTTCTGGCTTCTATTACTGGCATCATTTTTGACCTGCACAGAGCCATAAAATAGCACAAACATTATTGCAATCAATCTATACTTTTTCAATGTTTTAACCAAGAATCAGCCACGACTTGCAAGCTTACCTCATTACGATTTCACTGACAAATGAGAATAGTATGATATGAAGATTAATACATATAGTATTTGTGTTAAAAAAAACCATAGGGTATTAATAGCCTGTTAATCTGTAATCTGCCTGTAGCATAACACTGCAATAAACTGTACTAAGTGGAAGTACTGTTTAGATAGTTCTTATAAACTGTAATCTCCACTATTCAGTGCAACACACTAACAGCCAATTTGCAGAGCAAACAGTGGTTGTTGAGGACCATCATCTACGTTATGACTGTTTTCGAGGTTTCTACTTTTTTCCTGGTTTGCT
Organism: Eurystomus gularis; assembly: GCA_013400335.1. Lineage (NCBI taxonomy): Eukaryota > Metazoa > Chordata > Aves > Coraciiformes > Coraciidae > Eurystomus > Eurystomus gularis. Next base: position 30,032 of record VZZY01025720.1, on the reverse strand, counting down.
TCTGTGACTTAACACTCACTAGCATTTGGAATGTATTAGAGGATCTTACAGGCTCCTTTCAATTTTGTTTCATCTAACAAGAATCCTGCTCACGTGCTACAAATGTGAGCGCAGCACCGCAAATCCAAGCACAAACCGTCAGGCAAGCACAAATGTGGCCAGCAGCAATGACTCGGGAGTTTCACTTCAAAACCACATTCTTCATCTAAACTAAACTGTTAATGGAGATGCAACCAAGCTCTTCCCATTGACGTTGTTTCTTACCCCCTCCCCCACAGGAACTTCTTGATTTAAAGCAAAGTTGTGGGCAAACTCTGAAGAAAAAAGTCAAGATATAGAGGTAAATGGAAAAATATTAATCCCATGTGAATGTTATCCTAGGTCACTTCAGCCAAACTAAAGTTGTATAATTTTTGGATTAAAGGTTATTTTTTAGACTAAGGAAATGTTATCAGTGGTACTTCTCTGAACTCAGAAGTAATTCATATGAATAGGAATTCATATGAATAGGAAATAGTTACTTCTGAAGAATCAGCGTTAGAATTATGTAACAGTTAACTGGCAACATTTTCTTTAAAAACTGAGTTATTGTGGCTACAGAATTTACCAATGAAATTCAGGGACTGGTCTTGAGAGTACATTCTTTAAAACTGGCTCATAGTAAAATATGAGAACATGGTAATTAATTTTGTTAACAACATTAAGATCAAGCATATTACATGTCAGAGGAGGAGTGTTTTCCTCAAGACTAGAGTAAAAGAAGTGGAATAAAAATTCAATGGTAGGAGAAATACAGCAGCTTCTTTATAGAGCAAACTCTTTTGCCTAACTGAACAGCTAATCAACTGAAAATGCAATAGAAGGAAGACGTACACAAGTGAGGTACTACTCAATCAACAAGATGACAATCACAGAGGTGATGTAACTTCTGTTGAAATACTTCCAACAGAGCTAGGAAACACACTAGTAACACTGCCAGCTTCAGACTGCGTGATGGTGATTTTAGAAGAGGTAAAGGACCTATCTGATGGCTGCGCATACAGGCCGTATGGAACA
>VZZY01025720.1:0-28933 GCA_013400335.1 Eurystomus gularis | reverse complement strand
GGTGGGATGAGGGCAGGGGAGACTAAGCAGAAGCACAAGTGCATCTATATTAGCTTTTGAAATCAACCTCTCAGCAACTGCCATTTATTGCACTTCAGTTCACATCCCTAAACTACTCTGGAGTGAACAAACTGGATTCCACTCAGACTGAACCAAGTCACAGGATGCCCTCATTTATAGGAGAGCATCTAGCTCAAAACTACTAAATTATTTGATCTATGGGAACAGACTACGACTAATCCAAAGTAAAAAATGTCATGGAGACATTCACGTGCCCTGTGAATTCGCTCATGCTTGCTACTGCACACATAGCCAATGCTTATCACAACTAAAGTAAGTGAAACTGATCCCAAATAAATTAAGAAATCAAGCATCACCTTTTTATTGGTGTCTGACCCCTTCCTCCCCACCCCCCCATTTTAAGCTTCTTGAACTAATTCAAGTGTAAGGTAAATGTCAATAAATTAAAGGGAAACGTCAGGCCCATCAGGCTTGCCAAAGTGGTAAGGAGTGACAGCTGTAACATCATTCTATGCTTTCAGCCTGAAGATGAAGCCAGCACCTTAGCTTTAGTTTCAGTCACTATCAACATCTCACCACAACACAGAAATTCATTGTGAAGTGCTCTGCTCACAACTTGGGGTTGCATTTGTCTCATACCTCAGACTGGGAAGCACTGTCTTATGGTGGAATCTTTAGTATTTTATAGAAAGAGCATACACTAAAGTTTCTTTCTTGCAAAATATGAAATCAAGCCTAAGGGATTTACATTTCAGAAGTAATTATTTCAAAATGAGAAACAAAACTTCTGTAAATTGCTTCCAGATAAAAATGAAATATCTTTCAGTAGCTTTCTCAATTATACACAGACCCTTGTCAAGCCCCTGTGAACAGTGGAGATTTAAATTCATACTTTGTAATTCAAAATAGATTTGCATACAGGAAGTGGTGTGTATGTCTGTGTATATATATATTTCACTCGCGCTTGCAAAACTGCACACTGATGTAATTTTTTTTTAATTAGAACCTTTCAGTTGACTGGAAGACAGACAGCAGGAGTCATGTTCTTTTTTCACTCTTCCGAGCAGTAACAAAACTACCTATTAGAGGAACAGATGCTCATGCCACAAGTATCTTTTTACTACAGTCATTTCCTTCTCCACACGAGACACTTTCAGGACATCTACAGTGAAGTTATAATGAATTATTAAGTACTCTTCCCATTTTAAAGGAATAAAAAGGGCAAAAAAACTACTTCAGAAAGAAATCCAGTGCCAAAAGTCCAAATCCTTAGATCCCTGAAGGCTTATGTATGTGCCTAACTCTGCACGTAATTCCACGAAATGCAACAAGATGACGCACATACAAAATTCAATACACAGGTCTTTACAGGACTAGGATCTTCCTCAGAAGAAGATTTTATAATAATTTAAGGGAAATCAATGCTTTCTTGAACCACAAAGCTGTAAACAATTTCAAATAGATTTATTTTACAAGGGCTTAAGTCTTTTTTCCCTTATTTTTTCTGCTTTACTTTCTGAATCAACAACTTCTCTTCTGATTTCCTGGCACAGTTTCAAGATTGCCCATATAGCATGAGAGGTAAAGCAACACATTTTTGTATTAATTAACACTATACATCTGAAAAAGCTTCAAACCACTAATGTTTACCTAGAATATGAATTTCAGTAATACTTTTCATTGATAATATTGGATGCCCATCATATAATAAAAAATATAACACCATATATTTACTGTATGAGTATAATTTTATTTTAGTTTGTTTCGGTTTTTTTTTTTAGAAGATTCTCATCAGTTTCATAACTGAACTGAAATTCTCACATTTTGAGTACCTCTCAAAGAACCAATCAACTAGGTTAATCACCTGCATCTTATCTACCTGTTCTCACGTTCATACATCTCTTTTGAAGTGCTCCTTAGTTGCTCGATTTCTTGATTTGTTTTCAGCCTTATTTGTTCCAATTCTTCATGCAATTTCTTTTCATATTCTGTTTTATAATGGTCTCTGTAAAGAAACAAATACACAACATAGGAATTGAAAATTAATTGCACTGCTCAAAGTATCAAAACTTCAGGTACAGCTGTAGAAGTAGAGCAGAACGCTTCCCAATTTTACATTTTATTTTGATTCTTACTCATTTTCCTCTCAAATTGCTTGAAAAACGTATTAACCTATGTTGCTATGCAAACTGAGTGAAAACCAATCTGGAAAAAATAATATTTAACGGGGAATAAATACAAGCTTTTTGCATACTATTTAAATTTTTTTAAAAGTAATTTGACATTGATTAGTCATGCCACATTACGCTTAACATTCTTCCAGAAATTATGTTAGCCTCTATTATGAGTGTTTATATCAATTAACCACTTAAAAGGAAAAAAAAAAATTCCTTGCTTTCCAAAGTTGTCTAGCTTCTTCATCACTGGGTAAGGATTGATTAACTTTCTAACTTAGAATACTGCTACGCTACTACAAGATTTTGGTGTGTATTATTTGTACCTCACATGATGAGAAAAACATTACAAGAAACACTGAAGATTTGCGAAGTCAAAAACAGAACCCTAAAGATTTAGGAACTTATCCTTTCAACTAATTAAAACACATGCTTAAGTTTTTAAGCGGCAGATATCAGAAGATTCCAGGATAAAAGAATTTCATTTCATAGTAATATTGACACTTTTTTTTAATTTTGGAAGCTGAGGATATAACTCTTCTGTGCAGAATCAACAAGTATTACTATTTTCTTAGTACTTGGATAATTTGTTATTAACATTACTACTTGCCAAAAAAAAATAAAAATATCTGTCATTGCAGAAATTATACCTTCCCTCCCATAGCAGAACTGCTAAAAGTCAAGAAGGTTCACTGAAAAAATTACAAGAATCTGGAATTCTTGAACACCCACAGTGATGTCACCAGAAGACAGTTCAAAGTGATGCTTATCCTTACAAAGACTAAAATAAACAAATGTTATTATAAAGGGCACATTCTAAGTATATAGCTTGACTGCCCTGCCAATGTCTTTTAATACACACCAGCTTAGCTAATGCTGAAGCAAAGGACCGTCACTTGCCATTTTTATTCCTGACCTGCTGTTACAGTCTTTTGCTTGGGCACTAATTAAAAATGGTTTTGTCTTACCAAGTTGTTTTGTCTTCTTGAGGCTGCAGGCTTTAATGAGCTTCTTTCCAGGCCTATTATTCATAAGGTTTTATACTACAAATAAACTAAACATGATCTGAGCATCTCAATGCAACTGTGTTTTAAGATTAAACATATAAAGGAAAATCTTCCGTGTTGGTCTGTGTTTACACATAGATCCCAAGAACTGTAGCTATAAGCTGCTGCCATTCATCTTGCCACAATCTCAACCTACTTTAAGGTGTGTCTTTTTAAAAATTTGGCAGGTTAATCCCTCAGTTTCCTGAAGTCTGTAATTTTCTAAACTACAGTACCCCAATGCCAGCGGTTCAGATGGTGACCAGAAGGTGAATTATTCTTTATTCCTAGAAATAGATACTTGGGTTTGTTTTCATCATCTGCATTCCTGAATTACAGCAACCAAAAGAGATCCAGATGTGAAGTGAGCACTACAAAGCCTCAAATTCTTCAAAAGGTAGCAGATAGAAGCTTAATACCCAAGCTGATGTCACCTTCAGGTAGCACTTAGGACTGTAGAGTGTCCATTGGTTGATACAGTTTTCTCCTGCTCTGCTTTTGTACCTCTCTAATGCCTCTACCCAATAAATACAATTCTGTAGTGCTCTCTAAGAAATCTAATGCTGTGGATATTTCACCTGAGAGACAGATGGTTTAAACTGCTGCATAGACAGGAATCCCCACTATGGGACACAGCCTCAGAAGATGCACACAAACTGTGTACATGTGCATGGGAAAAATGTAAAGAAGGGACAGCTTCAACAATGTTGCAGATCATGTGCAGGCTTTTCAAAAGGATACTACTACCCCTATTTTACAAAAGAAATCTGACTTCAACATTTTTACACTTTGCATTATGAAATGACTTATTCAGAGCTCACCAGTGGGTCAGCAGCAGAACCTGGAATAAAACCTAGGCTGCCCAAGCTGCAGGGCAGTCCTGCACAGGCTGCTCAATACACAACACTGTCTTCTCTGCTATGTTTGTTGTCCCTGCAAAAAAATTGTGGTCGCTAAAGGAGAGCTGATATACTTGCATTATTCATTACAGTTAATATCTGTCCTATGAAAGTTATCAGCATGAAGAGAATCGCCAATATCAATGATGTCAAAACAGAGATCTGATAACAGTACAGAATCCTAATGACAGTATCGAGATCTCTAAAGACAGAGTCATAGAATTTCTCTTTAGTTAGTATCAAAATGCAAAAGATAGTGGCCTCTGATATTCCAGAGGACAGTGAAGCTGGCTTGCACAATATCCCAAACTGTGGTAGAGGCAAGCTGTGCACATCTCTTTCTAAGTTCCTCAAAAGGAGACAGCTCTGTAAAAGTGCATCTACATCATTATTACAGGATAAGGATTTCACAGTGGTTTTCTAGAAACGGAAGTCTAGCCACAAGAGTCACTGCTTACAAGAATATATCTAGAGGAAGCATGCTCAGACCTATGTAATTTTTTAAAACTCCATTTAAAAAGCTAGTATTAAAAATTTATTTAAAATACAGAAGTTCCAGATGAACATGTTTCTGAGATATACACATGTAAAACAAAAAACATTTAAGTGACTACATTGAAAGGAAATATAGTATTAAAACCAGTTCTGATATGTGCTGGAATTCCATAGCTGAAAATTTCAGTAGAGTGCTCTTCTATTCTATTTAGATAACAATTTGTCTTTTAGTTGTATTACAGGAGAGTCACATTAGTCAACTTCATCTTCATTATACAAAGACACAAGATTTATAGATGCAGTTTGCAGTTCCATCTTCTTGATTCAAACACAAGGAAGCAGCTGAAAAGAAGCTGAACCTACTTCGTACTTGAAGTTTATACATTCAATCCACAAAGGTTTTAATCCCCAAGGGGTTTTTTAAGGACACTAATAATTAAAAAATGGTTTTATGTTCATTAATGACATACATACAGCCAAATACTTGATGTAATTTTGGGATATATATTAAGATTATATTTTCTGGCATCTAGATGTAGGGAAGTAACACGAACTGCATAACCTTGAATTCTGAATAAGAACAATGCAAATGTGGTTTGAAACTGAAGATGCTCTTAGTCATATGATTTACTTTTAGGTAGTTCTACAGGAAGCAGAGAGTTGGACTCGATGCTCCCTATCAGTCCCTTCCAACTTGAGATATTCTATGAAATTTTGTAGTACAGCATTACGTATGTAACAAGACATGCAGCTGAACAGCACAGCATTCCCTGTTCAGCATCCCATACCTATACCAATTCGAATAGCATAAGGATTTGACATTATTTACCATTATAAAGAGACTGATAGCTCTAATAGCCAATATGAAACATATTATGTTCTATTTCAAACGTCTGTGAAAATTAAATATATTTTGCTCTGCAACAATAGTTTAGATTGTCTTTCAAATATTCCTGTTTTTAACAGAGGTCATTTAGGGCAGGGGGAGGGGAGGGAAAGATATGTACTTTAAAGAGTTTTTCCTCTCTTTTGTAATTAATTACAGTTACCCCCATAAATTTCCGTATACACCTAAGAGAACAGTTGCCACAAACTTTCATTGCTGACCTTTTCACTACTATGGTCTTATATGAAAGGTTTAAAAAAAAATTTCCTGATACACATTAAGACCCGACAAAAGTGCTCTGTTTCTAGTTACACAAATATGGACCAGCCTTCTGAAAGTTAAAATTATTTTTAATTAAACAGGATTTGTATAAGAAACATGGAAAAACAGTTAAATAACTTGTCTGATAGAAGTGAACACACAATAACTTACCTGGATGCAACATATTTTTCATACATTTCTTCCCTAGCTTTTTTGGCATCCTCTAGCTGAATCTGAAGTCTTTCAAGACGATCTTCTTCATGAGCACAGCGAACACTAAGCTCCATGTTCTGGCGATTAAGATAATCTTTATCTTTTTGCAACAAGTTGAGGGATTGTTGTATGGTTGCCAGCTATAAAAGGCATTAAAAGGAATACTTTAACATGAACTTCAAGATAAGTATTTAACCTATGTACACATTTTTGCAATTTCATTTTAACTCTTTTCTGTGAAACCATCTGAACCAAAAAACACTATTTATACTCCTGTTTGAGGTAAGCTGGTGAAGCTTCATGCTGAAAGACTTTAACAAAATTATAATTTAATGAGTTTTCATTATTTATTTCTGGTAATTGGCACCTGAAAAAAGAGAGGTAAAGTATCCCTTAATTTACCTCAGTATCTAAATAGTACTGGGGTATTGAATAGTGATAGCACTGAACAGAAATACCAATGTCAAGTCTTGGTGCCAACCTGTCATCATACTGACTACAACATTCTCAGAAACAGAAGTGAAATTAAGGGTACCGGAGTGATTATTGCTCTGTAAAAAAAATGGTAAAACTGCTAGTTCTGGGGCTGAAGTATATTAGAATTGTTGTGGACATGGCAATGTTCCAGGTGAGCACCAAGGGCAGAGAGAGTTTTGCATGCCTTGCTTTAACTTTCATGGTGTTGCTACCGAAGGTTGAACTGATGCCAAAGTAGAAACATTGGTATCTTGTGAGTCTCTTTAACAGCCTTCCCCACCATCAGATAGTCATCTTTACCACTTCAAGACCACAAGAGTAGCCTCCATCTATTCAAGGTGAACACTGTCGGAGAACAGCCTCAGATCCTAACACCACAGGAGTGGCCCAACTCATTACTTGTGATAGAAAAAAAAGTAGGTTTCTCAACTTCAGTAATTTTGCTGTTTAAGCTCCTGAGGATGTCACATATCAAGCTGAAAGAATGACAAATTAATAACTTGTCAGAAATACATCCCCCAAAACTATAAAGACATCACGTACGTGTTTTAGATTGAATTCACCCTTCCTGAGCCATAAAAGGACTAAATGCTACTTCAGGAAGATATTTGAGTCAAACACTCAAACTAGATAAACAGCTGGGAAATAAAAAACAAAAGCAAAAAAGCAGCTCTTAGAGGCACGCTTCTCTCCATCTGCCCACTTGCTGAGCACCACAGAGGGTGAAGTATAAATGCCTGTCCTATACTTACTTTTATTTAAGAAAAATACACAACTGTCCTCTGTGTCTCTCTCGCCAAGCAACAGGTTATATGTATATCCACAGTAAACACAGACATCATGGATTACTACATGGAGAATGAAATCTAGGAGTTACTACCACTCCTCATCCCTTGGAATAAATACTGTGCAAACACTTAAAATTGTACGCTCTCCCAACCCAGGATCTGAGATCAGCACACACAAAAGCCACCACGCATCTTCCAGGAGACTCAAGTAAACACACAGCTTGAAGTGGTGTTTTAGGTTAAAGTAGTGCTATTTTTATTCCCTCAGAATAATTAAGTATAAAGTTAATGAAAAAAAGCCATTGTTGCTACATACATACAAAGTTGATGTACGCAACAATACTATTTTTGGCCATTGTTATATGCAGAGAATAAACCTGCATTTTGATGTCCTCTTACAATGCTAGAACACTGATGAATAAATAGCCTAATGAAGCCTTCAGACTAATACAAAAGAGGAGAATATAAAAGATATAAAAGCTCTGTTTCTTCTCTAGTGTTTCAGGGAATCTCTATGGCTACCTGTAAAATTAGCCAGAGAAATACTACCTCTGAAGTGATAGTTATAGCCACTATTTTATCTGTAACACTGTTACACAGACACACTAAGGACCACTATCTCCCCTTAATTCTCTCAGGTGTAATAAGTTTCATTTACTCAGCTGCCAAAGTGTTAATCCCCAAAGATCCTCCATTTGATTCTTGCCTGGACCAGTATAGAAGTCAAGCACAACCTTTCCATGCAGTGCCCCTTTCACATCACATTAAAAAAATACGTTCATAAATCAATTCAGAACAGCCAATCAATTATTTCCCTATTCCTTTTGGCGTTTCCTGGAAAGATTTCTATATAGAAATGCAGCTTAAGAAATAGTCTTGTTTTTTCATCGAAGCTGCACTGAGCTATAAACTACCTTATAATTAGTCAGTGATGATGTAAACTGAGAAAGTTTCTTTCTTGAGATTCAGTAAAAGCCTCTTCTCCCTCCCGAAAAACTGTTGCAAAGTTACATGTACATCTGACAAAGGGAAAAATCCCTTAGTGATTTCAACAGTTTTGGATGATTCTATCCCAACTAGCTTATTTAGCATGAATAATTAAACCTTGAGGTTCAGTGAAGCAATCCTCCCTAGAAACAATTTAGATGCCGAAACAGTGAAAAGGGAAACTCGTACTGGTATAAACCATCAAAAGTCCTATAGATCAAGGCAGTGGAATTGGAAACATTCTCTACACACCTTTCTCTTGGAGTCCTTGACTCAAAAGTTATCATACATGCCCAGTCAGGGAGCCATCACTGAACACAATTCGTGGCTCTTGGATGAATTACTGAACAGAGAAGCACCAAGGGACGTTTCTCTTGACCTCACAGGCCTTTGGCTCTTGGAATGCCTTTGGAACAGCAGAAGTATATTCCCCTGTGCAATACTACTGCTACCAGAATGGCAATGACTGAAATCTGAGTGAAGTGAGAGACCTAACTGGATCAGAACTCACTGGAACCCTAACAAAGATGAGAACCCCTCTGTGCCTGAAGAGAGAGGCATTTATTCATTTTTTCCAGTAGAAAGACTTTCAAAGACCAATGGAGACATGTGAGAGAAAAACAGTCTATTACACTAGAGATAGTCCTGCCCAAAAGTGGAGCAGCACTGGAATTCCTCTTGTCAATACAAAGTATCATAGAAAGAAGAGGTCTGCAATGCCAGTCTCTCTATACCTGACACAGAGTCAAATTCTGTAACGGCAAGTTGAAGGAAACTTTGGGCAACTGAAGCATTATTTTACTAGAGAGCCACAAAGAAGAAAAACTATGGATTGTATTGATGTCTAGAAAATACATACACAATGAAACAGAAGCCATACAGTAGCTCTCCCCTACTGTCACTATTGGTCAGAAAAAGCTGAAGCAAGTTACAAACAGTTCTACACCTTTCAAGGGACTGAGCGTATTCCCAGCTGAACATTCAGCCTTCACTGGTAAATTTTGCTCTTGGGCCTCCCAGGTTCCTGAGCTTATTGGCAGAGCTTGGGAGGCTGAAGCAAAGGAAGACTAAGCTAGAGACCTCGGAAAATAGCATGTTCATAATGCCCAGGGAAAAATGGAAAGCACTTGATCGATGTTAAGGGAGATAGCCAACACTGCTGAGTAGCTGGCCAGCTATCTGAAAGAACATACCAAGTGAACAAGGCTTCTGATGACCAGAATCTACCTTCAAGGAGGAGGACCTAGGGAACTGTGGGTTCATAAATCTAATCTCAGACCCTACAATGCTTATGAAGCAAATCCTGGAAGCCATATCCATGCATACGGAGGAAAAGGTGACTGGAAACAACTAGTACGGATTTACCAAGGTCAAACTGTACCTAGCCAGCATGACAAGAAAGTTTGTTCTATGGACGCGGGGAGGGGGGGACAGCTGTCCATGTCATTTACTGGGACTTTTGCAAGGCTTTCAGCCATCTCCCTTAACATCTCTAAGGGAAAACCAGCGAAAGATGGATTGGATAGACAAACAGCAGTTGAACAAACTAAACACCAACCAGAAGGGTGCCCTGACAGCAAAGAAGGCCAAGTGCCTATTAGGCTGTACTAGCAATAGCGTAGACAATATGTTGAAGAAAATTATTATTATTCTGCATTCAGTACTTGTGAGACTCTATTTGGTGTGCCATGTCCCATTACAGGTGCCTCGTGAAGACATACAATACTGTAGCAAGACCAGGAGAGCGCTACGAAGATAGTCGTGGACTGCAGCACATGATGTACAAGGGGTTGAGATAAGTGGGGTTTATTTTTCAGCCTTCAGAAGAGAAATCTGGGTGGAGAAAAACTTACTGTTATCTTCACCTGTTCAACTGGAATGCATAGAAAGAGCCAGACTCTTCGAAACACATAGTGACAGGACAAGAAGCAACAGAAAAAAGCTGCAACAACTCCAATTAGTTTACAAAAACTGGCTGTGGAATCTCCATCCTTGGAGATATTAAAAACTTGATAAAGCCCTCAGCAACCTGACCTAGGCTGGCTCTGCACTGCATGGGAGAGTTGGACCAGCTGGTCTCCTGAGGATCATTTTAATCTAAATTATTCCATGATCCTATAGGTGATCCTGACAGACTTGATTAGATAATTAATCAAATTCCCAAGGCAAAGAAATAGACAATTAATGAAATAAGAACTTTACCTCTTTCGATAAATCATTTCTTTCTTTAGCTTGTGCTCTATGCGACACCTCTAATACTTCATATCTTCTTCTGAGTTCTGACAATTCATGTTCAAATACATCACGTTCACTGTTAAAATAAAGTGAAATTACTTGATGCATAAAGTTTAATGAACAAGATTCCTGTGCTTTTGTAATTTCTCAGCCTTCTTTCAGTTCATGACATTAACTTCTTCCAACCAACCACTCATAGGGCAATTAATGATAATCTTATCTTTCTTAGTTATTAACACCTGCAGCAGTATCTTATTACACAAAATAATTTTCTTCCTTTCTAGGTATTTAAAAAATAATCCTAAAATATAATAAAACAATCCTGAATTCCCATCCTAAATTATTTCATCCTCCTCTGATTATTCTTCTCTAGTGCAACACTGGGCTATACATTTCTCTTTTGTGATGAACTTTGTAAGTACCCTTGTCCACCCATTCAGCTTTATCAAGCTTCTGATGCTATTTCCCATTACGTTCTCTTGAACCTTTTGCAGATGTTGAAGTTTGATAAAGTAAAGCAACTTCATTTCCAACTTCCCAATCAAACAGAAAGCAACGTATACTTCTTCTCTGTTGCTACTCTCCCTTGTCTACAGTCCCTTGATACCAGAGGGGGTTGTACTACTCCTTTCATGTTTAAAATATACATGATACAAAAATTATGTCGGTGCCCTGAACAAGAGTGCTTTCCATACGCGCAAACAAGCGGCTCTAAGTCTCCACTCTATCTGACCCTGTCAGAACAGCGAAATGAATGAGCCAGTATGAGCTTGCAGTCTGGAAAAAAGCTCACCAGTTTTATATTAAGCATAGCATAGCTTTAAAACGGAGATAACTTGTAGTACACCAGAACTAAAGATTTGACATAGCATTTTTAAAGGCAGGAACGAGCCTGGAGGTGATTAACTCCTGCAATGCTCCCAAATATCCTCATGCAGTCATGCCAACAGTGCTCTCCCCTTCATCTGTGCCTACCCAAATGAATACAACCTACTCTCTCAAATATAATTTTGGCACGTTCATTCATGCCTCTTTCAACTCAAGACTATTTTAAATGCACACTGTTAAACATTGGGGCCATTCACAGGAACGTTATTACAATCCACTTATTAAGATGCAGTTACACGTGGGGAGCAAACCATAGCATCAATCCATCCTATTTGCAACAAGCTTTCAGGTAGATTCCAAGTTTAGTTTAGTACATCTAGCTGTGAACAGTTATCCAGAAGACAGACTCTCCTTCGAATGGCTTCGTTGCAAAGTCATTTGTGTCAGTAGCTATGCCAGAGTTCACTCAGTATGAACAAATAAAGAGCCGACAGGCTGTTTTCTATTCATAATCCCCATTTTTTGAATCCATTCTGCAACAAAAGTGCCAAAGGCCAGATTTCTTGTACTTGCAAGCACAGTGAAAGAGCCATTTGGGAGCCGGACTGGGAAGTATACATCTGTGAGTGTATTTATAAGAAGCCCATTTTCACCATTTTGCAATTGTTGTTTACAAGATGGGCATTCAAAGCATAGGCTAGAACTGTAAAATCTGTATTTTAAAAATGAAGAGACACACTGGAACTTCCAGCAGTTAAATTAATTCCCTAAGGTAATCCTAAGATTCCCTGACAGAGTTCTCGTAACAGTCTTTTCAAATTTATGGTTACAAGGCTATCTTAAGTCGTAAATATTAATTCCCAAGGTCCTACCCTCTTAATTCACTGTGCAGGCACCACAGAGTAGAGCACAGGGCCTTTTGTTAGATCACTGCTTTTAAACTAGGAAAAAAAGAGCACTTGTTCTAAGACGCTTGGCATCAACAGCTCCCACTTTAGTTGCAATGAGACTGGTGGGCGCTTCTGAAAACACAGTAAATTCCTAAATATAAACTTTTAGGAAGGTAATTTGATACATCAGATTTCAAAATGTCATTCACCTTATGACTGCAATATACTGCAGGAGATAATTGAACCATTAGTGGATTGAGGTAAGGAAAAAAACAAAACTATTTGTGGTGTGCAGAGGCCAAAAATAAAATTAAAAACTCTAGCCAATCAAGGTTGATGTTTATCTATTAATATTTGCGTGTCAGTAGAACACTTGAATTATAAAGACACTTACCATTTTACTTTATCATAATTCTCTTGTCTGTAATCACCTTGCTGAATCATCTGCTTGGTATCAGCCAGTTCCAGAGTTAAACGCTGGCATCTAACCTCGAGCTCTGACCGATTCCTTCTCTCGTTTTCATAGCTCTAGAAGGTAAGACATTTCAAAATGATCACAGCCACACTGGTACTTACTTCCAGCAATCATCAACTAAGTTTTGCCGAGACCCCTTATGAATATTCAAAGAGTAGCATTTTTATTTGCCTCAGTACTTGAAAACCTAGCACACATCACAAAGTAACCAGCTATGCTGACATTCAACTTACTTTTATCTTATTCTAAATAGTTAATGTACCTATTTCTTCTAATGTGTTTGTCCATTAGCACAACTTCCAAGACTGGTAACTTTCATATATTCAGCCAGTGGTCTACGAACCTATAGTAGGAGCACAGAAGTCACACCACCTTTACAAGACTTTCAAATAAGTTTCCTTGTGAAGATACTTGCTAATCCACTTGAAAAAACAGAAAGAGGATTGGTCATTCAGAAAGTTTGACAACTTCTGTCATTATATGAAAAATTTTAGCCAGGTACTCCCCAACTGTATCTGGTAACTTATGTTTGCTGAAGGACATCATCCACAGCTTGCGTTGGTGGAGGAAGTAATTAAAACATTTTAAAAATCTGTGAGCATTGATTTCCGTTTTCCCTTCTTTTTCCCTGTCACGTACTTTGAGAGAGTACTATAGGAATTAGAAAAAAAGGGGATCAAAGCAAAAGAACACACAGAAAGCATTTGTCTTTTCAAACACCGGCTATTCCTTTTTGAAAATAAATATATTTCCTAATTGTCACACTCTTCTCTCCCACTCCCACAGGAACAGCACTTTTGTACCTAATCCCCAATCTAGACTCCATTTCTCAGATTTTTCTACAAAGTAGGTATTTCTTTTCATAAACTTACCTTACCTGCTTGTCCTTTATACTGTCCTACTTAGTAAATTCTTCACAAAACCAACCAAAAAATAACACTTACCCATCTATATTAGTGAAAACTGATGGACAACAAGAGCTGCTTGTTAAAAATTTGAGAATGTTCCCTGGGCATCTCGATTTTTTCCATATTCTGTTTCTCAGAATACTGCTGAGTCCTTTTTTTTCCTGCTGTGGTTGACAGATTGCAAGCTCAATAATGGATGTTTGATAAATAAGAACTCCATCTAGTTATACCAAATGGATATCATAGTGTTATTCATTGAAGGTGAACACAAAACCAAATGACTGCCTTAAGATGTGATTGCTGAACAGTTTAGCCACTGCAAATTCAATTTGTTTTGTAGTGAGGGACACAGTGCATAATTTTTCAAAAGAATCTGAAAGCTAAACTTTATACAGTTATAAGTGAGGAAAGTAACTCTGTCTAACTGTGTCTACCTAGTTCTTAATAGACAATACAAGTTTAGGACAACATCATATAGGGAGTGGATGACTCCTAAACACAGCTTCCCTAGGAAGGACGGACACTAGGATAACACTCTAGGATAGGGATGGATGGAAAGACACAAAGAACACTTTGACTAAATTCACTGACAGAATGCCTTCTTGAAAAAAAAACCACACTAAATACTTCTAAGACATTACAGAAAAGCTCCTTGAGCTACTTAACTATTCCACTGATAAGTAAGCATTTTTTGGTTTATATTTCACAAATCTAGTAATTTTCACTTTCACTAAAATCACAATCACAAAATCTTAACGCTGAGAAAGTTTTCATGAAGATTGTGGATGATATATTATTAAGAACACACCATTTAAAGACACTGTTATTATTCATCCTAACACACTGCTCTATATGGCTTATTTCTTATGCTTACCCTAATTAATGTATATACATTATTCAAATTAACACTACAGAACACTTTCTTCTTAAACCAATTAACATGCCACCATTTATAAAGATGGCATTATTAAAATGGTAAAGCCTCTGTCAGACGTTTTTAAAGGTGTGGTCTACAAGTTAGCTAGAGTTTCAAATACGTAACATACAGGTGCAAGTACCCTGTTACACAGTGCAAACATGACTCATCTTGCAATAGGAAATGGTGGTAAGGGCACTTAACTTTTAAGTGCAAATTGAAAGATTAAGTTTGGATACAATTCCTCTGTGGATATCCTGTGCCATTCTGCTGCTAATACCATGCTGGAATTCGTACGCCCTTCCCAGAGTGGGCTGTTGAAGCTCCTACAGTATTACACACTTAGCAGCTAGGAGACAACTACAAAAAGTACAGAATTAAATTCGTTAAGCTGTGGATAAATTTGTCATCAACAGCTCTAAAGCACCAATGAACAGAACAGCTAAATATCTAAAAAATTATTTCTTCCTAACACCTAAGACCTAAACTAGGTTTTGAATTTTATTTAACAAATCAGTTGTTAATGTCATGTAGCAATGGTAACTCCAGGGAAGCGGAGGGAAGCTAAATTCTATTTTTCAAAAGTGATACTAAGATGTACCTAAAGTATCAAACCGTTAAACAGATAAATAAAGAAAGGGTGTTTGTTTCATTTCGTTTATTTTTTAAAGATTGTCTGTAATTGTTGAAGAAATACTAATTCTATTGCAGTCACTGTTTTTCAACTACCTAATCTTTGAAGCGTCAAAGTTGTATTTTAATCACAGGAAGAAATGCGACAAGGCAAGCCAATAAATAGTCTACAGGCTAACATAAAAAGCCCTAGATGGTTTGTGTATCTCCAGGCAGCAGATAGACAAGCTTCTGGACTTCTACAGCAATACATCTTAAAGACATACAATCAAACTGCCACTGCTTAGGAAGAATAAGCCTTGTTTTGCATGTGATAAAGTTAATTTTGTTTATAACAATGTCCATTTACACTAAACTGATTTTAAGATATATGCAATGGAACAGCTTTATCTTTCAATTTATCAAGGGGTAGCTTGGACATCTTGATGAACAGCACTGTCCTGCTGAAGCAAAAAGGGGGCTTTTAAAAGGATCAAGATACAGAGCACCTTCAAGAACAAGAATGAGGTCCTAGATAACTTAAGTAAGCCCACAAACCTTAAAAGAATTAAATGACAAACAGTACTTCCACACACAGAATGTGACTGCAATGATCCTACCATGGCTTTTCTTCAGCTTCTCATTCATTTTTGCTACTGCAGAGAGTAGCAGCTCAGACAGACAAGATGGTTAAAACAAACAAACTTGTCCTGTGCAAGATGGGTAGGCAAACATGGCCTAAAGAAACGGTTAACAGAGCTGTCCAAGAGATCCAGTATTCACCAATACAGGTGGTTTCTACCGAGCATCTCCATCTGCCATGAATAGCAGCTTATAGCAGTCACTGAAATGAAAACCTATCTAAATTTCAAGTACAAAAACTGGGTGACATACTTTCCAAACAAAGTCAGTGACACACAATACATGGTAGGGATTAGCTGATCTTTCAAAAAGCCTTTGGGGAGAAGAAGATAAACAGAAATGCAGGGAAAAAATTAATCAGCCAGTCAAGCAGAAGTAGCACAACTTCTACACACTGTCTAGAGATAAGCCTGTGGAAGAAAGTGATCCTGCTTTTAAAAAGCTTATTTAAAAGAACTTAATCTTTGAATGATCACTTACAAAAACCAGCTCCTTCTGTTCATATTCTGTGGCACCTAAAGGCCCTAGGCAAATGTAAAGCTACTATACCCTTGTGATGTGAAAACCAATTCCCTCAAGCTATTTGGATGAGGTGCTGCTACTTAGAACACTTTGCTTCAATCTGTTTACATAGTATGCATTCAAAAAATATCGGTCAATACATTATTTATTTGAATATAACTGCCCAAGTGTCAGGAAGAAGTTAGATGTAACTGGATGAGTAAGACATCTCTGCTAGTATGTTGATACGAAATTGGTAATCTGCCAAGGACTGTAGATGAGGCACTATGTGCTGCTAAAAATGATAAACAAAAATATTGAGCTACTTCTAAAATAGGGAAGCTCTGCAAAAAAAGGTAAGAAAGGAAAGCGTTGGTGTAAGTGCCTCTACTGCAAAAGAAAGTGAGGGAAATAAAAAGCTCTTTCTTTCCGGATCTGAGCTGACTAGAATCATCAGTGAAATACTCTCAGGTGAAAAGGACCCTTGAGATCATTCTGTTAGAGACTAGAATGAAGCCATCTGGTACTTCTGAACTACAACTAGCAGTCTATACAAGCCATAGCTATATATTAAGAGAGGAGGAAAGTCACTGGATAGAAAAGTGAACTTTCATAGATACCTAAGCTTTCTTGAGTCTTGGAAATGTTAAACTGCTGCCTCAAAGCTTATAGTTATTGGTAGGATATTTTCTCTTTGCAGCTTTTTTCCTGAACAAGGTAAATATTAATAACGAAGGAAAGAAGGCACATATCTCTCCTAAGAGTGAGGCCTCATCTGTCCCTTCTAGAGAGATGCTGAGACCAAGTAATCAAAGCCCTGCCTGAAAGAATTTGTGTCAGAGATCTGGGGAAGGGTTCTAGAGTGCAGTCTTTAATTACAGATGTGCAAACTTCAGAAGAAATCTTAGGGAACGCAGTTCTTCTGGAGTAGCAACGATGGCCCCAATTTGACAACGTTCAGATACACCTAGTGCCAACTGATGCTTTGAGTGCAACAGCATAGTTCATTCTTTGAAGACTATAGAAACGTTTTTCCTCCAGCTGGGAAACATTACCACAGAGAAAATTGTTAGGTATGTCTAGCAAAGCCTGACAGCTACTAATCTCAATTCAGAGACAAGGTCTTAGAAGAGATCTTTGTCCTACACACATTCAGCTTTTTCTTTAGGCTAACCATAGCTTTTAGATAACTGTCATGCTATAAATTTGATTGCAAGTCCTGAAGGCAACTTTACAGAACAAAAATAACGAAAGAAAGGAAGCCCCTGATAAAACTGTATTACGACTGAATTCCAGGAAAACATTGCCAAGAAATTCATAGCCAGAAGACAGCAATACTTAATCTTCTAGACCTACAACGAAAAACAGAATTTCCTTCTCAGACTCTCTCCCAGCCTCGAGAGCAACATGCAAGCAGTAAATTACATCTGTTTGAGGGACGGTTCTAACCACTTTGGAAGCAAACAACTCTGAAAATAGTACACTGATGTTCGGCATGGGAACACACACATCAGAAGCTGGTTTTGTTTCTGGGAAGCTCCTGGTAATACAACACTACAGCTGGACTTTCTTCTCTATCTGTACTTCCAAAGGTGGTGGCGCCAACGTTATTTGTACTTGATGTACTGAGGACTGTAAAAGAAGGACTGAAACGAGTCTGTGCTATACATTTGGTAACAGATCAGTCAGCACTGCAATAAAAGAACATTGCTTTTACCAGTTCCAGCGCCTCCCAGTCTGTTGCTGCTGTACCTAGAATCGGAGGCACTGCACTGGTCTGAATCACAGATGCAATAACCGTGTACAGAGAGCCATTAACTTAGCAGTGCCACTGCGGACCACTTATGCTGACCGCTTTAAAACCAGTAAGTAGTGACAAAGGTCTTTTGACACTAGCTGTGTTTATCAGATTACGTTCCAGTGCTAGAAATGAGTCCTTGCGCACTGTTCTCTGCTACCAGTCGTCAGGAGCGGCTCCCCGTTCCACCGGGTCTGGGTTACAGATTCAGCAGGCTTTGATTAAGTGCTAACTCAGAGCAGCAATAGACAAGGGAACTTTGTTACCACGTTGTAGAGTTTTAGTCTTACTCCTCAGCATACTAAGAATTAAATGAGGGGTAACAGAGGCTGATACACACTTAGGACCTTCTGCCCCTTCTGAACAAGCAAAATGTATTTTCATATACCTAGAATACAAATACAGGTGACAAACATGTGAAAGATGTCTTTTATGCCCTGAAGTCAGAAATAAAAGTAATACAAATGAATCAATGAATTGCCCAGAGATAAAGAATATGCGGGTTTGTCAAGTCTTAGAAAATTAGTTTCTACAAGGCTACAATGACAATTCAGTTTTTACAGAATCCAGCTTCCTAGCTGGTACAGCTGGATGGTTATAAACTCAGTTGGCTGAGGGGCCACAATGCCAGGCCAATGCACTCAACTTTTGAGCCAGGCTAGGTCTGTTGTGATAAGTTTTGTTTGGTTGGTTTTTCCTTTCCCTCTCCTAACAAAAAACAAACAAAGAAACCACTTGCTGGGTTTGAAGATCTGCATTTATATAACCCATACTCAGCCATATCAGCTCATCATAAGAGCATTCAGAGAATAGAACTGTGCTGCTTTGATTTCTTACAAAACAGTATATTAAGGCTCATAAGCAGAGGAAACAAAATAATGTTTTAAGTTCACGCTCCGAAATAAGAACAGTAAAATTAAAGCTCATTTCCTTGGACCAAATTAAAGGACTACAGCCATCCTGTCACAAAATAACACAGCTGATGTTAGGTAATGGTCTTATAATTTGTTTCACATTTACATTTTCCTAAAGTTGGTTTAACATACTAGACAAGTTTGGATTTTCCTTTAAAGTTTTTCAATTTTTTGTTGGCTAGACAGATTTTCCTATGAGACTATATGAGTCTATACCCAGTTCTATCACAATTCTCATGACTATATCTGGGTGAACATCAACAGGTATAAAACTTACTCACACCTAGTCTGCCAGCCATGAACAACCAGAAACCCCAGCAAAATCCCCCTCCTTCCCCAAGCCATTAGCAGTTAATAGAAAGATTTGGGCTAAGCATGTATTTTAGTTCCATGTTCCACAAGGAGGCAAAAAACATGTTGAAACTCATTAGGAAGAGCCTTAATTATCTGAAATAGTAGGAAAAAAAAAGAATTCTCATTGTAGGAAATGGCTTATTCTCACAGAAAAGAAAAAAAAAAAGTAATAAAAAAAGATTGTCTTAACTTCAGTGATGAATGTCTGTAGTAGTACTTTTCTAATGAAGTTTTAAACCCAGAACAGACACTTTGTTGATAAACTATGTAGAGAACAGAAATACTAAAACTGTTGGAGAAAACTTAGAATGTAACTAATTTAACTAGAATTTAAGAAATATTGGATAGGAAAACAGAGGACAGGTTTGAAGAATGTAAGTTATTAAATAACGGGCAAGAAACTTCAGCAACTATGTTTCATGTAGCTGGAAATAATGACTGGAATACCACAAAATCAGCAAAAGAAGAGTGTAAGAGCTTAAGTATGACTCTGAATGAAACTGTGCTTTATTTCCTACTGATAAATTTCCTTGCAAAAAAGCTTGACCTTATTGAAGGAGCTCAAATAAATAAGTTACCCCAACAGCACATATTGAAACCGTCTCTTCATAAACTGCAAGAGATGCAAAGGTATGTTCGCTTTAGTGCATTACGTACATTAGAGATTCTGAAGTAGCCTCACATATTGATGATGTTCCTCTTGCGTTACTACAGAATCACAGAAGGGTAGGGGTTGGAAGGGACCTCTGCAGATCATCTAGTTCAACTCCCCTGCCAAAGCAGGTTCACCTACGGCATGTTACACAGGAATGTGTCCAGGTGGGTTTTGAAAGTCTCCATAGGAGACTCCACAACCTCTCTGGGCAGCCTGTTCCAGTGCTCTGCCACCCACACAGTAAATAAGTTTCTCCTCATGTTGAGGTGGAACTTCCTGTGTTCCAGTTCGTGCCTGTTGCCCCTTGTCCTATCACTGGGCACCACTGAAAAGAGACTGGTCCCATCTTCCTGACACCCACTCTTCAGATATTTATAAACACTGATCAGATAACGTTTGATAATATAATTGATATTATCTGAAACAGCCTGTGGCACCTTGTTACAGTGACACTCATGAAGTTGCTAAGTCAAATCTGGACTTGCCAGAAGCAAAATACAGAGACTTTTAAGTATCTCCATAAATAAAAATGCCTCATACCAGGTCACATTTCACTAATTATCACCATGTTGATGCATAACAGAGGATGAAGAATGGGATTTGGGGTTTTTGTTTGTACACATGGAAGAACTGTAGTAAGCGATCTTATCTGCACCCAGCGAATCCTAAAGAATAATTTTTATTAACAGCTGTCAGCATTTTTCTCTTGTGACATTTCAACATCTGGATCTCTTCCCTGACATTTTTTTTTAATAAGGTATTCATTCTCATTAATTGTATTTAATTGTAAGCATGGTTATGCAAACAGGGTATAAGCATTCAAAGAACCACCTCAGTTTAATAGAGGCAGCATTCTAGAGCTTTCAGCATCAGAAGAAAAGAACTGTAAACTTCAAACTGAAAAATAAATAAATGGAAAAGGTGGATAGTGCCACCATGTGGTATAAAGAGAGCAAGATCAGAAGTTACTGTACTAAAGAAAGGTCAATGTACCAAAAAAATTGTTTCTAGCCCTTTAATTACTGTTATCTACTGTCCTGTTAAAGTGCTGCAGCAAAAATTGTAACACAGATGTCAATCAAATCTCAGAAGACTGAAATCGTCCTGTAGAGTTTTAATAAATCAGAGTCCATTAAACATACAATGAAGGAAAAGGCTCATGTAAATGAAAGTTAACAGGATTAATTTAATCTCAGTTATGACCAGGTGACATAAAATAATGCTGAAGCACATAAATGCACAGATTTTGACTACTTTTTCTAATTCAATCAAAAAAAGAAATGAAAATAATATGAATTGCACAAGAGAATCCTGTATAATTAATATCTCTTTACACCTGACTATTCCAGAAGTAAATTTCAGAAAGGTGGTAACTAAAGAATAATTTTAGAAGTAATGACAGTGGCATTTAAGTCCCTGCTAACCATGACTTGGATAAATATACTCTGGGTACCTGAAACTGTATCACAGATCCAGATTTATGAGGAACTGAGCTAAAAAACAAATCATCCTAGCTGTATACACACTAAGAATACTATAAAAATTAATAAACACCTTAAAACTAACATTCTCCGTATACTGTTTCTACTCTTTTACTCTTTCAGAATAAAAATTAAATATATTTAGGTAATTTGTTTCGCTATTTCTGGCATGTATACCTTACCTAAGATTATATTTTTCTTTAATATAGAAATAAATAAGAAAATTAAAATATAAAAAGTTGAAAAGCATAACAGAGAAGATGCAAGTCCAAAGGATTTAGATCATTAAAACAGAAGATGAAGCAAATTACTACCAAGGCATCACTGTCTCAAAAACTATACATTATACACTGAACCATCATTTTGTTTCCAGCTACTGCTAGGTGGATCTCCTGTCTCAGCTTGCCCACCTTGAACCTTGCCCCTAGAAAGCACAGCACAGCTGCTAAGAGTCTGTCCTGAACGGTCTCATGAACAAATCTCACAGGGCAGCCACAATGGAAAATCAGCCGCTATACAAGGACTTATACAGCACATTTCCCCCTTCCCTCCCTCCCACCAGTAATTCTTATACATCAAAAAAGCTTTTGTATCTTATTCATGAATAATGATTCGAATAATTGGTTTTTTGCAATATATATATATATATTTACACAGTTTCTTAACTGAGATAATTCAGGTGCACAGACCTCAGTCAAACACTTCAGCTGGGATTTGTAGTCACTTAGTTCCTCTGTTAGGCTCCCCTTTTTCATCTGTAGATCACTCAGCTCTTTTCTTAAGGAATGGACTACCTCATAGAATCGGATCTAGAAGAAGACAACATACATCCAAAATCAAGACCAGCAAAATTGCAATCACAAAACTACAATCTCCAAACCAAAGCAGCTCAATATTTTATGGCAATAATTAACTAAATGATTTCTAGCACACACCAGTAACCTGGTTGGGACTGCAGAGGGTGTAGGGAAATGTTAAAGCAAAGACAGTGTCTTTCTTTAGCCTTTCCAACATCAGTGAAGAAATAACCAGTTTGTGTTTGGCACTGAATAAAAAAATTAGGAATAAAGGTAAATATATATGCTTCTGTTCAACTAAGGCAGGGCCCAGTCAGGCTGCCCAGTTGAAAAACACAGCTGCTACCAGACCACTTGTTCCCCTCTCTTACATGTGCCAACCCTACACCCTATTTGATTAACAATGTATACAGAAAAAAAAAACCAACAACAAAACACAAAGCCTATTTAGCAATAAGCCAACCTAACTTGCTAACCTCTCCCAAGACAATATAAATTTTTAGGGATGTGTAGAAATGGAGAGAGATTAGTTCTGTTTCCTGTCAGTTATCCACACCACGAGAAACGCCAGAGCAAGCGCAGGAAGCGGGACCAGCAGAGCCAGGAAGAACCCGGACACTCGCCCCACACACACACACTTCCAGCAGTAAGGCGCTGCTATATGGGCTCAGCTGTACCGTGCAACCAAGCCTCTGAAAGACTCGACTCTGCTAAATTAACACTGAAAAAAAGCCTTGTAAAAGGATTTCAAATAATAATTAAAAAATAATAAAATCTCCAACACAACTCCCTTCTCTTTCCCGACTCCAGGCACAGGCATAGTCTCAGCCAAGTAAGCCTCAGATCCATAAAGTTTTTCCAGAACATTTCTACCGAACAAGAAAAAAAAACTAGAAAACACAGTAGTAAAACCACAAAGTCAGTAGCAAAGAAAAAAAAAAAACAACAAAACAAAAAGAGACAAAACAAAGAAGCTTTTGATATACACCCCCACACACGTACACAGACGTTATTACTCCCAGATTAACTCCATACCTTAAAATGTTTGTTTTGAGGGATGAAAAGAAAAGAACAGATAATTAAGGACTCTCTTCATGCAAAAGCTACTCCATACCCCCCATCATTAACGCTTTGTTTGATATATGATTAAAGAAGAAATACAAGCAAGAAAACATAGATCAAGTAAGCATTCAAGAGCAAGCTGTACTACACTTCCATGCAGAAGACAGGTCTCTGTCTACCTGTAAATAGCAGAAGATAAAGAGACTTCCAGGTATATTTCACATAACTGACAGTATCTAATTCTAAAAAGACACAGAAGCCATGGAAATTTGCAATGTAAACATAGATGTAGCTTGCTTTATACAATAAAGCAAACATACATCATCACTGGAAGATTAGCAGTAAAATTGTCTAAAAAGTGGTGGGTTTTTTGGGGGGTTTGTTTTCAAGTCTTTCCAAATCTTGCGCTTCTTGAAAGTTGCCGTTGTTTGAATTTGTTGTACTCAAAAAGAAAGCTTCACTTTTCTTTCTTAGCTTTAGATGCAAATAGTATGTATGCTATAAACTTACTTTTTATTGAAAATTAAAAAATGCAAGCTCTCCCAAACTATAGATATTTTCTGGTTTGTTTTTTCTTTTAAGAGGGCAACAAGGGACTCTCAATTTATTATGTCTAAGCTTACACACAAAGTGAACAAAATTAAGGATGGTTTTTCAAACTACAATTCAATTAAATCTAAAAAAGTAGAGTAGATTTTTGCTCATGTTCTGAAAATTCCAAATGACTAATTGAACCATCAGATGCTACAGTTAAAACTATAAATTGTCTTTCTGTTCTGGGAAGTGAACTAATTGCCTGATTTTATGGCTTCATTACTTGATTACTTCTTGCAGTGTTTATTCTTTCAATACCTAAGGAGCTTTATCATGTCCCTCTGTGAAAGCACGCTGCTTCTAGTGAAATCAAACAGTAAAGTTAGTTTTGCGAATTTGGTCAACGAACTACAACAGGCTTCAACTACTTCCTATGGAAAAATAATAAAAATAAATCTTTAGAAACATGCATGCAAAGCAGTGAGCAAGTACAAATTTAGCCCCTTAACTACAGCTTCCACTGACTAAATGTCAATCAAATTCTCTTTCTTCTCCCCAGAAAAATTATTACAAGTTTTTTTTTTTTCTTTCAATTAAAAATAACCTTGATTGTCACTATTTGGTAACCATTTAAAGCATTGCGGGTTTTTTTTAACCACATCTAGCCTCATCCTTAAGTTCTTGCACTTTTATTGTGATTTTCCTAGGAAACTAACTTATGCCATCATGCCACATTTAGTTCCCAAACCACAACAACCTTAAAACAAATTAGCCAGTATCAAACCAAGATGACACGGGATACAGGTATTAGGGATAAATGTACCTGCACACCCTTCCCAAGAAAAGATCAATGGTAGTAAGAAAGTGCAAATGAACGCAGCAGATGAGGGGAAGGTTGTAGCAGAAGTTCAACTGTTATTATTTAGCTTGCTTGGTGGCCAATAAACATTCGTGTAACAGCAGTTAAAGCACACATTGCCTCTTGTAAATCAATATAGCAGAAACAAAAACTACCCTAACAAGATTTTAGAAACAACTGAGTATCTTAAAAACTACAAATTTAGGTGGGTGTGCTATAAGGAAGAAGTCATCACATTCTAGGCAATTTTTGAAAACTCTCAGCTGTGCCCACCACTTTTTATGGAAAACTAGAATTAAGCTAAAAATAGCTGGGTGCAGAGGATGTGAAAGTTGGCTTCTGTTAAATGAAGTTATGTGAAAGTAGTTAACGGCCTTCTTAAAGAGCAACTGAGCTGTAGTTAGCAAAACTATGCAACAGAGACATGGCAAACAGAACAGGATTAAACAGAATTCACAGATACCATTTTTAAATAACTTGGTGAAGAATGTTTACAGGAGAGTACACAGGCAACTCACCTGACCAAAGAAATTAAGTGATTCAGCTGCCAAGCACCAGTTCAATGCCCTAACGTGCTTTAAAATCCTGCACATACTGTTTCTAAATATAATTCTTATAAATGGTTAAAACAAATCTAAATTTTTACATATCTTCAAAACAAAAAAGCGTGAGAAAGAGAAAGATGCTTAAACATCATTTTTCATTTGTCTTCATCATTAACATTAAAACTTGCCTAGTTTTTGCTCTAACGTGTCCCTATTGCACCCCTTTGTGGAAGAACAGTGAAAAACATCTCTCATTTATTTTAATTCTAGTATTTTAAACATGCAGTATTTCTATATACAAAACCTGTATTGAGACACTTCCTCCTGTTTGTCCAGTATACCAGGCTTCAGATAAAGTTTAGGCACTATATTTACGTTTACTTCTATCCTGAAGAATTATAAGGCAGTATTTTATAATTGATAAATATAAAAAAAAACCAAACAAACAACAACAAAAAAAAGAGTCTGGAAATTTCTTGCTCAAGTTCCCTCTAAGCAGAAATATTTTTTGCCAAGGAGAATTTTACACTAATAGCAGTAGACTATACTATTAGTCCACACATAGATCAGTGATTTTATCTGCCTAAGGAATGCACAATTCCTTGTTAGGTAAGCAAAGCAGAAAACATCATCAGAAAAATTACTTTCTTTCTCCCATACAGAATCATAGAAAGGTTTGGGTTGGAAGGGACCTTAAAGATCATCTAGTTCCAACCTCCCCTGTCATGGCAGGGACACCTCCCACTAGACCAAGTTGCTCAAGACCCCATCCACTGGCCTTGAACAGCTCCAAGGATGGAACATCCACAACCTCCCTGGGCAACCTGTTCCAGTGGCTCACCACCCCTTCAAAAAACAAATGCATACACAGACAGGATACATAAAAAAAACTTCTGTAGTTTCCCAGCTTCTGTACCAGCAGAATAACTCAAAGTAATGAGAAACAATCACTGAGCTTAAATGATAGTCAGGTTCACAATGATCCTGTTGGCAAAGGAAGCTGAGAGAAGCAGTGGAAAACAGCATCTACAACTACAGGATATTTGTAGAATGTCTTCTCCAGAAAAAAAACCAAACCAAAACAAAAATAATTTGGCCAAAAAAGGACTTCTCCAAAAGAAAAAAGTGACATGTTAAGAGGAAAGGGGCTTCACTGAACACATAAGTAGTGGAGTTCAAGTCACACACAAAAGTAGCATTTACTGGTTGCATTCAAGAGTAAAAGAAAGGTAGATTGAGGGTAGAAGGTGGCTGTGACTCACCTCTCCAGCTTCACATCTTTTTTAGAACCCCTTTCTCCTCACAAATACAGTCTAAGCACTCTAATTGTGCTGTGACAGCTTTACTGAAAGCAGCTGGCAAGGTTACCACCTCCTGATTTCTATCCTGTCTGGCTACACGGCCTTTTGTACTAACTGTCAAACAACTTGTGAAGTCCTGGAGCTTCCTGCACACCAATTTCAAGCAAGCTGCCATGGATTTCAGTGTGTGTTAAAAATCTGCTTTTTTGACCATGGTGGTGCAGGAATCAACAAAACCCCCTCAAATACTTCTATAGAGGGCAGCGGGTACAGTAGACAGCTGGGGCTAGCAACCTAACAAGCCTCAACCTGTGTTATCTCCCGGAGCCTTAAGATTTTCTTAGTACCTTCAAAACTCCCAAGTTTCAGAACTTTTGAAAAGATGTTCCCAAGAATATCCTTTAGATAAGAATGACAAGTTTTACTTTTCTGTATATATCCAGAGCACAGTATATCATGCCTAGGAGTATAGACTGGCTTCTACTATATGCACATCCCTTCAGTTCTAAGCAAAAGCAATTTACAGCTTGGGACAGGTTGACCCTGACCAGCAGCCAAGCACCTGTATTGCTGCTCACTCACTTGCTGCCTCCAGTGGCAGCAGGACAGAGGAAAGAGTATGTAGACAAGAAAGGAAACTCAGGTGTTAAGTTTTCTCAACAGTTTAATTAGTGAAGGAAAGAGAGAAGTGAAAAAAAAAAAAAGCCTTGCAACAACAATCCCTCACCACCTCCCACAGGCAGCGTGATGCCCAGCCAGTCTCTGAGCAATAACCACCTTGGAAGCCACCCCCACACCTCCTCTTTCTTCCTCTACCTCCAGTTCATATTGCTGAGCATGAAGTTAGATGGTATAGAACATTCCTTTGGCCAATTTGGGTCAGCTGTCCAGCTGTGTCCCCTCTCAATCTCATGACCATCCCTAGCTCGCTGGGGGCAGGGAGAAAAGAGAATGCTGTGCGAGCACTGTCCACCAAGGGCCAAAACACCGGTGTGTTACCAACCCTGTTTTAGCCACAAATGCAAAGCACACCAAGATTCAGGCTGCTATGAAGAATGTTAACCCCATCCCAGCCAGACTTAGGACATGGCTATGTTTTAAACAACTACAAAACACAATACTCACAGAAACATATTCAGGAATAGAAAGCTGATCTTCAGGAAGAGACTTTAGCTTCTCATAGCAATCATCTGTTAATTCCAAGTCTCGCAAGCTACGACGGATATCCCCAGCTCTCTCCCTTAACTGATGATTTGTTTCCTCCAGTTGCTTCTGTCTCAATAAAATAGTTTCCATTTCTTGTTTCATTAGAGCCTGATGTTTTCTTCAAGATTGATTTGAAAACAGAAGATATTAAGTAGTGAGTAATAAGTGACAAATCTTCACAATACCCTAGCAAGGCAGTGAGTTATGCACATTTTGTAGAGGGGAAAATTTACAAAGAAATTCTGTAATTAGCACAAGAGTGTCTACCACCATGGTTACACAATCATATCAGACACAGTATACATAAAAAGCCAGGAACTTCATAGTCATTGACAATACAAAGATGAATTTGGGAAGAATTAATCACTTCATATGCTGACCTGAACTTAGAAATTAGCCTTAATTTACCAATTAAAAGGTTAAAAAGATGAAAAAGCAGAATATAGTTCCACACAAACCCCAAGAAACTAGTAAATCACCAAATAAAGCAATAGTAACTTCCATTTGTGTCTTACCACGTTTTACAACATAAATGCTTGTGGCCTATTCCACGCACAACCCCTTTTTCTACCCAGTGTAACATGCAAAGTGGGGGTCCTTTAAAAAAAGAAAAAAATACCCACAAACACCACCACACTTAAACAAGCAACCTTACCTCCAGCCTCAAAACACTATCTTTACTGTTACTACCAATGACAAGGTATTACATGACAAAAGAAACTGCACATCACTTAGAAATGTTTCAAAGTGTTTTATTTGATTCGAATCAAAGGTGACCGATCTACTTTTTTGGAAGTTTTTTATTTAATTTGAGTATCTTGTCAGGAGTTACAGCTTTCTTCAAAGCGCAGTAATTCCTACATTATTTAAAAAGTAATATGAAAAATACTAGCTAAGTACTAGCTAGTGCTAGCTAATACTAGCAAAGTGATGTCTGCCCCACTGGTTTTAAAAAGACAAAGTTCTAGGTCAGGAAAGCAGCCACACAAGGACACATTTGCACATAGTGTATGAGTCTGTTAAATGGGGATGAAAGCGAGGTAACAGGAAAACTAATAAAAATACTGGGGAAAGGAAAGTGGTTCAACTTTTTAATGTCTATTCATAACAATCTGAACATCGGTACTTTCTTACTAAGCACTCAGATATCCCAATGTGGTGGGTTAACCTTGG
>VZZY01025719.1:150762-243991 GCA_013400335.1 Eurystomus gularis | reverse complement strand
ATATATATATATAATATATATTCATGTATTCTGTAATTTAATTTCTATCATGCTGAACAGCAGTTCCATTTATAAACAGATAAAAAAATCCCAATCAGTGAAGAAAATTTCTGTATGATAAGTCGACTCGGCACCCCTAATTTGTGATAGGATGGTAACTAAACTTACCGTGTTCACTTCCAAATGGTCACTTGCTACAGCTATTGATGATTTTATATACAGTTATGTCATTTTATACATCTCTCAATTAGTTCTCTTTGCAGTTGAAGACTCATAGCCTATTAATGTCCATATTCAGAAGCTGACCTACAGCTGTGATCTTGTCACAGTTTTCTTTATCTTTTTAAGTTCTACCATGTCCTTTGGGAGATGAGGGGTAAAGAATATCATACAATATCTGAGTTGTTGTTACGGATGGATTTATGCAATAATGTAAGGACATTTTGTTTCTATTCCTTGAGCTAATATTTTCCTTGAAATATTGATAATAACTCTTCAGAGGTGATAATAGCTAGTGCAGAGCATATAATATATTCCCCCTGTTGATTAATTTCCATTCCTTGATTTCATCTGCCATTTTATAGTCTAGACACACCATACTGTGATATTTTTCTACCACTTTTTGTGGTCTGTCCTTATTGTAATTATCCTGAATAATTTCTATCGTCAATAAACACCTTACTTCTTATTCTCTTTTCTGAGTTACTTAAGTAACTGTTGAACAAGAAAAGATTCAGCAAAGATTGCTGTGGCTTTCCAGTGTTACCCTCCATTTTCTTTTTTCTTTGTTGCTTTAATCTTGTGAGAAATCACTCCCTCATATATCATGATAGCTTAGTTCCTTTAATGGCCTTTGCAGAATCTTGTCAAAATATGTTTATCTAAGTATGTTGAACTCAGTTATACATGTGCTTGCTAATGTCTACAAAGAACTTCAGTATTTATAAGAGATGACTTGTGAGGCCTCTAATACCAAGCATCACTGTTTTTGTCTTTAAAATAGGTGCTCAGATCTGCTTTGATCCAGGAACCATTTAAAAAGCTGATAATGTAATTAGCACTTTGGTACCACACCTACTGAACTCGAGCAGTGGTAGCATAAAACCTGACTACATTGGCATTTGTAGGCAGAAATCAGCTATTCCTGCTGATTCACTGCTTTTCATTTTTACCATTTTTTTTCTAAAACTATTTTTGTTGATAGTATGTAGTAAACTTATAATTGCTAATTCTGTACAGAGTTGAGCACCTTTTTTGATTACCCTTGCATGATACACCACTTTAAAGAATTTGAATAGTTTTTATGTTATTTTCCTTTCATAGTTTAATCACTTGTTCCATGCTTAAAAGCCAAAGTGGAAAACAGAAAGATAACCATGCCCATTTCATAGGTGGGAATCTGTGATTGTTTTTCTCTTCATATAACAGAAGTCTGCTGAAAACCAGCAATTGAACCCAAGCTGCTAAAACCACTGCCTATTTACTAGCCAATCTTTTCTATTTATTTTCTCCATGCAGTTGCTAGAATTTTGGTGGTTTTTACAGGTAGAAATGAATGCTAATCTGTTTTTTGCCAGTGACACAAAGGAGGGAAAAGACTGATGTAGCTGGCAGTTGAAGGGAGTAGAATTTCTGTGCTTGCACTTGAGCTACACAAAATAGAGAGAATGTGTTTCTGACTCAGAGACATTTTACCCAGTCTTTGCACTGGAGCAAATGGTTACTAAACGCATGTGGCAATAAAGAAAAGCTCTCTGTAATTATAGCAGATCATGTTTTTGGAAGTATTTCACAGCAGTATGCACATACAATTGAGGTTGGGATTGATAACTAAATAAACTTTATAATTTAGTGAGATGTTCAATCTTAAGACACACAAAACTAGTACACCATTTAAAAAATATTTCTTCTGTATCATTATCATAAGGAAAAATAAGGCAGAAGTCTCTGAAAAAAAATTAACTGGGGTGTCTTGAGCTCTCTTGCTTTTTTCCTGGGCATTTATGGTTGGATAGATGGGAATATTAGAAAGGGTAAACAGTATATCTAGCATCACAAGCATTCACATTTTTATTTCATATTCAAGGAGCCTAGCTAAAGGATTTAATCCAGTGCTTTTATCTTCATTATTGCTAGAAACTATTTTGTGGAACTATTATATATTTAAATTTCTAGGAAGCAATATGAATAGTATTACTGTCTCCACTTAATCAGGCTTCCACCTCACATGTTCTTTAAAAGCAAAGACTTATTTTGGGGTATACAAAGCAGTATCATAGAATCACAGAATATCTCAAGGTGGAACAGACCCATAAGGATCACTGAATCCAATGCCCTGCTCCTTGCGGAGATTATTAAAAAATACTTCAGATA
Organism: Eurystomus gularis; assembly: GCA_013400335.1. Classification (NCBI taxonomy): domain Eukaryota; kingdom Metazoa; phylum Chordata; class Aves; order Coraciiformes; family Coraciidae; genus Eurystomus; species Eurystomus gularis. The sequence goes on along the minus strand of VZZY01025719.1, from coordinate 241,618 downwards.
TGTAGTTGTTAGTTGCAATTTTTAAGTTACTAAAATTCCTTGCATGTGGGATCATTCTGTCCTTTTTATGAGGCTTGTGTTTGAGGGAATAAAATACTTAACAACTCCAAGCCAAATGCCAGACTCTTTGTTAAGACTAAATGATTACTGGCTTTTACACTATTAACTTTGTATAGCCTAAAAAGAGAATAATGAGGCTGTAAGTCAACATAGGAAGTTCCACAGCTATTAATTCATCTACTCTGCTAATGCTTACACAGATTTTTACTAAGTGCCCCCATTGCAGAAGGCAGCAAATATCACTGAGTGCAGTGAGTAAAAACACAAGAACAACTGTTTAGATTTTAAAATGTGATCAAAATGAGCTGTAATCTATACAGATGAAGAAAGCCACATGATCAATAAAACCTCAACTATTGATTGACTATACAAATTGGACAGGTTAGTAACTAATGGGTTGCCTTACTTGAACAGTATGTTTAACATGGTTTTAAAGTGAGCCTGAGAGTCACTAACTTGCAATGTCAGCTGGACTGTGACCTCCCAAGCCTGGTAATTGAATAGCACACAGGTTAATTGCAGAGACAAGCAGGAGACTAGAGTTAAAGGACTGAAAGGAGTCAGTTGAATAGTGTTGTTCATCTTCAGAGAAGGAAAGGAAAATGATTATAAAGGAAGCTTTATCAGCATACAATAATTGCAGATTGAGTTTTGAATGAAGCCTTATTTTAAGGTTATAATAATACAATAGGGTTAGAAGCTGCATGAATTGCAGAAGAGTGAGTTTGGGACCAGTGGAAATTGTCACTGAATAAACCTGAGGATGATCCTAGTCCATACCTCAGTTTTTTGTTGTTGTTTTGGTTTAACCTGCAGCCATGGCAAATTATGCTTTTGAGGATGCAAAACTGATTTATGTAATGTGTGGGGCTAATGTGTACATTCAACATATCATATCACTTTGTCTCCATGGCTCAATTTTGTCACAGCTCCAAGGTTTTGATCAGTATTTATTGGGAAGGAGAGTAACCCACCTTAACTGTTCTTCATATGGTTTGTAATCTTTATAGCTTCCTGCTACATAGAACTTGGTTCAGCAGAGCACTCAGACATGTGCTTAAGTGCTGTGCTGAATAAAAATTATAATACATTGCTCAGCATGTGCAACTGAAAAAAATAACAACAGTGCTGCTATAAAAGATATAATGTTGTATATATTATCCCCTTCTTGAGGAAGTGGAAGCCACGTATGACAGATGCTATTCATGGTGCTGTGTGAACTACTCAGCTCCTCTGGTGACAAGGGTGAATATGAGGTCCTAAGCAGATCAGTAATATAGAGTAATACAAGCGATACAGTCTGTGAAGGAAAAGCTTTCCTATGGAGACGTACAGAAAAGAAGAATAATAAAGAGATTTCATAGGTAATTTGCATACAATGTTTTAGTGTCCAACTGGGTAGAAACACAAGGTTTGATTATGAAAAAAAATAATTTGTGATGCTTTGTATGTTTCCGTACTTCACTTTCTCCTTTGGAGTTGTGCTGTTGTTCCAGATACAACCAGAGGTACCAATTGGAATTTTAGAAGGGAATGAGGAGGAAACCATCAGTATAATGGCTTTATTCTGATGTCTGAATTCTGGATTCAAAACAAAAGTTGTTGGGGCTTTTCTGTTCTTCATAACTTGCGGTTGTTGAAATCTAAGCCATTTGCTTTAATGCTGTAACAGATGTTATGATTGTCCTGCTAAATTCACATCGTTTTTTCCTCTGTTGCTTTTGTTTATGATTTTATTATGTTTTGTTTGCAGGGTTGTTTCCCGCAGTGCTGAACTTGGCTACTAATGCTCTCATCACAACCAATGCTACCTGTGGAGAAAAGGGTCGGGAAATGTACTGCAAACTTGTTGAACATGTACCTGGACAGCCTGCAAGGAACCCTCAGTGCCGTATTTGTGATCAAAGGAGCAGGGTCCCACATCGTACGTGTGCTGCTTTCATTTTGTCCCTTTAAAAGAGATTTCTTAGCAAAGGTTTTAGGTACTTGGCAAACAAAACTGTAGGTCACTGACCCGATTACTATGAAATGTCTGTCTCTTTAAATTAGGTTACCCATCTCTTCCATTGGTATTTCAAAATTTATATCTGCTATGTGTACTCCTGCAACTGAACTTTCTAATTCAGATACTTAAAGCTGAGCACCTAAATTCAGCTTTAGGGAAGTTAAATTTCTAAAACTGTTGTCGGATTCTCCAGATACATATAGGAGGAATTTGGCCGATCCAAGTGTATTGGGTTTGCAAGTGGGGGGGGGGGGGGGGGGGGGGGGGGGGGGGGGGAGGNAGGTGTGGTAATACCCTAAATTGATTTCCCCAAGTCAAGTCTCTTTTGCCTGTGACAGTAATTGGTGAGTGATCTCTCCCTGTCCTTACCTTGACCCATGAGCCCTCTGTTACATTTTTTCTCCTCTGTCAAACTGAGGAGGGGAGTGGTTTTGGTGCACACCTAGCCAGGGTCAGCTCACCACACTAAGCAACATCTGAAATTTCACTTTAGGGCCAACCCCAGTTTTATTTTATTGTGTTTTAGGATATTTTTCTTCTTCATTAATTTAGTTTCACTGAGCCAGCAAAAAGAAGATAAAATAATGGAGCGCTGCTTGGTTTAATTGCTTAATTTTTCATATTAAAATTGATCTTTGCTAACACTGCTTTCTTAAAGACTACCCAGAAGCAAAATCAGTTTTAAGTATAAACTTGTTATCTTCTGTTTCAGAGATGTATATTTCTAATAGTTGGGAAGATTAAACCTAGGAAAATTTCTTAGTGAAGTCATACAAGTTTAATTTCATGTGACTTTGCAGTGAAAGACGTGAATAGCATTAACATTGTTAAGTTTTTGTGAGTATATTGACACTATAAATGGTAGAGGGTGTAAAGACACTTCGGACAGCTTTTAATGGAATAGAGAAAATGTTGGAAGAAGCACAGATACAGAAGCATGGAAACAGTTTCTCTTTTTTCCTTGTTTCCCTCTAAAACCTAGCTCAGACATATTTACACCTCATGACAAAGCACATTTAAGCATGTGCTTAAAACCAGAGGGGAAAAAAAACCCCAACAACCCATCATTTAATCTATCTGCTAGTTCAAGACAAGATGAGCTATCTGTGTCTGTAGCTTTCCGGGCAGAAGCTTGTTTAGTTTCTCTGTAGAACTTCCTTCCAGGGCCACCCTTCCCAGAGTTATTTTACTTATTCCAAAGTCTTGTCGTAATAGCCAATCTTCATCTTCCTTGCAGAAATTCATGTTACCTTTTTGCCAACTTCAGTCAATACAAGGAATGGATTATTCTCTTTTTCTTTACAAAAAGTGTCTTACTTAATTGAGGGTTGATGGTAATGCTCTATTTGGTTTCTACACTAAACTGTCTCTTTCATTTTCCTCATAGGCTGTATTTTCTAGAACTCTGAATTCTCTTTAGAGGTTTTAATCTTTATTAAAATTCACCTGAGCTCTTACTAGCACTGCATAGAGATGCAGGTTTGCTTCAGAATAAACAGAATATATTCCTGTTTGCATGTTTTACTTAAATATTTCCCCTTTTTAATGGTGTGACACCACTGAGAGATATAGCTAGTTGTCTGTTATAATCCCCAGATGCTTTGTTGCTAAATGGGTACCTATCCATTTGCTCCCCATCTTGTATTTGCAAAGCTAATTTTAATTGCCCCCAGTATAGGCTGCTTCATTTGTCTGAACACAGTTGCAACCTGCTTTTTTTCCCCAAGATAGTTTTCCAAGTTTTGACATCTTCTTTAATTGTAGTAAATGCCACCTTCTGAGGAAAGGTCATATGATTTTGTAGCAATGTAAGCATTCAAATACGTTATAATACAGTAGCGTGTCTCACTCAGAGAAGATTTCCAGGGTTTTTGGAACCATTCTGGCTGGCAGAAACACCGTGCAGTAGATTCTTTCCCTTCATTATAGAAGGGTATTTAGAGATGCGTGCACATTGTACTGATTTTTTTCTATATTAATTTTTTAAAATTCAGAAACCACATGTAAAACAGAGCTGGATTGCTTTATTCCCATGTCCTGCCTATGATATCAGGTAGTGTACATTAGTGTATGTGTATATACACAGACATACGTATGTAAATATAAATAAACCCTATCTGAATGATTTATGTCTGTTTCCCCTAATGCCTGCCTTCTTAAAATCTTGAAGCTGCCCAGCTTCATAATGTCTGGTCTTTTGTTGCCAACCACATCTCATTATGGGATTTTAAAATGTTCATTTGGCAAAAGGAAGTGCCTTATTTAAACAGAGATGGCTCATTAATAGGAGAACCATGTAATGTAACCAGACTTTAAATGATCCCCCTGGAATGTGTGAGTCTGGAGTGCCTCCCTTAATTACTGTAGTAGGAAATGAACACAAATTCCCTGGTTAATCACATGTGAGTCCAAATTAAAGAGCACATTTTGATGGGCTCACTCTTTAAGTTCTCTCTTTGCCATCCATCAGGGAGATTGGTCCTTGAACTGCATTTGCAATCCAGTCCTTTTTACAAATATTATATAATTTTCCTTTACCTTTTTAAATAGGCAAAACATGCCAGCAATTAATCAAGCTTTTCAAATTAATTATGATTTAAACTTTCATAATGGTGATTACAGTTAATTGTTGATTCATGTCCCAACTCTCCATCTCACGATTTACCTGTATATCAATTTCACCTGAAGAGACTTATATACAATTTTCCAATTAGACAGCTTGTCACAATCATGGAGGAGCTCTGAGGTTGATTTACAGGTGATTTTTGATAGCACTCATTTAAAGCCAGGGTTTGTGAAAATGATCAGAGCTGTGGGAACTGACAACATGTAAAGCATAGGTATGTTTTGCTTTTCTCCTCAATATAAAAATAAAGCTGCTAATAACATCACTTGTAGCACCGGGGTTCTAACTTGCAAATGTTGGTGCCCACTAATGCAACTGAATAAGCTGATAATTAAATGAAATTTTTGGCACTTTAAATTTTGAGAGCTTATATCTTCCCTCAGTCCCACAAAGCACTATAATTGTATCTCTAAATATGTTCAGACATGCTGTCTTTACTTAAAGAGCTAGGACTCCTGTCCTCCACAGGTGGTTCATGTCGCAAAAAAACAGAGACACAAAGACTATCAATCTGGCTGGCTGATTTAAGTAATAATTAAAATAACAAGTAAATTAATCAGTTCATGAATTAATTATTTGCAATTCTAGGGCTAGGTAGTAATGAAGCCTATTCCAGTTTTATATCAAGAAAACCTGTCAGTTTAGAAAGCCATCCTTTATGATTTCTCCTATCTTGTTATATTCCTCCAGACAGAACATGCATACAAGAAATCTGCTGTATATGAATTCCCTTTGGGTTACATTCCAGATAATGTGCAGACATGCTCTAGGCAGTTAGGGACTTCAAAATATAGATCCTTGTACCTTTAAAATTGAGGTTATCTTATTCTACATTTTGTACCGGAGAGAAACACAAATTGACCAAAAAAAGTAACCTGGAAATGTTTTGTGCCATTTTTCTCACTCTATATAACCTTAAAATACTGTGTAAGCAAATGTCAATAATTCAGAAGATCTTGAAATCTAGGGAGAATTCAATTCTGTAAATAAATTCTTATCCCTATTATATGGGATTCATTTGGGACACTGCAGCAGAGTAGACATAGGCATGAAAAGTAATTAATCTTGGACTTTGATATGGATTGTAACCAAGCAAACCTTCTTTATATGTGTGTAGGTGAGTCAGACAATTTTCCAGTTGAGAAGTATATTCTATAATGATTTCTGAATCATTTCCTTTGAAATGATTTCTGAATTATTTCTATGTGTACTTAGAAATGTCTTAGAAATGCAAGTACCAGTATTACTTTAATCTCTGCTTTCCTTGCACACCATAGCTAAGGTTTCTGATTTGTTGTTTCTTTTGCAAGTTTTAATGACTTTATAGTACTTGAAACTTTGTAAGACTGCAGGAAGTGTTCACTTGATTTAAATGCCTACGTCTTCTGTAGACTCAGGAGAGGTTCCAAGTGTTCCTTTAGGTGTTCTGTCTCATCTTCTTGTGATCCTAACCAAAATTAAACAACTAACATTAGATGAGTATTCCAGTAATAACAAGCATGACTGTATCCCAAGAGTAAAAGAAAAATTAATTTCATATTTTATATTTTAAAGTACTGCCTCATTAGTTCTTTAATTGTATTAAAACCTGCATTTTAGCTCTAAAAACATTTAAATCTCCTAATGCTTTTGAAATATGCTTATGTATTTCTGCTGTTTTAACAGAGCGACATCCAATAACAAATGCGATTGATGGCAAGAACACTTGGTGGCAAAGCCCTAGTATCCAGAATGGAATTGAATATCATTATGTGACCATTACATTGGACCTTCAACAGGTAGACTTCTGTTTGTTTGTGTTGGAAAAGGCTTTCTTTCTTGCACAATAGACCACCCGGATTACTTTTCTCTTTGCTATATGTTGGTTTTATATTATGAGGACACACTCAACTCCTGTAACTTTCTGTTGTTTATATGGATAATTCTGACTGATCCATTCATTGTAACAATATACTAAGCTAAATATAATTATTTCTTATGTATTTTTATGAAGTCATGTTTAAAATTATTTTAAATATAACATTTCCAGTATTTTTTTCACAGTAACTTCTGGTTTGGCACTTTAAAGACAATTAAATGATAGTTTCAGGGAAAGAATGTTCAGGATACTGGTTTTCTTGTTTCCATAACATAGTACTATACACTTAAATACACAAAAAATACTAAAAATACTTACATACACTAAAAATAGTTCAGCTCTGGTAGGGATACATGTGCATGTGATGGGTTATTTGGAGGGACATCCTGGGTAAATAGAGGAGGAGTTTGGCGAATGAAGTCCTTAAATTGCCTCTTGTTAGTGGATTCTGGCTTGACAGATGTAGCTATATGGAATGCAGTTATTTAATGCTAAGGAAAATGCTACATGAATTTCAGGTATGTAAGCAAGAGGCTTTGAGGGCAGATGGAAAATAATTTTATTTTTGTTATGCCAAGATGAATACAGAATTATCTGGTATGAAATTTATTAATCATGTTATTCAGCGTGACTATTTTGGTATTCATTTAAGTAGGTAAAAAATTAATCCACAAACACCCTGCCCCCACCCCCTTAAAATATTCTCTGGCCTGTGGCTGGCCTATATTTGTCTGCAACTTGAATCAAACCAGAAAACATAAAATCATAGAATCATTTAGGTTTGAAGAGACCTTTAAGATCCCCAAGTCCAACCATTAACCCAGCACTGCCAACTCCACCACTAAACCATGTTCCTAAGCACCACATCTACAGGTCTTTTAAATACTTCTAGGGATGGTGACTCAACCATTTGCCTGAGTGGCCTGTTCCAATGCTTTACAACCCTTTCTATGACAAAATTTTTCCTGATATCCAATCTAAACTTCACCTGGTGCAACTTGAGGCCATTTCCTCTTGTCCTATTGCTTGTTATTTGGGAGAAGAAACTGACCTCTGCCTTGCTACACCCTCCTTTTGGGTAGTTGTAGAGAAGGATAAGGTCTCCCCTCAGCATTCTTTTCTTTAGAGTAAACAGCCCCAGTTCCCTCAGCTGCTCCTTGTAAGACTTGTTTTCCAAGCCCTTCACCAGCTTCATTGCCCTTCTTTGGACACGCTCCAGCGCCTCAATGTCTTTCTTGATTGAGGTGCCCAAAACCAAGCACAGTATTCAAGATGCAGCCTCACCAGTGCCAAGTACAGAGGGACAATCACTTCCCTAGTCCTGCTGGCCACACTATTTCTGATACATGCCAGGATGCCTTGTTGGCCTTCTCGGCCACCTGGGCACACTGCTGGCTCAGCTGCTTGTTGACCAACATGCCCAGGTCCTTTTCCACCAGGCAGCTTTCCAGCTACTCTTCCCCAAGCCTGTAGCGTTGCTAGAGTTTGTTGTGACCCAAGTGACCTGGCACTTGGCCTTGTTGAACCTCATGCCATTGGCCTGAGTCCATTGATTCAACCTGCCCAGATCCCTCTGTAGAGCCTTTCGACCCTCAAGCCTACCCTTTTCTACCCTGCTGCCCAACCTGGTGTCATATGCAAACTTGCTGAGGGTGCTCTTGATCTCTCATCCAGGTCATTGATAAAGATATTAAAATGAACAGGCTGAAATACTGATCCCTGGGGAACACCACTTGGAACCTTCCTGTCCTTATCTCCCTTTTTTCTTGTTTAGCTGTACTTCAAGAGGACAATAGCTAATTATCAATAAAGAGGCTTGAATAAAGCATAGTTTTTCAGAAGATAAAACAAATAAAAGCAGGACATTGAGACATCTGTGCATCCAGATATACAATTTTGTTGTGAGTGATCCAACCTTAGTCCAGAACTCAGAATTTCAGCAAGGTTTAATGAAGAGTAATGCTTGGATTTGTAGGTTTTTTTCCTACATTTAATGTAAAAAACCAGTCAGCCAAATGATCTGATGGTAAAAATTTTTCTAAGTACCTTGTATCTGTGACACTGAAGTACTTGGAGGGCAGAACCTTTGAATCCTGAAGAATTATTAGTGTTGAGGCTTTGGAGCCCTCACTGTTACTGACAGAAACAATCCTACATCTGTGTCTTTCGCCTTATATATGCTGAAGTATTCAATGTGTGTTTCTCTTTCAATCAGAAGAGCTAAACCTTTTTATGGAAATTTGAGTTTAAGCTCCTGTGCATTAAACAGTTTTGGGCTTTTTAAATATCATCTAAACTTTCAGAGTTTGGCAAACTGATTTGCCTTTACAGTGAGGGATTTTGCCACTTGTTGGCTATGATCCATTAATAAGTGAGTAGCTCTGTCACTAGAACTAAATTGCTATCCTTATTTTTCATCATGCTAGTGATTTTACTTGTGTAGCTGTTTAGGTCGGGCCTGCTAAACTAGGGCCTTACAAGTTCTGTATTTTTCTGCTATGTCCATATCTAGATTGTCATAAGAAATAAGCAAATTTGTGCACTTCTGAAAGTTTTGCTTTTTCTAATATACTAAAAGCTGGCAACTACAGGGTCAGTTACTAGATTGAAGAAAAAGTACGAGTTGTTCTTATGTATTTAAAAGGCTTCTTTATGCGCCAGTTGACAGCAGTCTGAGAGTACTGCACTGTAGTGTATGTGGCTTGGGGATTTTTTTTGTTGTGGTGGTGGTTTTTTTCTTTTTGTTGTTTGTTTTGGTTTGGTTTTGTGTGTTGTTTTTTGTGCTGTTTTTTTTAAATAAGACAAGGTTCAAGTATGAGCCTTTGTCTTTCCCATGTTCTCTTGTTTGTTGTTCAAAGAAAGCTTGGCAGTCCTTTTGCAGTACTACAGCTGGTATCTTCTCTTAAGCTCATTCAATTGTATTGGCTGGAATAGGAGCAGTGTTGAGGTTTCTGTGGATGTCAGAGAGGTGGGATAAGACCATGTGTCACTAGTGCTGTCTAGCAGACTCTTTATGATCTGAGTAACTCATGTATTTAGGAATGCATCCTGTGTTTACTCATCACCTTACATGAACAGAATGTTTGTTTCCCCAAGTGTAGTACAAGATCTGTTGCAATTTGCATGGTTTTCAGATTCCTCAGTAAGAAATAAGAGTTGTTAGGATTTTGAGGAGTATTAAGAATTTTTGTTTGCTTATTTGTGTACTGTGCACAATATATGTGCTATTTGTGTAGACACAGCATTGTAGGCTTTGTGAAAGTAGTCAGTAAAATACAAAATTTCTCTTTCAGCTAGTGTCATGTGTAGTAGTCACTATGAATGATGAAGGTCACCAGATATCTTTGAGACCTCACTTAAAAGAAATACCATTCTTTACCTTTGGCTTATGGGAGATTCAGTAATTGCTATGTTTGTGTTGATAAATTCTTGCTTTAAGTATAAAAATGCTTAACTTCTTTTTGTGAGATAGAAATAACAAATGACAAATCTACAAGTAATGGAGTGAAAATTGCAGGAATGCATTAGTTTATGTTATTACTGGTAATTATGATAGTACATGGAATGCTTTTAGCAATACTAATTTCATGAAAAAAATCAGGAAAATAATTACAATTTCTTCCTTTACATAATGCTTAGCCTTTTGGGGCATCTACTTTTTTTTTTTTTTCACTCTATTGTTCAGTGTAGCCATATAAAAATGGTTTATACTAGTTAGCAATAACTAATAAACTGAAGAAGTCAAAGTTTTTTAACTTCAGGAGGCAAAATATTATCAGTATGGTTGGGAATAATGCAGTATTTTTTTTTTTTCTTTTCTCCCAACAGTTGAAGTTTGCCATAATACTTAAAAGAGCTTTTATTTATAATGGAGGCTGTTTCTCATTTATTGAAGTACGTTTGAGCTTTGTACCCTGTCTATTATAAAAATATGAGTTGAAAACTGGAACTATTTGGTTCTGAGCATCTTTGCTAATTTTCTCTTAACCCTTCACTGTTCTAGACTTTTTAGCTATTTTGATAATCACTATCTTGTCTATTTCACAAGAATATTATGGAACAACATTTGTAGCTGTACATGTGAAATTGTTTTTCAGAGTGCTTTTCATCCAGCAAGTGCATAGGAGATGAAAATGTGAATGTAGATTTATTTGTGAATTGCTCACATGAATTTACATGGGGGTTAAAATGAGAGGTTGAGCTACCCTGGTTACTGAAAGTGAAAATGCAGCTCCGAGTTTGGCAGGGTAGGTTCATGGGTGTGCTCAGTTGTTACATCTATGAAGCACTCAAAAATTACCAAGAGAAGCTGTCTCTGGTTCTGTATCTCTTAGTCTTGCTGTTGTGGAGGGTCTGTGGGTTCCACCTTAAGAGTGGTGGGCAGTTCAAGTGCAACAGAAGTAATCCAGGTTTGTTGAGTCCGGTGTTTAGCAGGACAGAAAATAAGCCTTTTCTTCAAGCGGTACAGGGATTTGGAGAAATAGAAATGCTAGGACTTCCAAGGAGACCATATTCCCTGTGCTCCTGCTATCATAAATCTTTAATTGCTTTAATTTCACAGTGATGTGGAAGATTAGTAGACTATCTTTAAAGAAAACTGGCAAATACACAGGAAAACCATTTGGCAGTTTGAGGTGATGTGGTCAGCCCATCTGTTGCTGTTTTCTACACACATCAGGACACTTAACTATTAACGAATTTTCTGCAGTTATGGGGAACATGGACATGAGTAATACCCTAATTTGCTAAGCTACTTGTGCTAGGAGCATATTTATGTGGGGTTTGATTTGATTTGATTTGATTTTACTAGACACATTTTTTTAAATGGTGCTGGAATATTTTATGTGACTTGTAGATGTGTGGAGCTTGGGTAGACCCAGAGTTAATGTTCTGTCAGAAAATTCTAGACTTAATAAGTTTGTCTTAATCGCCTGAGACTGTGGTGGATCAGTTCAGTATCCAGGTAATCCTTTCCAGGCATATATTTCTGAAGAAAAAGAAAGTAGTTGACACTCCTCAGGGCCTTGTAAGGTCGTAAGGTGCACTTCAGAAGGTGCAAGAGCAAGAATAACTGATTAAGCTATTTAGTTGATTTCTCTGTAAAAATAAATTTCAGTTAATAAGTTTTAAATTCCTTAATCTCTGATAGTGTCCAGCTCTTTCACCTTGTCTTTTCATCCTTTCCCCTGCCCTCCTTCTGCAGGAAGGGAGGAAGGAGTCTAAAAAATTGTGCTCTGACTCCATGTAGAAATCACTTCAGTCTCTCTTCTCCTGAAGTGTATTTCAATACTTTTTAGAATGTAAGTTTTTAGGCTCATGGACTTCACTATTTGAGTGACACATAATATGCTTTGGGAAGTGGCATTCCTGAAACTCTATAGAGAACTGAATGACTGGAAGTAGGAGAAAAATGCTTGAGTTGCTCAGAAGCATTTTCAAAAGCATCTATTAAAAGCAGACAGCAGTATTCTGCTAGTGCTAAATTCATTATTTTGCAAATCTGTATTGCCCAAATGTAATTAGAATGGAGGATTTTGATCTGGTTTTGAAAGATTTCTTTGTTATTTGATTCACTCTAATACTCACGAGCAGAAATACACACGCACATGTGCACAGACACAAACATACATCAGGTATCCTTAATAAGGATAACACAAAAGAGAGGAAAAGAATTGCAAAACTAAGTGGCTGCTTTTGCTTTCTCTACATAAGACTGTACAACTAAGTGGCTCTGTGGCAAAAGACAGACGTGAGAAACTAAGAAACTGTGACAAGATGAATGGGAAAGATTCAGGCTGGGACAGGAAAATAACAGGACAGGACTCAGACTAGCATTGTAAAAGCTCAGTGTGGTGGCCTGTGGGAAGAGCTTAAAAGGAAGGGGGAAAATCCCCTCCTGACAATAAAGGGAAGCAGAATCTGTATGTGCACAGTTGCCACCAAATTGAAAAATATCATTAGGGAGGAAGTGTTCTGCAGAAAATACATCTTTGCTCTTTCCTATTATACATAGGACAGCTACAAACATATAGCATATAATACATTTCTGAAAGTACTGTTTCACAACTGAGTTATGGATACCACATGCACAATATGGACTGTAATTCATTATTTTGTTACTGTTCTTTATAATTCTTGATTTTAAAAAAATATTATTTTAATAAATAATATTAAATTAGCTCTATTCTGTACCATGGGCTGAATGTTCCATTAGCAACTAAAATGAGTCAGATATGTCTAAGCATGTTCTCCTGGCTTAGTTCGTATCTGAAAGGAATACAGTCTGTGAGCTCCATGGTCTATTCAGGATGTGAACCAAAGCACGCTAAATTGGAACAATTGGGAGGTTCACCTCAAAAGCATGCTTCTTGTCTGAGCTAAAAAGCTAATGTGCATGTACCCTAGTAAGCTCTGTGTCTGCAGAATTCAGATTTTGTTAAGCCTATCAGATGCTACACACACCATGTCTTAATGCAATATTGCTGACCTTTGTTGGGGGAGTGGGGAAGTATGAGAGAGAAGAAACCACCTGCAAAGGGACCTTGCTTGTCATTTGCCCCTTAGCTTTGCCCATATGACTGTGCTATGTTGATAGCTGTTTGAAGGAAACAGACATTTGCAGCTGTGAGTTCCCTCGATGCACAACTTTAGCCACATCTCTTGGGGGAGCACAACTCTCTTTTTCTGAAAGAGTTCATCACTGTTACACAGCAGCAGAATTCACCATTGTTAGTCGAGGATGACTTGAGGCACGTGTGCCAAGTGCTGTCTTGCAGAACCATGTTGAAGAACTTGCCCAGATATGTGGCCAGTCTGAGACAGGACATGTGTTTGTAATATGTTTAATTTAAAGAATGGCTATTTTAAATGAAAGATTATATAAACAATTAAATTCTTATTTCCATCATCACTTCTCTGCACACTTTTGGCCATCTTTCCTATCTCTTCCAGTGTTTGACTGAGGAGGCTACAAAAAGATTGCTAGAGGAAGGACGGGGTTGGAGTATTTTTGAAATCTCAAAAGTAAAGCTGCCCTTTCTGACTAGTCATTTCTTTGTGTTTCTAGTAAATGAGATTGCCTGTGTTTCACCATCCCTTCCAAAGGCAGTCTGAAAACACATATTCTAGGAACTATGTCATAGTGCAAATTAAGCGGCAGAGACCATGAATTTACTCAGTTTGCATCGCTGTCCAATTTATTTCCTTCTTAAAGAAGAAATAACCAGGTTTTTCTGTCTTGACCATTTAGAAGTTGTTGCATGTTTTTTTGGATTCTGGAACTATCTCTCTCTTCTCTGGTCTCAAAAAACTATAAGGTAAATAGGATGATAAGATATTTTACAACAACATAGCTTCTTAATTCAGATTTATAGTTTTTAATTTTAACTAATAACAGTTCATCAAGCAATGGCTAAGGAATCAGAATGTGTTTAGTAACACAGGCTTGTTAAAATAGCCTTTACACATTATCTGCACAGTAGTGTAGGAATATGTGAGCTTGTAGGAGATACTTGGTTTTCATGTTGTATTTTCTCTGCTTTGGAATATCAAATACGTTTTCCAGTTTTACACCTCATTTTCTATTTATTAACTTCTGATACCAAAGGTCAGAATAGCTAAAGGAATAAAGAGAAGGTTAACAACACTGTTTAATCTTGGGATACAAGAATCGGATTAGTAAAATTCTCAGTCTTCATATGTTATATTTGAATATATGTCTAATCATTTTGTTTAGGCTTTTGGTTAATATTTTCTTTTTTACTAACAATTGTGCTTCAAATGTCTGAGATGCTTTCAAAATAGTTTCTGTAAAGCTTAAAATTCCCCAAAACATCCCCAAAATGGGAAGTAATTTAAAATAAATGAAAATTAATCAAAATGGAGACATTTCACCAACAAATGCCAGTCTGTTCTGTCCATCTTCAAAAGTGTTTTTCTAAAGAGTGAAATGTGAACAGAAACAGAGTCTGTTCAGAATGCAATGCTGCAGTTCCATGGCTGCTGTTCCCTCCTGTAGCATCCCCCTCCCCAAGCTGGCTAAAGGGAGACAGATTTCCCTTGTTCAGACACCAGCACTTGTGCTGCCGTGCAATGAACCAGATCAGTACCTTGATACTGAAAACTGCATCTTGTCTTGTTTTGGGGGGCTTAGGTTTCTGCCAGATCAATTTTCTAATTTGGCTTGCTGTGTGAGGTTTTCTAATGCCAGCATGGGGGAGGGGGTCGAACATATTTCTGGAGGTGGTGGGGAAAACGGTTCCACCCTTCTTCAGAGCAGCTGGCACTCTGCGTTGGCTTCAACTGATTGTAAGACTTTAAAGTATTAAATATGGATCTATGAGTCCATGCCTGCAACAGAGCTGTCGTCCTGAATATTTGCTTTTAGTATTTCTTGCACATGAATAATTTTCTGTTGAAGTAATGTAAATATTTGAGAATTCAAAGCATTAATTATCTCTGTCTCAAAAAAAAAGTCCCAAGTCCGTTTCTCGGACTCAGTTATACTGAAGTGGAAATGAACTGTTAAAGTGACAACCTGAAAAAGATACAGCTAAAACCATGGAAATGAGACTGTGGAACTAATATATATATAAAAAAATGAGATCTGTTTTATTCAAGTCCTCAGCCAATTTTTACACATGTAACTTGATGTTAGCTATAATACTGATTTTCTTTTCAAATTTCTTTTTTTGTTGCTGTCATAGAAATGAACATGAACATTTTAGTAGTTACCTTCATTTCTTTAGTTTTAGAATTTGCTGCTAATACAATAATCAGATACCTGTAGGATGAAACAAAGCATACTTTGTCCTTCTTATGTTCTTTTTAAACAAAGAAAAACTATGAGATTTAAAGTTAGTTTGTAATGAAATTATTTGGAAAAAAAAAAAAGCAAAAGGAAAAACCAGAAAACAAACAACATATAAATATACCAGTGAGGATTTATAACAAACATACCTAGAAAACATAATTATTAGTGATTGTAAAAACAAATGGAACTGTAGTAAATATTTTGACATCACAGTGAATGTTTCTAAGAACTACCTGTTTTATATACTATTAGCAAGTACACTTGCCAGATTTCCACCTGGCTTCCCCTTCGTGGAAATGAGACAATATATGCACACTGTTAACAGATGTCATCCAGGGCTCAGTTCTTGTTCAGAACAAAGTTTTCCACATTATATCACTCAGACAAAGGCCTGAAGAAAAATGAACGACCTTTTTCCTTAGGGTAAGGGTCAAGAGTGCATATCCATGCCAGCCTTAACTCCAGTAGAGGCTGCTGCATTAAGCTTTTAGATGTTCTAACAAACAAGTGTTAGTGAAGTTACTCAAGTTGACTTTCCTGAAGCATTAGGAAAGAAAGTTTTTAATGAGTGGTGCAATAATACATGGAGTACTCTTTAATGCATTCTGAAATGGTAAGAAGCCATTAGCATCCTAAAAGATTAGTTGTAATACCCACCACATAAAGTGCTGCTAGCTAAGTTGAGTAGTTGTACTAACAGTAAATCTGTGCAGGATTATTTTGCCCAATTTTTTAATGGTCTCCACTAAATCAGACCATAACTTTATTGCTTTGTGGTTAGTCAGAAAGATTTCTAAGTAAGGAAATCCTTTCAGCTTAAGTTCGTAATACACACTGACAAATATTTTAAAAGTTTTCAGAATTTATAGTTTTTCTTTCTGAGGTTACTTGCCTTACATTTTCCCTGGATGACTATGATAAATACACATACCACTTTTTCTTTTCTAATTTTGTCTTTAACCAAGAGAGCTATTCAACTTTCCATCCTTCAGGTAAATAGTTTTGAGATATAGGTCCTAAATATTATAATATTTGAATCCAGAGTGACACATAAGTTCTGACGTGAATATGAGGTTTTCTTCTGATTTTATAATACTGGCAATTGTGGTTCTAAAGAAAGTCATGAAGTCTGGGAGAATGGCACTGTGATGAATAATGGGGGCACAGGAGTCTCAGTCTTGAACATATTTTGCTCTCCTTACTGAAGAAATTTGTTGTCATTGAATAGTTTGTGGTGACTATAAAGCTAACTTAAAAAAAATTTCACCTGACAGTGGTGGTCATGAAATAGTGCTTCTGTTATGCTAGTCATTTTATCACAAAATTATTATTGAAATGTGAGGTCTATGCTACAAGATGGCAGCAAGATTTTGTAGAACACATGAAAACTGTGGTGACAGAAGGACAGCTAAATAGGTGCTAAAACATAGGTTATTAATTGACTAAATTGGTTTTTTTTAAGGTTTTGTGTATAATTTAAGATTTAGAGGGAGTAGGAGCAACTCCTAATAGCAAGGAAATACCTTGTTATATGAATGTTATATAGTTTTTGGCTGCATTATGCCAGTATTTATACAATGATTTGATGAAATATGCTGAAGGTTTTTTCTAATTACCTTTTGTTTAAGCTAGCAGGATGTATAAGTATTCAGATGTCAGTATACAGCACAGGGTAAAATGCTGCTACTCTTAGTAAATGTGCACAGTAGGTCAGAGCTTGGTCAAAAACACTGACTCTGAGTTGCCAACAGTTTTTCTTCATCTGTGCAATGGTCTTGATTTGTTAGTGGGTCTAAAACCACTCTAGGAAACAGTACTAATGATAATAAAGTAAATGTTTAAATATGTCTTGGAGCTGCATAAAATCATCCCGTGTTCAGAACAATGAAGAATGAATATATTTAGGGAGAGAGAGAGATTCCTTTCGTCAAATCTATTGATGACAGAATTATTCTTTCTTTCTTTGCGCTCTGTGAAGTCCATGTGCAGCAAGTCACATGCTTTGTGGAAGCACTTTGAAATTTCCTTATCAATGATGTAGTTTAGGCAGTCAGTAAAAACGGACATTAATGTAGCTCTTTTTGTTTGATTTGGACTAATGTGGACTAAGTGACTGAAGAAACTTAGAGAAGATCATGTATTGGATCCTTCCAGCTACAAAACATGGGAAAAAAAACCCAAAACAGCGACTTGGTCTGTTCATACACAAATCAGACAACTTCATGGTGAAGATAAACCTTTTGCTTGGTTCTGAGTCCTAATGTGTTATGTCTTCCACTTATTCATCTAATTATTCATTAAAATTCTAATTGTAAAAGGGGGCTATGAGATGAAAACAAAATTACTCGTCTCATAATTAAATTTTTATATTCCATATATCCCCTGCTATGCCATATAGCAACATATCGACATATAAAGCAGTTCTCAGGATAATTAAAAAGGTATTAAGGACTAAAAGAAAAAATGAAAACTAAACATGCATACACTTTTTTGATCTGGAAATTGGATTTAGAATCTAATTTCTTTTCCACTTCCCTCTTTCTTTGTGCATGTTTTTGAAATTTCCAAAGTTCAGTGACATGAGACAGCTTAGACACACTGCTGGAATATGCTCTTAGGTCTTTTTAACCACTGTCATGTTTAGCTAAAGAAATGAAGCATAATGTATATGAAGAGAAAGGGAATTTAAAAATAAGCAAATGAGCTAAAAATATTTTTGAAACAGGTCTCTATTTTTTAATTTGAAGCCTTAAGTTACACTTTATTCATCTTTTCATTTTTCAAGTTGTTCGTGTTGCATAATATATCCAGACTGAGATGGAGAGAACACTGGGTCATGTTCAGGGAATGGATATAAATTAGTACATGCCTATTTCATGTTTGGATCAATGATCTTAACCTCAAAGAGCTTACAACCAAAATGAAGTCAAACTCTCAGGTCCTCAACATGATGCCTTTTGTCATACATTATTTAAGGTGAATAACATGTCCTTTTCCAGAGAACTCAAAGTAAAAGCTTTGGAAATGTTAAAAGGTTTAAATCTTGATAATGCAGAAGATGCTTTATGCTAACAATACATCAGTTTCAGATTTTTGTTTATATCCCTCCCTACAAGGTGGGCAGCAAACAGAAAAATGTTGTCCCACTAAATCTAGTATTCATTTATAGACTTTCTATCACTTATGTAGAAAAGATCTTTAATTTCACATTGATAAAATTAATGCAGTGTGAACCCATATTTCTCCAGCTTTGAGAGAAGGATGTTGTGGGGACCATGTTGAAGGCCTTGGAGAAGTCCAGATAGATGACATTCACAGCTCTTCCCTTGTCCACTGATGCAGTCACTTCACTGTAGAAAGCCACTAGGTTGGTCAGGCAGGACTTGCCCCTAGTAAATCCATGCTGACTCTCTTGAATCACCTCCCTGTCCTCCATGTGCCTTAGCACATCTTCTAGGAGGATCTGTTCCATGATCTTCCCAGGCACAGAGGTGAGGCTGACAGGTTGATAGTTCCCGACATCTTCCTTTCTACCCTTTTAAAAAATGGATGTGATGTTTCCTTTCTTCCAGTCACTAGGGACTTCACCTGACTGCCAGACTTTTCAAATGTTATGGAGAGTGGCTTGGCAACTGCATCAGCCAATTCCTTCAGGACTCTGGGATGCATCTCATCAGATTCCATGGACTTGTCCTTGTTAAGGTTCCTCAGATAGTCACGAATCTTGTCCTCATTTATGGGGGGAGGGACTTTGTCTCCCTGATTCCTGTCTCATGGGCCATCAACTTGAGAGCTGTAAAAATTAATACTCTTGTTATGGAATTAAAATATGAAGACTTGGTATGAGTCTGAAATAAGTGAGGAGGTTGAGAATAGTTTTAAAATGTTTAGGTTTCAAGGTCTGTGCATTGTAGAACTTTTAAAAGGAAACTTTAAAAATGGCTATGATAGTTCTTTACTTCTCAAGCTAGAGGAACAGGCAGGTCAGTCTAATATGCAGTGGGTGAGAGGACACCGCATGGAAACGTCACTGAATGAAATGAGAGCACTGTGAGTACTCTCAGCACTACTGCTGAGCATCAGCTGGATCCAAGCTCAGCATCAGTTTTGAGATCAAGAAAAAAAAGCTGATGTTTTAGCACAAAAATAAAAGAACCACCTTTTCTGTTCTTCTTTCCTATTGTCTAGGTTTGAAGAAGAAAGGTTTGAATATTGGCATTTTCATCAATTTTCCCTTCCTCACCATACTCTATCTCCATGGAAAGAAGTGATTAGCCTTAGGAAATAGAGAGAAAAGAAATTGCTTTCTGCTATTATTTGAAAGCACTGTGAAAAGAAATTACTAACTTTAGCCCTCAGTTCTGGTGTACACTAGGCCAATGATGAGCAGCAAAATTGGTCAACAGAAAGCAGCTATTCTTTTTGAGGCCTTCACAAACAACTGAACAGTGGGTAATGGAGAAAGCCAACAGAGAAAATTACAAAGACCAAAGTTGACATTGCCAGAAACTTTACAGGTACTGACTCCCTCCATTTGGTTTAATGTATTTTAGATATTCAACAGCTGGACAACTTGAGAGCTTTGCAGTTTGACATTTTATAAAGTGCACTGTTTTAATAGACTTTGCTTTTAATTTTTTTTTTAAATGACAGAAGTTATAATCATCTTTTACGTACAACATGAGCAAAACTTGAGAAGTATTAATAAAGGATCTGTTTTTCTCAAGGAGAAAATGTTCTTAAAGGAACCGGAGCCTCTCTAGCAGTTATATACAGGGGAGGGAGAAATCTGAGATTGTTCTAAGTCAAGGTCATTTCAATTGGTTTTTTAGTAATGCATGTTATTATAATAATGTACATAATGCATGTAAAACTGAGCGTTGTACATGAGTGAATTTTTGTCTCATTAGAAAAGGTAAAAAATTTCTAACTGTGACTTGGCTTGGAGGCACCCACCTTAAAGCTTTTCAAGGTTTGCTATGGTAAAATCTTTCGTAGTTATTTCCCATGAAGTACTGTGGACATGTACTTTTGCATGGCTCTCATAGCTACAGTTTTTCTGGGACAGATCATGCTCTGCTAGCTAGTGACCAGAATTGTTTGCATCACTGTGGAAAAAAACCCCTTGTGTTTGAATCCATTGTGTGCATCTTTCAGCCCAAATTCCCCACCTGGTAGCAACATTTCAGTTGGAAGCAGCTCACATGAACCAGAGAGATACTGTCATTAGAAGGCAATCTGCAGCGTTGTGGGGAGCTGTTCAGCTCTCTAAAGTAGTATTATCTGAATCCTGCTAAGTTGTTGTTGTTGTTTGGGGTTTTTTTTGTTTGTTTTGTTTTGTTTTCCTCTCATGCCAGCATTTTCAATTGCAGAATTTCTAACTGTGAGCAAAATGTTTTAAACCATGGTCACTGTCTCTGAGGACAGTGATAGAAAAAGGTATATGTTAGATGGTTTGAGGAATCTGGAGAGCTACTCCATTTCTAAATTAGGCTTTTTCTCTGAGTTGGATGTGAGACTAAAATGAGGAGGTTAGCTGTTCTTAAACAGCCAATTGTTTGAAAATTTTTGCATCAAAACTGTCTACTCTCTTTCATAAATAATAGACACAAACAATAATTCATAACAGCATATTTGATAGAATCATAAGGAATTTATGTCAGCCTCTGAGAACAAGAGGAGCTATTTCTCAAACTCACAAAACCTCTGCTTTAGCTTATTAGCAGAAGTAGTTGGATTTGGGCTGTTTCATGTCTTAAGCCTGTAGAAGGAGAGGCTATTCCAAAATGAAAAATAGCTCAAATGTGGTATTTAGTTTGAGATGCCTGACAACCTGCATACTTAACAGTTATTTTTATACATGAGTGTAAAGATGGAAGTTAATGATCAAGGAACACTGTTTTAAGTGCATTGAAGATATGTTTAGATCTGTGATTCCCAATTATTGGTCATCCTAGGTCCTACAAGTTACTGAATTGGATGCAAGGCTGCTGTGGCTCTGTCTGCACATTGGGACTGTAGCAAGGCAGAGCTCGTATTTCTGAGAGAGTGAAACACACACATCATGGCTGCGCAGAGGAACATAGATAGGCCACGGTGCCCTATCAGCACCCACATGAGCATGAGCACAGCACAGGCTTCCTCACCCTCTTCTTCCTCTCCAGCTGATTAGGGTTAGTCTCCTAGGAGCATGTGTGTATCTGCTTCTGTGGATGCATACACAACATGCAACGTTTGAGGAGCTGGCCTTAGATAATCTATCCACTAGCTGGTCCCATATCTCACTGGTGTCCCCGGTTGCTGGCACCCAAACAGAGGAGTCTTGGAGATTTGCAGCCCTACTCTAATTGTTGGTACTCAAACCTCTTCTACTTGCTGGCCAGTTAAGCTTGTTCACAGATACCCACTCAAAAGAGGGGTCACACCTAAATGAAAGGTACTTAGAAACAGCATTTAATGAGAACATAGGACAGACTTTAGCGATCGAGGTCAGGACAAACATACTGACCAGCTAGCTTGTTACAGTCAACTGGTTCCTTTTATCTCATTTTTCTTCTGTCTTACACTTGTTCCTTCCTGATCCACCTTGATCCTTCCCTTTCTCCACCTTTATTCCCTCCCCTAAATTTTCCATAGTAAGTCTGATCAATTTACACAATCCCCTTAACACATCCCATAATAAATTTTACACAAAAATTGTTTTTTCCCTTCCTTCTTTTGATGTGTTGTACCACTCTGTAGGCAATAAGTTCCGTTAGCCTGCAAGGCATTCTGAGATAGCTTTCTCAGTTGCCTCATCAAGATGAATTTCACACTGGGACAAGGGATATCTGCAGTGCTTTGCTGCCCCTAACAGCACTTTTAAATAACTGGTTAAATAAATCTATGGGATGTTTAAGGCGACAAGTTTTTAACAGTACTTATGCCAGCCTGTAAGGAAACAAGCCTTTGCCCAAATTCTGCACTCTTCTTAATAAAAGAATACCATGTTTACTTGACCACTGAAATGGAATAATAACAACATAATATAATTGCAGTAAATAAGTAGATAGAGAATTTACACAAGATTGCTGATGGAAGCCTCCATTAGCGCTACTGCATTCTTCTGTTGGGAAAATTAAATGGAAATACTTCTATAGAATTGTGTGGCACTGTATTTTTTTCTCTGATGATATTCTGACTTACATGAATGGTTTCTAACTGAAGGATTTATTTTTTAAATAGAAGCGCAGATGGGAGTCAGGCACAATGAGATTTCCTGCTTCACTAGCTAACCCTATGCAGATTAATGATTCACTTCAGCTCTATCTGAATAATATTAGTGTAGCAAATTATCCTGTATAGTGGGATGCACTTTTCTATGTCTTATGAGGCATTCATAAGAAGATGCAGTGCTATAACTTAGGGAACTGTTCCTCACAATATGTACTTTGCAGATCTCACTGCTGAGACAATTTCCAGTGAAAATGAGACCCAAGACTCATTTTGTTTCTCATCTTGAGGATTATGTTGCCTATAATTTAGGAAAGGCTTGAAGGACTATTTAGACTATTTCCCTCCCACTCCCATAATTACACTATAGTCACATGAGCAGAGCAAGTAGAAAAAAGTGCCAGCTACACTTTGGCAGCTGCTTTAATGGTCTATTACATGCTGCTATGCAGCTTGGTACTGCTCAATACTCACATTTGTATCAGCAAACTTTGGTCTCCAGGTTACATTCTATTGGACTTGTACAAAACCAGATGGGCTCTAAGACTGTACAATTATTACATCAATTGACATGTGTCAGCTTATTGATGCTATCTGAAAAGTAAATCAGACATGCTTCATCAGTTACCCTGTGGGAACAGAAGCTCAGTGTTACAATTTACTAGGAAACTTGGCTCCAGAAATCAAAGCAGGTTCACTTTTTTTTATTGTGGAAACAAATACAGCAAAATTCAGTGATACATTAGACTTTATTGGTATTAGTATTCTCATGCCACTAAGCTCTAGCTGGGTCTATTACAGTAACCAGAACACCATTTGCTAAGAACTCCACAATAAAAAAAAGGTTACTCTTGTACCTGAAGAAAGACAGTATTCCAGTAGGTTGGAAAGTCAATGTTGCTTCCTTGACAGTGACTTGCTTTGAGAATAATCATGCAACTGCCATTAATTTTAGGGTTTTTTTTTTCTGTGTTAGTTGTTATTGTCAGCTTCTTTAGGAAGCACATTAAAGCGTGGAATACGCTATGTTTGTTGTCCACGTCATAACACTGAGATGAGCTTGTAGTGACTAGTGTAGCTCTCTAAGCTGGGACAACTGTCTGCCTGATTCATGCTAAAGCTCTATGAGTCTAGTTGTCCCCCAAAAGAAAAGTGTTTCTAAGAAATATGGATTAGCATCCTATACTTTCTTCAGCCTAGCCTTAGTGAGAAAGATCAGGAATAATATCAACCAGGGCATGTTTCTGAGGCATGTGCACATCTTCCTTTGGCTGCAATTAGCATTAACAGCTTACCAACATTTAAAAACTCTAGTCTGTAGTTCCAGCTCTATTTCTCTGCCCAGGAAATAATTCTCTTTTATACAAAACAGTATTCAGTTCCACTTGTGAATAGAGATATGAAGGAGGAAAGAGAATGTTTCACATGTCAGTGAGTTTCAGATAGCTCAGTGCTGTTGCAGAAGTCCAGGAACTCTCAAAGGCTAGGACAGTAGTAGTAGACTGAGTCAAGCCAAAAGCTGTAATTGAGTAGTAGTTAAAAACAATCCTTCATGTGTACTGTTTTATTTATCTTAAGAAGCTTTTTTCTTTGTCAAGTTTAGATTAAGAGAAATAATGTTCATCCCACTATGACCTGCAATATGCTGTTTTCTCTCCACTGCTTTTTTTTAAAGAATTTTTTTTTTTTTTAGTTTCATTTGCAAAGTATGCTAAAAATAGTCAAAGCCAAAGGTATATAATAAATTGCAGTCAAACTATGCTATCCAGAAGGTTACAAAAGAGACTTCAAACAAATCTTCAGCAGAATGTGCAGGGAATGTTGTTGAAGTAAGGCTTTAATTTGAAAAGTAACTGTTGAAAGTTTCACTCTCCTACACAGCCTAATGTTTCAGAGCAAGCAAATGAATTAAAAGACTTCCTGTTGATTATGCCTCTTGGCACCCCAAAGCCAATGCTTCCAGGATGTTTGCAGAGCTAAATGTTTTTTTTGGCTAAAGGCAGTATTTAACATTGAGTCTTCTTTGAAGTTTTGCGAATTTTAGCACTTCCACAAAGGAAACTATATAGGCACACCTGAGATTATGAATTTATTATCAGCTGTGTCCTAAACCACAGGTCGTCCACTGTAGAAGCCATAGCAATGTTTTTAAGCTGAGTTGTTATTCATTCAACATATAAGAGTCTCATTATGAGAACTCAGGGTAAAACACTTACTTAATGTATTTTTTTTAAAGTATTTAGAGGTACTTTGGAATGAAATATCTATTCTGAATGGCTGGAACTGAAAGAGTTTTTTGTGGTATGACTAGATCATGCTGGTGTAAAAACAGTCTACATTGTACATTGAATTCTTTACTCACGTGAAGGACGATGTACAAAATACATTTTATCAAATTTATTAAGAGTTATCTATTGCTCATTGCCTCCCTTAAGAAATAATAAATAATTAAATACTCTAGCTATTTTCTTTCATTTCAAAGAGCTTAGCTGAGAGGGAACAGTTTGGGGAGCTATATTCATACTGTGTTTTTCTCTGTTTATTATAAACAGTATTGGTGACACTGATCCAACATAGGTACAGTTTATAGTTATTTGTGGCCACAATGTAGTGTATCTATAAATAAGTTTAAGGGAGGAAATGGAGTTTCTGAAGCCAGGAACAAGTGGTTGTATGATTCCTATTGAAACAATGGAGAGAAACACAAGCCTTTCCTTGTCCCTGGAGATTTTATTTTATGCTGCTGAAGAAAAATGCTAACTTGAGATAATCCTCCACAAATGCACAGGTATGCACATGTTTTTAAAGTTGAAATAAATACAGCTTCACCTACTTCTTATTCCCACTGAAAAGCTTTGGTTGCTAGTGATTTGACTTCCTAATTGAAGCTATTGTGGATCTTACCATGTTCTCAACATCTTCGCAGAAGGCAAGAATGATAATCAGAAAGAAATGTTTTCTTTGCCTCCTCCATCAAATGTGCTGTAGTATTTGCAGTACTCTGCCACTTAACATAATTTCTATTTTATGGTAATACTGGTGGTTATTAAAAAAACAATTTGAGTCTTCTTACTATTTCTTTCATTGATTGCTGTAGGATCTTCTTTAACCAGTATTACTGATTGTCTAGGTATAGACAACAGACTTTTTGTGGACTAAGTCTGAATCATGCAGCTTCTTTACAATGACTATCTGATATAGAAAACATTAAATATTAAATCAACACTGTTCTCTCCGTGATACTTTCTGGCATCCTCATGTGCAGACTCACAGCACTGCATCTTAAAAATATTAACTTGCTATGTGTTCTGCTTTTCTAATGGAAATAGCTGTTTCCTTTACTTAGCTTCAATTCTACCACTGTAGCCTCTAGATGTTACCAGGTTCAAAAAAAATGAAACAAAACTGTGCCACTAAAGTATGTCATTCTGCAATTGCAAATGTATTTTTTGTGGTTTGCATTCCAGCAGGCCTGTAAACAGAAATAAACCTTGATAAATCAATTGAATAGGCAGGTGAAATGGACTGTAATGAGCATTGATTGCATGCTTACAATCTGTTTATAGTGTTACTTGATGTGTCTCTGTCCTATAAAGCTTATTTATGGCCACAGGGCTGAGTCATGTGATTGAAACACGAGTGTTTTATAGAATTATTTCAGCATGATATGATTACCTTTTAATAGTTTAGACCCATGCTTTTTCTTAACAGTGATAAAGCTGTAGCAGAGTTTGGCAACTCTTAAACATTGCAGAAAGTGTATGTCTATAAATACCCATACAAAAACAAACCCACTTCTACAAATTAGAAATACTTGAAAACAAACTTTGCAAACATTTGGCTGAAACTGAAGCTTAGCAATTACCTGCTAAATTATGTTGAATTTTGAGTGCTTTTTATTTCTATTTTCAAATTCTCTATTGACCTAATACAACTAATCTTTTCAGGAATGGTAATGCAGAATTTATTTCTGTAGTTAAAGAGCTGCAGTGGAATCTGAGGCCATATTGTATTTTTAGGAGGAGAAATATAGAACTTTTTAATATTTATTGTTCTTAGTTTGGTACCTATGAGAAATCAGAATGAATTTATAATTAAATATTTACATATATTTTAACAGTTCCTCTATTTTTCAGATTTTCCAGATTGCGTATGTTATTGTGAAAGCAGCTAACTCGCCTCGACCTGGGAATTGGATATTAGAGCGTTCACTAGATGGTGTAGACTATCAACCATGGCAGTATTATGCTATTACAGACAGTGAGTGCCTGACACGCTACAACATTCATCCTCGTCCTGGAACTCCATCCTATTTAAAAGATGATGAAGTCATATGCACTTCTTATTATTCCAAAATCCATCCTCTGGAGAATGGAGAGGTAAGATCAAATGTTATTCCATGCACCATAACCTGGCAGAGTGCTTGATTGGCAAATATCTGCCTTGAGTAGATGGAGTATTTTGATATGCTTGAAAAATGGGGAGGTGGTCTATTTGCAATTTTAAAAACTCAGCTTACATGGTCCTATATAAGTACCTACAAGGTACACTCTATTAAGCATATTCTACAAAGTAAACTGAGAGGTAAAAGAGTAAAGAAGTAGGCACTAGTACTTAGTACTTCCGGACAACTTTATGTGCTTGAAATGTGTTCCTATGTCACTTGTGAACAAAGGTGAGAATACTGGGAAAAATCATGGACCCTGTGAAGTCATTACAAGACTTTTCTTTAAGTAGCATTTTCAATCCCTATGTATAAGCTAGGCTGCTGAGTGGTAATCATTTCACTCAGAGTTTAATTTATTGCATTTAAGAGCTTGTAACTGACCCTCTGCTCCTGCATGTACCTACTCATTCTTCTCCTGTCAGAGGCCTCTGCTATTTTGTTGTGAGTCCAGGTACATGAATTACAGACCAGTCATTTGTTTTAACTGAGGGCATAGAAGAGATGTGGTGGAGGTGAGAATGAGGATCTGTGGTTGAAAGAACAAGGCAAATATAACAACTGTAGCTGAAAATACAGTATTTTCAGGCACTTGAAGAGAGGGAAAGCCACATGTACCAAATTCCAACAACTGTATAGTTCTTTCACAGGTTTTTTTTTTCCAACACTTACTTTGCACACAACTTGATAATTGAAGGAAATAATGCAACTTGAATGTGCACTAGATCTGAAGTATTTATTTATTTATTTACAGATTCTTCCATGTCCAATGTTGTTCTGTGAATTTTTAGCCTCAATAGCTATCCTTCTGCTGATATTTTCTGTTCGACTTTTTTAATGGTTTATCTTCATATAAAGAGGTGCAAACTTACTCTCTTTTGTTCCTCTACACACAAAGTGACACTGACATACAAAATTAATAATACAATTATTTTTGAGTACTGTATATAGATATGTATAGTTTGTTTATGTTCACAGGAAATTTCCCTTGTCAACTGCAAAAATAGAAAAGTACAGCTTTCAGTGAAAATATCCTGCTGATACACTTTAAAAAGATGTAAGCTTGGATCTAAAGGAATCTCATATGACTTATCAGATATGAAATCAGTTGCACATCTAGGAAAAATCATCACAAATACTTTGTGTTTGTAGTTGTATCTTTTGTAGTTGCATCATCTGAATGGGTATTTCTTCTTGTAAAACCTAGCAGGAGCAGATAAAGTGATATTAAAAGAAATAGTGCATACATCTGTGCTATGTTTTCAAAATATTTCCAAGTGGGTCCTTTTAGAGAGGTGAAAAGAATGTGAGTTAGCAGATTATCACTGCGAGGAAAACTGCAAAGCAATTTTATACTGTTTCTTTGGGAGAACATGTCTGCACTGAAACTATGATGCCAAATTAATTATTCAAATAACTAATTTAATTTACTTTGTTTATCTTTGATTATCTAATTCTCTTGCAGACAAATATTGATTCCAATAGTCTGCTGTCCTCTTGGTTAAACTGGTACCTTTTTGTTTTCTTCATTGGCTGAGTTCAACAGCTTTTATTCAGCTTGCTGGTATAAATCTGTGAGGGAAATATTGGCTTAAGGCCTACCAAATTGAGTGGAACTTAACTTCGATCTTAAGTGTGCAATTAATAATTTTTAACTTGGCCTGATATACTGTAGTTGATGTTCTGCCCTGAACCTAGTGAATTACCAGCAGCTGATAAATGGCTTCTTTAAATGGGAAGAAGACTTTGACGGAAGGAATGCATCTGTTCCATTCCACTTGGAAAAGGGAAATTGTTAGACACAGGCATACTTTATGAAAGGGATATGATTTAAGCCACTCTAAACCAGTCTTACCTCACACAGGTAGTTGTTAATCTGAGAGAGATTAACATCTTGAAATGAAAAGCCAAAAGCTTAACTTTTATAGTGACTGGAAGACATCATTCCACATGAATTAATCAGCTTACATTTTAAACAATATTCTTTTCACAGGTAAAACACTGGTTTCATCTGTCTGAGTACCTATAGACTGTATTATGAAATATGTAGCATTAACACAGAATTAACCCAGGTTAATTTTTACTGAGTTTTTTTCTTGTTTTAATGGTAATTTTTTTTGCCAGTAACTGAGAGAGAGTCTCTTCATGTAAAGGTTAATAACTGGCAGGTTGAGGCTGCTATTTTGGGATAAAGAATAATGCCCATTTTGTTGCATCTTCATCTTTACATAAACACCATATCAGAATGATATTTCTTTTTTTCTTTATTTCCTCAGATGATTATTAGGTTGAGAACTAAAAATTAGTGGGTTACCATAGTGATTTTTGCTTCATTTCACTAATATGGGAGTGTACATTTAGTACATCTGAAGTGTACATTTAGTTTGTACCTTTTTTATTGAAAACTTTCTTCTTCTAGACTACAGTTTGTGTCATAGCTTTTTACCATGATGACTAGGTGGCTGTAAGGCTCTGGACATTAACTTTCAATGTCAGATTTTTTTTTTTTCTGTGAGATGCATGAAGGTTTCTTTTAGTAAATGCTTGTTTGAACTAGCATGTATAGTATTTGTTTTTTGAGGGAATTTTCCTTCTTGCTTGCAGTTGTTTCAAATCTGAACCCCTTGAAGACTTCAGGTGCAGCGGTTGATCACTATGACCTGTTAGAAAAATACATCTTTTTCATAAAAAATGACACATTTTATCTGACCAGTAGTTTGATAGGAAATGAAATAGGAGTTTATAATTATAAAAAGCATTCTTCAAACGTACATAGATTTAACTTTAACATATTTTGTATAGACTATTAGAAAATATTTAAGACAAGTATAATTGTTTTGTAGCTTCTTCAACATAATGTAATTCTCTGTGCAAGCAGAGATTGAAAGTCAAATCCAGTGAAGACAGTGTGGGAAAGGTTTAGTTCATCTGATAGGAAAGCACTTCCTTGTACTAAGAAGTCAAGAAGAAAAAAAACCTCATATTCTGGGAAACATTGAGCTTCTCTAAAATGAGACTTTCTGAAAGTATAAAATCCAAGAGGAAGGATGTGAATTTACTTCCCACCGTATTAAATCTTGATTGGAATAGCGAATTAACTCCCTGGTCCATATTAGTGTTATTGCATAGAGGAATTCTGACAGAAAGTTGTTTTTCAGAAATTATTATAATTTTTATTGTGGAGAAGGTATGTAAACTTAAACAGAGGACAAATCCCTCCCTTTTTTGTGGGCAGAATCTATCTTCAGAAGGTGCTGCCTCAAAGGATATTTCTGCAGTTGAGTAGAGTTTAGGTTACACAGAAGTTACAAATGCTGAACATTATTTGTCACTTTGGGAGGGAGATTTAATATTAAAAGGACAGATTAAGAGAGCAGAAGCTGAAGTGGCTGTAGGTGAACTTCAAAAGTGTTTGTGTGTGTAAGTGTATGGGTGTATTCAATGGAAAAATATCTTTGCAGGACACAGAGATAACAGTGGTCTCTTTTTCAATCCCCCTTGCCCTTTGCCAGAATTATCAGATGCAAGGTGTTCTCCTGAAGTTCTTGCTCAGGATAGTATTGCTGTGTAGTTTCTACTTCCTGGTTAGACAGCTTACACTTGCTACTAACCTTGTTGTAGAGACTAAATGGACAGGACAAACTGTTGAAACCCTTCCTAGATGTTTTTGATTCCTACCCAAGACAGAGATAGGTTAGAGATCTGTTTTATGCTGTCTGGCTCTTCCTTCAGAAATGTATTTGGCTTACATTTTTTGTAGTCAAGGAGGCAGATGAAAATATTGACAATGTCAGTACTAATGGAGAGTTGCAGGAGGGAGAAAGGTAGTGGAGGAGAGGAGTTAAACATTTATTTATCCCAATCCTTAATGAAAGCTTTTACATTTATGATTATTATTTTTAAATCTCACACCTCCCCATCACCAAATAAATACGCTTGTGAGCTTTTTGGCTTTCCATCACATTGTTACTTGTTTTGTTGTATCTCATATTTTATGTAAGAATGAAACTGAGATGTATATTAGCTGTATCAGGACACTGTGAACATCACTCCCTGCTAATTGCTGCAATACTAATTTGTTATCATGAGAAGAAATCCATAAATAAATCTCTGCCACAAATTAGAACCAGTGAAGAAAGTCATATATATGTAATCATTCTAACAAGGCAAGGGAGAAGTGAGATTTCAGGATTCAGTAAATATTTCCTTGTACTGAATAAGAGAAACAGTCTCTGATCTTCCTGCGTGAGATGCTTTTCATATGTTATTTTCAGTTACAGAGAATGATCTACCTTGACATTTAAAGATTGAAAAATTGAAAGTTTTTAACCCTGTATTTGAAGGAAAGTAATCTGATTCTTGAAATGAGTGCTACCTAATTGCAGTATGCTGAGTGTACGAAATTTTGAAAATGGTTGTCTAGTGCTTCAGATCAAACATGGTCGTGGGTATTGTTTGTTTCTTTTCAGCAAGTGGTGTTTGTCAAGCAATGGATGTGACTATCAGATGGTTGATAGTTGAGTAACTATATTGATAATGACTATCAGACTGTTATTAAGGAGGTAATATAGTTTAACATCTGCTACTTACACGTTTTTGAGTAGCACAGCCCAAATGCCCTTTTTAAATGTTTAATCAGTGTTAAAGCACTGGGTCATTTACTTCAACAATATCTACCTACATTCAGCATTACATTTGCTATGTAGACTCAACCAAATTAAAACAAAAAAGACCCACAGGGGAATATGAAGTATTCCTGTAATACTGTTTTTCAATAAGTAAAGCAGTACATGAAAATGGATGTAAAAATAACTTCAATATTAGAGCTGAATTTTATATCCATCAGTTTTTCAGCTCATGGGATTTTCTCATCCTGATGTGTTTTGCATTTCTCATACAGTTAGTGAATTCTTATTCCAAATGCCTTTCCATCCTTACTTCAGACATCTCTGTAGTTCTTGCATCTTCCTAACATCCTTGACAATTAGTTCCATCTATCTGGTACCTATTCTCTAATCACCATAATCACCTTCTTTTGTTTCATTTTACTTGACTGCCACTGGTTTCACTTGATGAACCACAATTCTTGTACTGGAATATTTGGTGAGCAGTCAATCTGTAACCGCTTTCCTCATGTTATTTATATATCTGTTATATTTTTGCTTATTTTTACTCATCTCACATATTTTTTACTCATCTGTTTTCCAGGCAGAAAAGTTCTACCCTGTTCTGTTGACTTTTTAAATACATAAGATATTAATTCATTTCATCATCTTGTTGACCTTTTCTGAACTTTTTCCAGTATATATATATGCTCATTTTAAGATGAAGTGATAGTGGTATTCAAGGTATGGGTGAACCATGGATTTATAGTTTTCTAGATTTATATGTTTTCTACTTGTGATTGCCTAAAAGCTTGCTTCTGACTTGCTATTTTGGATTGCTGCTAAGCATTGTTACTCACTGAAGTCTAATGTTTTCTCTAGGAAAAAATAATAAAGCCATCACTTTAAAATATGAATAGCTTATCCCTAAATTCTGTACCACTTCTGCCTTACTGGCTTACTTTCCAAGTTCAGGTGTTAAAATTCCCACTTGGTTTCCTTTCTCTTGCTGTTCTTTCAACCCTTTTCCACCTCTTTATGATGTCTATCTACCAGATTGTATGTACTTCCTCTCTATTTTTTTTTTGTTTAAAATATATTTTCTTCAAATTTACTTCTTCACCTTATATAATTCTGCAAGGCTAATTTTTTCTCAACTTTCCTACAGTTCTTAAATGACTAAGATGCCAAAGCAGTGAACAAAGTGCAGACATTTGAATAGGTAGACAGATAAGAGTATTTTGTGCTGGCTAAGCCAGTGGAGTGGGCCATACCATACCTCACATATGGGTATAATTATCATTAGTGTGATTCTACTGCCAGAGTGATGACAGGTATTAACTGAACTTCTATATGTCTTTTCTATTTCTTTTCAAAGCATATGGTGTTCATGTAGTATTTGTACAGGCCTTTATGTGAGTTTGTTAAGACTTCCACAGCATGAAAACTTAACCTTGTTCTGTCTAAGAACTCAGCCCAGAGAAAGGTCATGTCTTTACAGTGGGAGGGGTAGTACTAACAGATCATCTTTGAAAATTTTCTAAGGGGGAATTTCAGACATTGATCCCTGAGCAAGAGAGACAGTAAATTCAATTGGTGTGGCCTCACCTTGAATACTGTGTGCA
Source organism: Eurystomus gularis (assembly GCA_013400335.1). Classification (NCBI taxonomy): domain Eukaryota; kingdom Metazoa; phylum Chordata; class Aves; order Coraciiformes; family Coraciidae; genus Eurystomus; species Eurystomus gularis. Next base: position 208,372 of record VZZY01025719.1, on the reverse strand, counting down.
GCCCTGGGCCCCACGGTTTAAGAATAATGTGAGTGAAGCACTCTGGATGCATCCAGAGGAGGGCAACAAAGCTGGTGAAGGGGCTGGAGGGGAAGTGGAGACAGAGGTGCTGATCTCTTCTCTCTGGTAAGCAGTGATAGGATGCGTGGGAATGGTTCAAAGCTGCACCAAAGGAGATTCTGACTGGACTTCAGGAAGCATTTCTTTACTGAGAGTGGTCAGACACTGGAACAGACTTCCTAGAAAGTTGGTCGATGACCAAGCCTGTCAGTGTTTAAGAGACATTTGGACAATGCCCTTAGCAACATGTTTTAACTTTTGGTCAGCTCTGAATTGGTTGGGCAGTTGGAGTAGGGGATCATTGTAGGTCCCGACCAACTGAAATAGTCTATTCTAGTCTATTCTAGTCTAATTCAGCTTCCTCTTTTATTGATTTTTCTTTTTTTTTTTAAAAAAAAACCCCCCATATCTAGTATTACATGAAAAGTATTTGGCAATATTTGCTGAAAGATATTAATACTATTACACCATGTTTATGAAGGATTGACTAACTATTGATCAGTAAACTGCATAGTATTATTTCCATGTTTACAAAAGTAAAAAAGTTAGAAACTGAAAGACTTTGGCGAGAGCTGCCTGTGCGAGCAACAGAGCCTGAGGTTCTCTGAGTCCCAATGCCAGCCTTTACCAAGAAAATTCTTCCTACCTACTGTATGGCCATAGCCAGCACTAAGGCTGAAGCAAAGGACTAACGGAGAGGGGAGTTATGGTGGGAATTAAGTAACCTGTCTCCTTTCTTTTCCACAAATGAGTTTTTCTGTCACTGTTATTATAATGGTGAGAATGATACTGCAATGAAGGTGATGCTTCAGTGCTGGTCCTTCAAATGCTTAACCTCTTACTCCTCCTGTGATGGTAGCAAGGGAAGTGAGGTCAAAAAAATAAAATACTGTTTCTGTGGTAATAAGGACTAGTCTGTATGAGCACATTCATTAATCTTTATTTTCTTCAGTTAAGTGGAAGTTCGAAGTATGTACTAAACATGTGAAGAAGAAAATGAAACAGGAACAAGTTCCTTGATAGTAGTATTTTGTTATTTTGTTCACTTGCCATACTACTTGAATGCTAGTACTCTGCCTCTTTTAAAATATATCTCTGTGCTGCATGTCTCAGCTCACTTTGAACCACCCTCACCTTCCAGTAATTTGCTGTTTGCTGAGCTGGCCTCAGACCAGTGATTCTAGGAACATTGAACTCTGCTACTTCCCAATGTTTCGGGTCAGAGTTTTTGGAAGTACTCAAAATTGAAATGTATTCAGCTGCAGACTGAAAATTTTGTAATTACTTCTTTTTCCTAATAATAAATGATACAGCTGCTACAGTGTTTAAAAAAAATTCATAAGGGTTTGTGGATTGCAGTATTGATACGGTCTTTACAATTTTTACATTGATACTTTTGGCACCTAACATGCATTTAGCATCTTGTCTTTATTGTGAAATCATTTTCTAGAGACTGACCTGTCAATTCACCTTGAGTAACAGTGATAGGCTTCTTTTCAATAGTATAAGATGTAGAAAAAGCATCTGTGCAGTAAAAAGTAATGCCAGTAATGTCTTTCTCCATGCCTTCAGCTGCAATCACCTTAGGCATTTCTCATGAGTATGCTAAATTTACGTATATTTGATGTGCGTCTCTGTACCTTTCTGTAGAGTATTTGTGGTTATGGCATATGCTGCCTTGTACCAGTATTTTGTTGGGTTTTTTTTGCAAAAACTGGATAATACAAAAAACTAGGTAACAATCTATTCTTAACAGATGAAACTCTTCGGAAATTTAAACTGGTTCTAATTCCAGCATCACAGTTTAGACAAAGACATTGAACAAAGACTAACTAATGCAGACTGAGTCAGAAATTCCAAAATAGGGTTCTGTGAACAACTTTTTCCATCTTGAGGTCTGAACAGGGAGAATAACAATGATTTTAAATTATTCAGGGTTGGTTGTTTTTTTTACTTTCAAAATAGTGAAGGGCAATTTTTTATTTTGATTTATATAAATTATTCAATGTGATGCAAAAGGAAAACATTTTATTTGATGATTCTTTTTTTTAATTCGTGGCAATAAAAACAAATTTCACAAAACTGTGAATGAAGGACATGTGACAGTCATTTGCCTAGAATGCAACAGGAAGCTTCAGATTGTAGAAATCTTACCAGATGCAGTCTGTGCATCCAATAATATGTCCTGTTTCCCAGGTTGTTACTGCTGCTTTCCAGGCTTTTAGCATACTTTGAGGTCGGCTATCTAGCCAGGTGGCATAGCTTCATTTTGTAAAAAATAATGAGTCAGATTTCTCTGGACTGAAATCCAAGTGTCCCGTCATCTTAGGATCACTGTCATCTTTTTGCTTTTCTGTCTTATATGGTGAGTTAGTATTTTGTAGTGATTAGTAATGGAGACAGCCAACAGCATCCTTAGATAAATGGTGCCTGTTATTAAAGATCTTTCAACTGAAGTCAATAACCTTTGGATCAGGTCTTTTGTGAAGACTGTGTATTTCATTTAATTTGCTGTTCCGCCACTTCAGTGGTTAAACAGTCACTGCTTAACACTCTGGATTACATCATATTTTGTTCTCCCTATTGGTCTTGGCTTATATTTTGTTTTCTTCCCCTCACACCTCCACTTTGTGGCTACAGCAGACTCAGAAAGTCTTATGGGTAAGCTGTGGTTTTGGATATCATCTTTCTGTGTATGCTTGGTCTCAGTGTGATAACATCTACTTATGAGTCTCCTTTTTTGAGTGTTTTGAAAGCATAAGTTTGCCTAAAAAGTTACTTCTGTCTGCCAAGGAATAGATGGATAGAATATCAATATTCTTCAAGACTTTTGGCACAAACCTTTCAGCTGGTCCAAAATTTCCAGTTTACAAAAAGGAATAAAACAGATCAGAGGCTTGGACAAAGATCCAGGTCTAGTTCATTTTCTTATTTTTTGGTTTTGGTCTTTTTTTTTAAATTTGACATAGTAAAACTAAATTGGAGTAGCTAATCTGAGGGAAGAAGAAGACATTTAATAAATGACTGCCAAATAAATGGATACATTTTACACATTCCATGTACACAATGCTATATTGCCTCACTAATATGAAATTATTAACATTTCATAATTTCCTAATAGACGTTCATAGATAAGTAAAAGGAAAAAATGAAGTAAGCCTTTGACTTATGTCCTCAATATCATAGGATAATTTTGAAAACATCTATAATTTAATTAAAGACAACTTCAAATGATTTTATTATTCATGATGAGAATAGTCTTTGCAATCATTTATTCAAATCTTACACAAGTAACTTGCAAGTCAGAAATTTTATAATTGCATTATATCAATATTCACTATTAATTTTTGCCTGATAAAAGAAAAGGAAAATTTACAGTAATATTTTTTAGTTGATAGTTCACACTGAACTTCAGTTCCTGATATTTAATATTATAGAAAAAATGTGGACATAAAATGTATAATGTACTTCTAAATTTTGCACCAAGGAAGAAACAACTGTGGAAAACTACATATAAGTAGTATAGCAGTCGCCTATTATTGTAAAAACAAAAGGAAGGATGTTTAATGGTACATCTGTGTGGGCCTATTTGGAATGAAGGTTACTTTTGTGTAGTTAGTCAGACAGTCTTCTCTCTTGGCATTTCTTCTTTCCCTGAGCAGAAACTCATGTCATAATTCCTACCATTTCTGGAAAAAAAGACAAGCTCATTAGTCGTATGAATCATAGGACTTAAAAAGTAATAAAATTGCAATATGCAAAGTATATACTATACAGAGCAGTCTCTCAGTTTGAAGAGTCAGATTGATTAGATGATTTACCTTTTTTTCTTTAGCATCCATCATGTATTGATGGCAACGCTTACTGCAAAGTGATGAGTGTTGCACATCTTTATATAGATCTGTGGTAGTTTTTCCAAATTATGAAATGTGGTGTGGTTTATAACTCAACACACTGTTTTAGTGTTTTAAAGGGAAATGGTACATCTAATTCTTGATATTTACTCGTAATTATGCAAACCTGTCTTCTTGTTGGGCCTTGTAGCTGATTTTTGGACAGTAGGAGATTTATTCCACCAGCGAATCAAGAACACTGGCTACTTGGTAACTTGGTGAGTTTTTTTCTCTTCTGCTTGATAAGGGGAACTGATGATCCCCAGCAGGTGGTTATTTTGGGGGGTGTGTGTGAAACTGATGCTTGAGACCTTGCTGTCCTGGTTTCCCTGGAATAGAATCATAGGATTGGTTTTCTATTTAGGAAAGCTGCATTTTTGAGAAGATTGCAGCACTCTATTCAGTGAGACCAAAGTTGATAAGACACTTCATTTTCATTTGCAGTCAGCCATGGTGTGTGAGTCTCCATAGTGGTCAAGGTGTTTTGTAGTTTTGATTTAGCCGAGTGCTAAAGCTAGGAGCAGCGAAAGTCAAGGCAGTTGACACAAGCTGGCCAACAGAAGTGTTCCATATTATAAACATCACCCTCACTATAAATTAGAAAGTTTACTAGGGATGGTCTCTTCTTCTCAGTGGTCACCATCCCTTGGAGGATTTTGCTCCTGAGGCCAATTCTCCTGATTGTTGTGACTGTCTCATTTTTTGCTGAAGCTGTGATGCTCATAGTGCTTGACATCTAGCTTTTACTGCTGGGAGTGCACAGCTTGCGACCACTACACTGGCTGAGTATAACTTTGTGTATTTTTTGTTAGTATTAATACTGGAGGAGGGAGTGTTATTATTATTTTATCTTATTAAATCTGTTCCCATTTCAACCCACGGGTCTTCTTTCCTTTTCCCAATTCCCCTTCCTGGTGTGGGTGTCATTGGGTGATAGAACAACTGGATAAACAAAGATATTTAGCCACACAACTGAGATACTTAATAGAAAATTTTGCTTAAATGAAATACTACTTTTAAGCACTTTCCACTAAGAGATAAAACCACAAAAATGTATTTGCTTTGGATATCTACTGCATTTTGTGTAGCGTTATTGTTCTGAGGTTTGAAAATTATAATACAGCTTTCTAAGGGTATTTTTGTCTTTTGGGGTTTTTTTAGTAGTTCTTAACAGTCATGCATAACTACCGGGAGAAAGAATAGTTTAAATCTTGTTTTTTATGAGTCTGGTGGCCAAAGACATAGAAGGGTTTATGAACTTGGTACGGATGACAAACAGCTGAAAGATGCAGAGATGAGAGAGGAAAAGACAGTAAAGTTGATAAGGTAATTTAAAAGCAGGGGCTGGGGGAAATCTAGTGAGTGCCTAGTTCAAGATGAATCATTCTTTAACATTTAAATAATAAAACTCTATATTTTCAAAAAATGAATAATTTTCTTAAAGGTAGTATTGTTAAAATCCAGGTGGGCTACATGGAGGCGTAATTTTGATCAATAAAATCTCACTGAAGCAGGGACATACAAATAGGTCAGCCTCAGACAAAATGTAGGTATGTTTTCATGTCATTGCAAATGAAATGTATGTATAAGAAACTAAAAACCAAACAGCATGGTTTACCTGGATTTTTCAGTTGAAATGGTAAGTGTCACAGAAAATCAACAGAAGGAAGGTTAGTCAATGAGACACTGTAATATCAATGGATGAATTATTTGATGATTGAGGTCTAGACTCTAGAACACATGAGTGAATAAAACACAGAGCCAAGTTGGGTAGGTAGATAGATTGTATCAGCAAACAGTGCTATGTCTGAGAAAATTGATATTTCATGCCTAAGAGTAGAAAAAGTTAGGACTGCAGTACTACTTAATCAAAGTGGTAAAACTAACTAAGGAGGCTGTGAAGACAAAGATGAAGGCAAGAAAAAAACACCATAGTTGAAAAAGTAAACTACACTTATCTTCCTATAGGCTGGCTAACTGTCATGATGGAGCAGAGGCTGATTTTTTGAGTGCCCTTAAATGTTCTTCCAATAAGCAGGCTAATTGGAGAACGTAGAGTAAGGGAAGCGACTCAAAATGTTGTGAGCAGACTGCAAGACAGGCTTGTTCAAAATACTGTTATCTAAAGACTGTTCTGTAACGTGGCAATAATATTCTCACTATTTGTTGTGCTCCTAAGAAAATTCGGAACAACAATAAAAAACTTAAAGCAATCTCTAAAGCTGGAAATATTATTGTTGTAAGTTTTCTTCTTAAATATGTAGGAGCTTATGCATGTTACTAATAAAAAAGAGTAAATCTTAGAGTACCCAAAAAGGTAGCAGGATAAAATACCTGCATATTCTATAACCTGAGGCATTAGAAACCAAAAGACATCATATAAAAACATCTTGTCACAGCAAGGAAAGTAGGAATTTTTCAAATTAACATGAAATCACAGTAAGGCAAAAGAAGGAGCAAGAACCAAAACACTGCCCTTCCATGCCAAGAAAATGACTGCACTGAAGGCCTAAAAAACAGTGAGAAGCTTTTTCAAGTGCATCAGTATAGTACAGCTCATAGATAATTGAGATAATAGGAGTGCCAAGGACAATAAGTCCATAGCAGGTGAATTCTGTGGCTTGAGCTTCCTACAGAGGCACATAAAGAAGTAGCCACAGCAGAGCTTTTCTTTGTTTTAGAAAAAGTTGGAGGAACTTCTGAAGAAAGGACAGTTTTGAAAGAACAGTTTAAAAGCCCTGGAAAAGTTATTCCCCAGCTTTTATTGCTGAGCACAATGTCATATGGTAAAGAATATCCTTTCAGTCAGTTGGGGTCAACTGTCTCAGCTGTGCCCTCTTCTAACCCCATGTGCACCTTGGCCAACTCGCTGAGGGGGCAGTGTGAGAAGCAGAAAACACCATGATGCTGTGCAAGTGCTGCTCAGCAAGAGCTGGAACACTCCTGTGTTATAAACACAATTTTCATTGCAGATCCAAAACACGGCCCCACACAAGATACTATCAAGAAAATTAACTCTATCCAGCCCAAACCAGTACACTAATTTACTATACATGTCATATTATTTTATATCATATATCATAAATGAAATCTGAAAAACCCAAACAGTTGAGAGTTTGACAAAACTCTGCCAAGTTTGATTTTTGTAGCCAAAGTAAGCACTACTATTTTGGTAACTTTACAACAATTAACAATAGGAGCAAAGAAGTTGTTTTCGTGCACGTAATTCTTTAATCTTCTATGTTTTACAGAAAATTTATGATACCATCCCTGGCCTAGGCGGTTTATTATGTGCTACATAGAAATGGATTTTTTCCTGACTTTTCTTATATTAGCCCCTGTAAAATACCTCCAAGTCTGAAAACACCAGGTTCAGAGTGGGAGAGAGATCAAAGTTTCTTGTATTCGACAGCTGAGTGGCCTACCTATCCTTTCTTTTTAAACATTATAAATGGTTTTAAAGGCACTGAATGCTTACTGTTCAAAGGGGTCCCACCTGGTTTTCAAAAGCATTCATCAGGCTTGTCCACATATGGGTCTGAAATGCAATAAAACCCCAAAAGTTTTGTTGAAATTTCCCCAGTTCAAAACTCTTCAGAGTTGTAGTTCAAAACAAGAATGCTGTAGTTATGTAAAGTATATTACTGCAGTTTATTTAATGATAACATTCAGGAGCTGATGTACTTTTTTACTGTTTGAACAGCTTAAATCCTCACATTCTCCCTTTTTTCACATCAGCATTTGTGTTTGGCAGCCCTTTGCAGCTGCTTACAGCTGAACCAAGTTCCTGTGGATTTTCTTTCTACTGGTCACTATTCTGTTCTGGCAGTAATTTGTCTGTAGTTCCGTGGTGCACTTCACAACATATATCATTCAGGAAAAAATCTAGTGGAAAGTGCCATGAGTTTTTAAGGCAATCATATAATAAATAAAGGAAATAATAATATGTTGGTAGGAAAGGGGAGGGTGAGTGTTGGTTGTTTTCATTTTTTTTAAATCTTGTTTGTTTTGGCATAGTTAGAAGCCCTTTAGTTAAATCCGGGGATCAGAATGCTTTTTATTATAATCTGCAAGAAAACATAACTTTCCTGTTTTAGTTATTCGTTTGGAATTACTTGTCCCGTTCATGATCATTGTCCAAAAAGAAACATACTATTTTCAAAAGTGGTAATGAAAAAATATCCTTTTAAGATAATGTGCCATCTCACTTCAGTGCTTTTTTAAAAATAGCATAATTTAGATTTTTTTTGTTGTGCTTTTTGAGTACTTGTGAAGAATATGTTTGACAGGCCACTATATTTCATCCTTTAAGCAATAGGCAGTAGTTTAACTCATTAATGATAGCATGTATCATATCTGCTTGATCAGAACCCAGATTAACATGTTTTTCAGAATTGCTTTGCACCTAGAGTTGCCATTGGCATCAGCCTTTGAGTTCATGTGGCTTCTTATTCTAATCTTCCTTAAGGGACACTAGGTTAGGCAAGAGATGTATGACACTGACAAAATGTGAACCAAACAACAGTGGTTGTACATGTTTTCAGGCTTCAGAGGTCAGACCACTGTTGTGTATGGTGAAACTTAAAACAGCTGTCACCTGTGGTTTTACGTGTTAGAACCTATAGCACAGTGCCAATCTGCCTGCTTGTAGATAACTCTTAAAAATACTAGTTCAGTGTGTTTCATATTTGAGAATGTTCCTGTAAGAGCCAAGCTTTCAATTTTTTTTTCCAGCTATCTTGTTCCTTATTACTAAGCACAGAATACCTTTTTCCTGTGTTAAGAGATGGAGTCTTACTTGCAAGTACGCTTTGAGGAGCCGGTAGAACAGAAACAATCATCATTGTGATGAAGTACAGTATTCCAGGCTTGCATCTTGTCTGAATCCATTACAGGCTGTGGTATGCAGAACCGTTGCTGAAACTCTAGCGTGGTGTAGTGCTTCCACTTAGTTAAGACAGTAACAATAAGAAAATAAAAACTTGAAATGACAAAGACACTTTCAAGGAAATCAAATTCCTTATTCTGTGATGTATTAATAACTATTGCTCTAACAATGAGCCATCTGTTTAAAAGTATGCAAGATAATGTCTTTGACAAATTGTTTCTTGTCCAAAAATGACAAGCATGAGAATTACAGGAGCCATAGAAAAGCAGTGCCTGGAATAAGCAATTTAAGTTTCAGGTGAAACTGGGGAGAGGAAAATGACAAAAAGCAAGTTAATCAGAACTGAAGAGATGAAGCCTTATTTAGTTTAAGCTGTTGTCAATGACACAATAGTATTTGCTAAACAGTTCGTTAAGCTGACATTTGCCTATATTCTTAGGGGGAATGAGTTAGTTAAGATAGAGTTTGATGTGCATGGCCCTTGACATTTTAATGCAAGTTTAAGCACTGCATTTCAAGCAGCTCTTGTACTCATTAGCAAGCCACAGAAGGGAGTTGTGCTTTCACTTACCAGACCATTAATTTATTAAGATAGTGAGATATTAGAAATACAGCAAACCTTGCCAAGTACTCTCTTTCCTATATGCAATTATAATAAATCTGTATTTATGATGAAAAATTGGAAGCTAAGCTCTGGCATATGCTTCCATCTACTATTCTGCTTTTGAAACCAACTCTAATGATAGGTTAGGGCTTAGTCTAAGAAAACCCACAAAACTTTCGTCTTTGGGGCTTAAATATAAGATGCAAGAGATTAATTAAGCACCAGTAATTTACAAATGAGCTATTTGCAATAGATAATTAAAGCTGTAATTGGGTAGGAGAATTATGAGATCTATTGAATCACCTGTGGAAAAATTGATGTTCAGTATTGTCCATCTTCATATCAATGTGCTTGCATAACTTGAGAATGTAAACCGTGGAGTACCTTTCTCATTAAATAATTTCAAGATTGACATATCTGTCTTCTCCACTGCTGATTATCAAGTAGCAAGTCTTTTTGTGCAGGACAGAAGCTTTTCTCCCCTTTATGCTGCTGTCTGAGGTTAAATTTTAGTGGGAAATTAACTTTTCTTGACAATATGTTAGGTTCAGTCCACTGCCTTACACAAAGCGTTAGGCTTGAAGCCTTGGTATGATGTACAAAATAGACTACTGAGTACTTGAACAAAGTGAGTTCTTTACCACTACTAGCCAAAAATTATTATAGATTGATGTTACTGCTCCACCGTTGTGACCAATTACATTAAGTAATCTTCAATTTTTATGAGAGAATTAAGTCTTCCAGTTTATTAACATTCAGTATATAGACATACATCAGGGGAAAGCATACTAGTTAGTGATGCTGTTTTCTTGAAAGTAAAGTGAACATAAAAACTCCATGTGACATAGCCAAACAGCTGGAGTTTTTTATAGCCTACAGACAGCTTGAGATTGACTGCACTCAAATTGCTTGGCAAAGTAACTAACTTCAAATTCCAAAGCTCTAAGTAGAAAAATACACCACTTGGATTCATACATGGATATTTTAAATTTGAATGAGAACATTTTGCATACTTAAAATTCTTTAAAAGTTTGTTGAAGTGTGTTAATTTTAAGTAACTTAGCAGTTGATAATATAATTCCATGCAAAGCAGCAGCATTTTTACTCTTGCATTAGGTAAAACAACAGAGGCAGCTAATATGCTGCACGTTTGCATGCCAGTTCATGCAAAATGTGCACGAAAGGAGAGGCAGAAAGAGTGTTTTTGTGCTCAGCAATGGTGGTGAAGCACAGTCTGGGCACAGTACCCAGCACCAACTGGAGCAACTACACCTGTACAGCGGAGCCCTTGACTCAGGCTGAGTTCCAGAGGGAGGATGCAGGTCTTCACCTCTGTGGCTGCAAGAACTATCTGGGACCTTTAGCTGAGGCCATGGCAGAAAAACGTGGTGTCCTTGCCTGTGGAATTTTTGCTCTGGCATCACCAAGTAGAGAACTGTAGGAGGATGTCAGCAGACTGTGCGACTTCAGAGGTGACAGGAAGGAGATTTAACTGACTTTCCTCTGGGACGCTGAAGCCACCACTGTGCCAAAATACAGACAGGCAGAGTCTGTGCCTATTGGTTCAGAAATGGAAACTCCCATGATGGTGAAGGCTGTAAACTGGTGACTTCTGATGTCAGGGAGAAGGTTCCTTCTCTGCCTGCAGATAGGCAGCTACACAGTATTTCAGGGCCTGATAGCAGATAATGGGCTAGGAGCTGTGTCCAATGAGACTTGTGAGCCAGCTGTGCCTAAATCACCCAGGAGCATCAGGAGGAAACAGTGAGTGACAGCAGTGGCATACACCAAGTTGAACATCAGCTAGCAATGTGCCCTTGCAGCAAAGAAAGCCAACAGTATCCTGGGTTGCATTAGTTAGAGTGTCACCAGCAGGTTGAGGGAGGTGATACTTCCCCATCTGCTCAGCAGTGATGAGAGCACATCTGGAGAGCTGTGTGCAGTTTTGGGCTCCTCACTACAAGAGATATATAGACATGTTGGAGCAAGTCTAGGAGATGTCTGGGAAGATAGTTAACGACTTGAAGTATCTGTCTTATAAGTAGAGGCTGAGAGGGCTGGGATTACTTATCCTTGAAAGAGGAGTCTCAGGGCGATTTTATCAAAGTGTGCAAATATGTAGTGGGATGCAAAGCAGTACTTTTCCATGTTCTGAAGACCCATTACAAATACAGTCCAAATAAGTCCATGCTTATCAGTATGTGAGACTTGTCTAATGCCAAAAATGGCAGGAAGTTTGTTAGGCTACTTCTGTCTCTTCCCAGCAGCAGAAACCCAATGAAATGTGTTATGAAATCCTGCTCATATGGCTGGATGGTCTGATGGTTATTTGGCTGGAGCATATTTCAGGTCATAAAATCATAGAATGGTTTGGGTTGGAAGGGATCTTAGAGATAATCTGGTTCGAACCCTGCTGCCATGGGCAGGGACACCTTCCATTAAACAGGTCACTCAAAGCCCCACCCAGCCTGGCTTTGAACACTTCCAAGGATGAAAGATCCACAGCCTCTCTGGACAACCTGTTCCAGTGTCTTGCCACACTCACAGTGAAGAACCTTTCCTTTACATCTGATCTAAATCTACTCTCTTTAAGTTTAAAGCCATTACCCCTTGTCCTATCATCATATCATTGTAGAAAGTGTCTCTCCAGCTTTCTTGTAGGCCCCCTTTAGGCACTGGAAGGCTGCCACAATGTCTTCCCAGTCATGTGGCTGGATGATCTGATGGTCATCTGGCTGGAGCACATTAGAAGTCCTCTCAGGTGACTTTGTTACAGAAACTAGGATTGGATGCATCCAAGTATTGCTGCAGTATCTGCAAAAGCATCCATACCCAGCAGCTGAGAGAGGTTACTTTGATGATCAATACCTACCCCTAGAGAGTGGTGGAAAGAGGTAACACAACAGGCATGTCAGAAAAAAGAAGTTGTTTAGGAATGACTAAGTGACTTGTGGAAGAGAAGAACTGTGGATTTAAGAATAACATAAAATAAAGTAAGAAAGTCATGAAGTGATGTATGACAAAAGAAAATTCAGCACCTAAATTGGGACAGCCTAGGTTTAACGTTGTATCAGCAACTGCCCAAACAGAAGTGTGGAAGTGAGTGGGTCTTGCCAAAGGAAGGCTAAGAATATAGTATCAGCATTCTGTTAACCCTTTGACAGACTGTGTAGCTGACAGATAGAACGTAGTGCAAAATACTGTTTCTTAAACAGCTGAAAGTTCTCGGTAAAGCTAGTTAAGGAACCCATGTTTTAGTCCAAAATAGTGCAAAGATCTGGTCGGAATTATTAAGTATTCAACAGCTATTATGTAAAACTAGCCAGAAAATACTCAAAATGCAACATCTTGGGGAATAAAATCTGCCAACTTACAATTTAAAAATAAAGAAGTTGATCAAACACCTAAAAAAATTTCAGAAGCCTAGAGTTAATTTAAAGATAGCATTACACACACGTGCGTTACTTTCAAGAATGGTTAAAATTCTATGTTTAAACTATAAACTATTGAAAGATAATAGATGTTAAAAGTAAACTAGCATCATTTATGAATGGAAGTTATGTCTTTTTCTCCAAATGAGGAAAAGATGTAAAAAAAAATAATCTCCCACAAATGAAATGTTAAACCACAACAAAGGTGTAAAAAAGATTCTGAGTGACTGAGTTGAAATAAGCCTTTTTTCAAACACATCAGATTCAAGAAGTCTGCCAGAGAATTGGTGGGCTGAGACGTGATCAAAGAGCATTCAAGAAAGATAAGGTCATTGCTGAAAAACTAAATTAATGATTTGAATCAGTTTTTGCTATAGAGACTGTCAGGAGTGTTTCTGCACTGGAAACATTATTTACGGGAGAGGAGTTGGAGAAGCAATCACAAACTAGGTTGTTAACTGAGGAGGTGCAGAAATAATTGATAAATTGGATAGTGAAAAAGAAATCAAGGCTAAAATGGGTGAATTACAACAGTTATTATTTAACCCCTCACAATTACTCTCAGTAATTGGGGAGTGTGGGGTGTCAAACAAAAGACCAGGTTTTTAGAAATATTTGGGAATCCAAGGAAACTACAAATCTGGAAGCCTGATATCTATGCCAAGATAATTAGTAGTAAAGAAAAGTAATGAAGAATAGAGCTGGTAGAAAGATATATTTCTTTATTCAAATTCAAGAACTAGGAAGTATTAAGTGAATTTAGCAGGAGGCAAGTTTAAGACAAGCAAAAGGATCTTTTTCCCAACAACATATAATATAAATGAGGTAAGAACATCTTTATTGCATGATGGGTGTAGATTTTACAAGGTGACCTGGATTTAAGGTGAGACTGATTAAGTTCATGGAAATCCTTTGAAGCTTACCAAATGTATAGAAGCTACCTATAGCTCAGGAAATCACTCAGGAAGCATTATGTGTGCTTGCCTTCGTCCTATTAACATGCTGTTAGCACTCTATCTTTGTCTTATGTTGGCACGCTGTTTTGGTTACAGCATGAGACAGGCTTTGGTTCTGACATTGTCCAGACATTCCAATGTACTGAGATGTCATTTGAATATCCTTAGTAGTGTCTATGTTGTTCAACGTATGCGTAGGCAATCCATAAAATCAGAAAACTGTTAGCGGCGTTTGTTGTTAATGCAAAATTTAAGATAATTTGTTCTATTAGAGCTTATGATACTAAATGAAAAATACTATATGAAAATTAGTGTTGCTAAAAGCATAGCAATACATGTAAGAAAAAAAGAATTATGCATGAATGGTGATGGGCTAGTGTTGGACTAAATTCTTCAGAGCAGAGAACTTGTAGCATTTTCGACAATTCTCTGAAAAAGTGGATTTAACATTATACTGAAGTTAAAAAATGAAAAGATATTGACTATTCAAAATTTCCTCAAATGAAAAACTAGAACACTGTAACCAAAATAATTCATGATCTGAGTGAGTTCCAGATTTAAAAGGAAAAAAAACCCACAAACAACCAACCCCACCAGAACCAGGTTTTTTGGTTTGTTTGTTTGTTTGTTTTTTTAAAAGAAACAAATTTCATCCCACTGGGACAAGCATCTGTACTGATGAAGAACATAATCGTGGGAAAAGGGAGTAGACTAATAATAGAGAAAAGAGCGACTGGTAGACATTAACCACTATGATTCAGATTCACTCTGTAGCTCAAAAAGCATTTAGACTTGTTCAGTCAGAGGAAGTGATGATGTTGTATCAAAGTGATCACTCTCTAAATGCTGTTTCTTATGTTCCTTCCTAATTGTTTTCTGGCCTCTGTTGGAGACAGGACATCGAATTAGATACATCTCTGAAGTTATAAAATGGCTTTTCAGTTTCTCCATTTAAATAGCGTATGCGTTTTTTCAGTAACTGTTAGAAGTTCGGGTTCGAAACCAAACAGATAGATGACTTGGTAACTAGATAGCTAACTTGGTAACTAACCCAACTGCTGGGTCCAATACTGTTTAACATCTTAATTCATGGTTTTGGATGATGGGGCAGAGTGTACCCTCAGCAAGTTTGCTGATGACACTAAACTGAGAGGAGTTGCTGATAATGCCAGAGGGTTGTGCAGCCAAGCAGAGGGCCCCCTACAGACTGGAGAAATGGGCTGATAGGAACCTCATGAAGTTCAAAAAGAAGTGCAAAATTATGCATATGGAAAGGAACAAACACATGCACCACCATATGCTGGGGGCCACTCATCTGGGAACCAGCTTGGCAGGAAAGAATTCAGGGGTCCTGGTGGACACATTGCCCCTGTGGCAAAGTTTAATGGCATCCTGGGCAGCATTAGACAAAGTATTGCCAGCA
Organism: Eurystomus gularis; assembly: GCA_013400335.1. NCBI lineage: Eukaryota > Metazoa > Chordata > Aves > Coraciiformes > Coraciidae > Eurystomus > Eurystomus gularis. The sequence continues at coordinate 193,117 of VZZY01025719.1, read as the reverse complement.
GATCAAGGGAGGTGATCCTTCTCATTTATTCAGCACTGGTGAGGCCAAACCTGGAGAGCTCGGTCCAGTTCTGAGCTCCTCAGTACAAGAGATACATGGACATACTGGAGAGAGTCCAGTGAAGGGCCACAAAGATGATGAAGGGACAGGAGCATCTCTGCAGCTCTGCAGAGAAGGATCTGGGAGTCCTGGTGGATAACAGGTTAACCATGAGGCAGCAGTGTGTTCTGTTAGCCAAGAAGGCCAGTGGTATCCTGGGCTGCATTAAGAAAGGTGTGACCAGCAGGTCAAGGGAGGTTTTCCTCCCTCTCTGCTCTGCCACATCTGGTGAGGCCACATCTGGAGTACTGTGTCCATTTCTGGGCTCCCCAGTTCAAGAGAGATAGGGAACTACTGGAGAGAGTCCAACAGAGGGCTATGAGCATGATTAAGGGACTGGAACATCTCCCTTATGAGGAAAGGCTGAGAGACCTGGGGCTGTTTAGCCTCGAGAAGAGAAGGCTGAGAGGGGATCTGGTCAATGTTTATAAATATCTGAAGGGTGGGTGTCAGGAAGATGGGACCAGTCTCTTTTCAGTGGTGCCCAGTGATAGGACAAGCGGCAACAGATACAAACTAGAACACAGGAAGTTCCACTTAAACTTAAGGAGAAACTTCTTCACTGTGACAGAGCACTGAAACAGACTGCCCAGAGAGGTTGTGGAGTCTCCTTCTCTGGAGACTTTAAAAATCAGACTTATACATTATGTTACAAAATGAGAATTTGGCTTTCCTTGTGGTAGCATTTAGAGGTATTGTAAGCGAATGCTCATTTTCCCTAAAGATCCCATTTGTTGGAATATGATCCTGGAAAAGTTCCTTGTAAAGGAAAAATTTTCTAAGGCTGAAATCTACATAGCCTTCATTTGGAATCCAGAATGGTGGCTACATCAATTTTGGAATTGGTAAATAGAGAAAAACTTGAGCTTGTTCCTTTACGGGGACTTGGATTATCCAAATTATAGCAGACCAATGGGTGGATTAAAGTATTAATATTTTCCTTGTAGACTCAGTTTTGGATCTAAGCTCTGCTGTAGAACTCCAGTGTGGCTCATCCTGCAGTACACATACAGCTAGCATAGGACATGAGTGCCTTAGTTTCCTTTGTGAAAATGGGGCTAGTCTTTGCAGGACTCAGACCTACATGGGATCATCTTGGATGGCATAATGCTAGATGGATGGATATTCAGGACCGTGTTCACTGGAACAGTTTTCAGATGTGATTCGAAAATATATGGAGGGTAGGGGTGATGTTAGTGTCTTGACTGAAAATGTGCTATCGTGCAAACAGTGTCTTACAACTAGGTGCAAGATTGTGGAACGAGATGAAAAGAGAAAGTATGCTCTGGAAAGACACAGTGGTGTCTCATTTTGAGAGTCATACTGAAAATATTTAAGTCTGATTTCTACTTAAACATCTTTTTAAAACATTATTTAAAATTCTTACTGTTTATTCCTGATTAATGACAGATGTTACTCAAGTATTCTTAGTTTTATTATCTTTTAAAGGAGTAGGAACAAGTTAGTTGGACACTCTTCAAGTTAATTCTAAATGTTTCTAGGGAGAAATTAGTGATTTCATCACAGATGTTAAGAGGAGGAGAAATAGAGTAATTAATTTTGCCTGTGTAAAATTTTTCCTTCAGATTAATTTAGATAAAACTAACCAGTCTCTCCTGATCTCAGTGTCATTTTGGTGTATGTTACAATGCCACATTTCACACAGGACATAGCTGCCTTTCAGTAATAATGAGAAATTATTTGTTTGTTGTTTTAAAATGAAACTGTGGAACATTTAGACCCAAGCATGAAAGACAATGTAAATGAAAGTCATAATCTGTAGTCATTTAGCATTGCCAGTTAGATGTGCTGCTAGCAGATAGATCCAGGAAACCTTTTAAAAAGGGAGTCTATTCTGGTTTATTTTGTTAACTTACATTTTAATTCCGTAAAAATACCACTCCACGGTGGTGGTGTTCTGTTTTTTCTTTTTTTTTTTCCCATTGGTGTCTTAAGACTAAATTTGTTCTTTTTAAAAAATATAAATCGAAAGACACGACTGCTTTTTGTCAGCTGTGTCGTTTGGTGTCAAGCTATGTCTGTGATTCATAATTTAAGTCTCTGTGGGCACTTCCTGTTCAAAGGAAGGAGGTGATGGTGTGAAAAACACTCAAAAGAAATGTATTTCCTTGCTCTAAGGTAAATATTATGCAAAGAAGTCTTTAGGCATTTGTCCTTACTAAAATCTTGCTTCTTTTGGAAAGATCTATCAATTTCCACTGGACCTACTGCCACCATCTCCAGGCTTCTTTTGAAGTTTGCTCTCCCCACATGTTCACCTCTCTGTCTTTTCACTGGGGACTGAAAAAAAGCTTGCTCTCTCTAGTCATGTGTTTTTGTCTGCCTGTATCCAGACATTTCTCATTCAGGAGCTCCTCCTTGCTTCTTCTGGTGTTTTCATTACAATCTTTTGTTTCTATCCTGTCTTTTTCATAGCATTTAATGGTGCTTGTTTCCAGCCAACTGTCTCCTTTAATTTAAATACTTGTAGTCAGGAGCAAAATTGAGTCAGAGCTTGAAGTGAGTATTATGATCTCAGGAGGATGTAGCTGTATTACCTATTCCTGGAGATAACATGGCATAAGCCGAGGTGCTGATTCGTACTTAGGCAAGATATGACTGATAGTTGCTCCTGGCAGAGTGGCTCCCAGTGATTTTGTGTACCTGTGAATATAGTGGAGAAGGATGCTGGATGTGATGAGGTTTAGCATTTTCCTGTTGGTAGTGAAAACCTAATAGTATCACATAGCCAGTGCAAGACAGCAGCTATTCAATAAGCCTTCTATCCAGCATCTGCAAAAACTGTCTCTTTCCTCAGTGTGAGGAAAGCACTGCTGAGTGAGTGCCAGCTGGTATTCTGAGTGCAGCTGTTTGCCTAAAACAGTGATAATATGATCATGTTCAATGATAGAAAATGGCTGTGTGGCCTGACCTCTCACTCTGAGCACTGTGGTAAGGTGTACAACATGTTCATTGCAAAGACTAAGTAATTCTTTTATTCGTTCTGATGTTCCACACATTTGGCTCAGCATCTGAACTTTTTTTTCGGTGTACTAGCCTTTAATAAAAGTGCCCCAATTTAACACTTCAGAATACAAGAAAATTAATGATTTCTTTCCTCCCTCCCCCCTCTCTGCTTATTAATGATATTTTGCTATACCTGACAGTCTTCTTTTAGGCGTTTTCTGAGAACAATTCTGTAGCAGCCTATCTGTTTTATTTTGTCGACTCATAGCTAATGTATGCCGTGATCAGCTAAAAAGACAAGAGGGGGTAAAAAATTGTGTAGTTTTGTTGCATTGCCCTTGATGCTGCAATTCAGGTCAGAGAGCCTCTTTATGAAAGAGGCACAGAGCACTTACCTAGAAGAGAAAGAGACCCAGAGCACTTACCTCCAAGATTGCTAAACTTCAGGTTAGGCAGGCAGAGAAAGAGGGGCAATCTTTACAGAAGGCACAGTGTGAGCAGAGCTTGGTAATGTCTTTGGAAAACCGAATGCTGAACAGTATTCTCAGAGGTGATAAACACTTTCCTTAGGGACCAGGTGAAAACAGTTGCAACCCAGTAAATTGCTTCAACTTGCTGGGAACAAGATTCAAAGGAAATTATGTGTTGTGTAGAGACAGTGGGAAAGGGGAGATGCTTATGTATGCTTATTTTGTCTCATCCGGCTCTTGCAGTTTTCAGTATTTCAAGTTACCTTATCCTGGCTTTAGAAAACATGTAGTTCAAAAATCTTTTGATGATGACCACTCTAAGAGGTTCAAACTAATCCCTGTTGAATTCTGAGTCATGTTCCAAGTATCCATTCCCTTAATTAACTTTTTTTGAGTCCTTAGGTTGTTCAATGACTTGAAAGTACCTATTTTAGACTAGAGGAGGATAAATGAGTTGCCTGTGACATGGACACTATTGTAGGGCCTTGGTACATGTGTGCAGTTAGTGCTACAATATTTCTGTAGCTGATGAATTCCTTTTGCTCAAAACCTTTTCACTGTAAAGCCTCTTCAGAACTGGAGTCTGTGGGTATGTGGAATATTTTTGTGGGGAAATCTGTTTCCTAAAGAAGGTGTTTTACATTTACAGAGCCTTTCACACAGTGTCTTTAATGATGTTTGTTGGCCTAATTGTGACAGCATTGCTATCATCTGATTTCCTATTGCTTTAATAATTCTGTCTTCAGATTCATACTTCTCTAATTAACGGACGACCTAGTGCTGATGATCCTTCACGTGTACTGCTAGAATTCACTTCTGCTCGCTTTATTCGCCTGAGATTTCAGAGGATACGGACTTTAAATGCTGATTTAATGATGTTTGCACACAAAGATCCAAATGAAATTGATCCCATTGTTACAAGGAGGGTAAGTTCTGGCAAGACAGTAGAAATGCATGTGCAAAAGTACTCCTACACTTGTAAAAGCTGCCCCTGCCTTTGTTTGCCATAGGAAATTTGGGAAGATTATAAATACCTGTTGTTATCTGTCAAAATCCTGATAGAGAATTCCCTCTTCACAGTATTTTGTTATCTTCTCTATAGCAGAATTCACAGTCTTATCTTTTCTGCTTATAATGCTGCTATTAACATACAAAACATGCTTATTAACATAAGCACAGCTGCTTTGGTTGCAAACATTCAGATGCAGGTAATTGGCAAGTGATTACTGTTAGATAGTGTCCTCTTGCCTCTTCTGTTGCTCAGTCCTTTAACATTCCTTGAACACGTACTTTGAGTAGAATTTCTACTAGTGGTACTCTAAGTAGTAGTAGGGCCTGAACACAACACTTTTAGCATTATTATATGATTGTTGCTAACAGTAAAAATTTTACATTATGCATGGATACCATACCTTAGTCTTCTCCACTGTTCCTTGTATGTGCACAGCCCTACCTCTTCTTTCTGCAATCTGTGCTTTATTCCTATGCCACATCTCCCTGTTCTACTGCTGCTCAAATGTGTGCTATTCTATTTTTCCTTTGGTTTTTCTACTAAGCATTCCTAAAAGCTGTTTTGGGGGTGTATACCTTTCCATATTTTTCCTTCTTGCTCATTTACTCTTTCTATTGGTAATCATATTTTTCTTTTGGAAAATTTAGGTTACAACTATATTAAGTCCTATTATGAAGGGGGAGTATTGTTATTCTTGGCTTTTATCTTTTATCAATGGTGGATAACTTCTGTTCCGCATTTCTGGTTTCCATTTCTTCCTCTAAAAACATAGAGTGCTAGCTAATTCTGAAAGTTTGGAATGTGCCATTCTGTTTTGTATTACAAACCCCAAACCCTTTCCGGTTGAGGGCAGTTATTGCAGCCTCATTAATCATGGAAACTGTGTGTTTACGTAAGAGAGCACATCTCAGGGCAATCTGGTCTAAGTGAACAGAAACACAAAATAGAATCCACACCTTAAAAATCACTGTATACATGAAAACCTAGTGCAGGACTATCCACAGGTTTCTCAGACCAAAAAAGAACAATAGCTTCTATACAGCATCTCTCAATAAGGCTGTCCTCAAAGGAACAAGGAGCAACTGAAACTTGCCATCCTTGTCTGGCTTTCCCTATAGTTGACATTAAACAAGCCACTGTTCCACAAAACAGGAAACAAAGGGTAGCCACAAATGTATCTACAAGGGTAGATATGTTTTTTGTGTGGTAGAAAGTTAACTGTGAGTTATAAGAGTTCTTGTTTTGTTTGAAGCATTTACTAATGATCTGAAAAAGAGGCAGAACGCAGAAACAGCACAATTTGCACATAGCACGTGTGTGTTTTGATTAGCCAATTGTTAGGATGTTACAGGACCCTCACAAAACAGATGAAAATAGATAAGATGGCAGGTGAGATTCACTTTTCACAGATGTCATAATACGTGTTTATAAATATCTTTCCATCCTTCTTTCTGGTTAGAGTTATTAATCCCCACCAAAGAAAGAGTAGAAATGGTCAAATGGCAGAGCAACAGTTCAAAAGTTATTTAAATCTCAGTGATGAAGACTATTCCATAGTCATTCAGAAGGCCAATAGTGAAAAACAGTTCTTTCCACAGTCCAGTGAGTGCCCAAGTAAGAATCAGCTAAGGTGAATAAAGGTGTGTGTTTCTTAGTTTTTGTTATAGCCTTTCTCTTCACCCCATCATCATGCCTTTTCCTTTTCATGTTTTCTGAAGGGAAGAAATTCTATAGCTTTTGACTTTTCATTATCCAGTGTGCATATAGCCTTTTCCTATTCTTGTATTTGGTGTATGCTATGTATAAATTGACATGGCTCTTGTGACTTCAAACAAATGGAACTGTGCCAATTTATACTCTTTCTTTCACTAAGCCTGAATCTGTTATCAAGACACAGCTTGGATTACACTGTCTGCTATTTTTGTAATAGATCAAAAAAGAAATAAAACAGGACCTGACAGTTTTGTCACCAGAAATGAATTCTGCAGTTTGGCACCTTCATTTTACAATCCGCTTAGTTATTCAATTTCTGTTTTGTCTTACAGTATTATTATTCTATAAAAGATATCTCTGTTGGAGGCATGTGTATATGTTCAGGCCATGCAAAGGCTTGTCCACTGGATCCAGCAACCAATGTATGTATTTTTCCTTTTTTAAAAAAGTGTGCCTTATTCATAGCATGGAATGTGAGAAAACAGTCTTGATATTCTTCAGAGTTCTGTGAATTTATGTCTGTTCTTTATCTAGAAGAACAGTAAGAAGCAGTGCTGGGACGAAACAGTGCTGGCAACCAGAATAATAAACATTCATACAATGTCAGTAGAGGCTTTCTCCGAAATGAAAGAGCAGTTTTCAAATAATTTAGTCCATGCTGAAAGTTTCCTAGGAACAACAGAAATCTGGGTTACATTATGTAGAGATGAGCACTAACAGTCGGTCTTTGTTTTACTTGTTGATATTAATCAAGGTGTTTCCTAAATGACTGTCAAGTATTTAATCAATACTTGCAAACAAATGATGACTCTAGAGTGGCACATTTACTATGCAGGAAATACTAATTGAGTGATCAGTCAAACTGGTCTACAAAATTATGAGCTGTTTATAATGTCTTCCAACTTGTAGCTTTTTTTTTTTTCTGTGTGCCATTAATAAACACAAAACCAATATAATTGAAATATAGACATATAATTTGTTACTGATGGTCCAGATCTGTGCACACATTATCACTGATACAGATTTTCCAGTCTACTACTGTTATGAATGTGCCACAGTGTGGGAACTTTTCCTACATGATTCAGTTAAGTAGGAGCTTTTTAGGATTTAACAGAAAATCTGGTTTGTATATGACATTAAGCCATTTTGTAGGAACTCTTGAAAAAAATTAAACTGGAAGGAATCTTACAGAGAATGCATTTACAGTTCTAAGCAGTTTCCATGGATCCTTGTAAAAATGTTACAGACTCCTCGGTTTAATCCTTCTAAGCCTTTTCTGGGATGATGCGTATAGCAACTGTTGAACTATTGTTTCAAATGGCCTTAGTTATCAAACTGCAACATTGTCTTAATGCCATCTGTTAGGTTTGGGCCTACCTCAGCAAGTAAGTGCTGTTACTGTGATTAAAACATAGTTCAAATAGTTTGGCTATTAGATAAGATAAAAGCATTTTAACAAGTGTGGTGTCTTGTTTTACAGGATGACAAACATGTATTTGTTGTCTAACCGGTATAAAAAATAGCATAAGTGAAACAACTCAAGCCATAAGAGATTTGGACTATTTGGTTTAGCTCTCCAAGGATACTCTTTAGACTGAGTCATACCAAAATTGGTGGTATTTGGCTTATAAACATCATGACTGTAATTGTGAGCACAACAATTAATCTTTCCCCTAGCATTACAAAAAATAAATTGGCTTGAATTTACTGCATTGCTTTTCTGGAAGCATTCCTTAACCTTGTTTTACAGGACTTATGCTTTGTCCTGTGAGCCATAGATTAGCTTGCTGCTTTGACCTTGAGGGGCTTTACAAGTACCACAGAGAATCCCCTTCACTGAATAACTATTGGGAAGGCATTTTTTGCTCCTCATTTCTCCAAACTACAGTTTCTTTTACGTTTTCTAAACTGCTTCTATGTCTCAGAGAGTTTGGGTGTTCCCTACAGTGATATTTTCATGCTGGGGCTAAGATGGGACTAAGGTGGTCTGCTGAGGAACTGAAAAGTGACTGAAAGGCTGGTCCTGCTCTCATCACTTATTAGTTTAAAAACTCCTGCTATCCCTCACAAAGTTATGCAGTTAGGAGGTTACATGATGAATTGACTCATACAATAAAAAAAATAATGCTAAAGTTAAAGAAAAGCTAATTTTAATTGGATTAGCCAATAGAATTTATTTTGCTCTGCAGCTGCAGGATTGCTGCATCTAAAGGAAGGGTGGAAAATGGCTAACTCCTTCTAGTGTAAGCCAGCTATCTGATCAGTTTTCCTGTAATGTGAAGCTGTATCTGAGGGCTACCAGCACTTTGGCTTATTTGCTACATTGGGGAACTTTCATTCTCCCATCCTCCTTTCTTCAGCCAGTTGGAATTAGATTCTCCTATGTTCTTAGGTTCTCCTTAGATTTACTGGCGAACTGTCTTCCTTTGCATTGTGGCTGTTTTCTTAACATAAGAGATATAGAATGTAAACACACTCTTTGCCTCTCACTTGGTGAATGCAGGATACATAAATGAATAAAAATGAATAAACAGAGGAATTACAGAGTATAGTCAGTCTTAACTTTTTCATAATTTGATCTGGAATGCAGATTATGTACATGGACAGATTCTTCAAATCTTCGCATTGTGTAAATATTTATTTTTCTTTTCAATTAGAAATCTGTCTGTCAGTGTGAGCACAACACATGCGGAGAGACATGTGATCGGTGTTGTCCTGGTTTCAATCAAAAGCCTTGGCATGCTGGCACTTTCCTGGTTAAGCATGAATGTGAACGTAAGTTGAAAGCTCTACAGAAGAGAAGGTGTATTGCAACTGCTGATGAAAGCTGATATCAGGTCCTAGATGATTTGCAATTAATTTTATTTCTAACCACATTTGTTTGTGAATCAGTTGTTGTTCATTTACTTATGCTAGCTCAGAGAACTTAACAGAACAATTACATGTAGATTTATGTTTTATTGAACACAGAATATTTTAGTAACATGCTGACATTGGTGGAGTACCATATGAAAAAATAATTTTGACTTAGTTTTTGTAACTGTGGTTTTCTGATGTGATAAAATAACAGGACTATGTCCTAGTAAGTAAAAAAAATATTGTAAAAGTTTTTCATAATATTAAACTTGAACGGTAGATTTTTGAATAAATGACACTTTTATATATTATAATATTCAGCCTTGCTGAAACGTAATACTTTTACATGATCAAAATTCAATTCAAGTTTCTGATTTTTTAATGGAAAAATCAATGCATCTAGTTTTGCAGCACGAAATGAAAACATACTGTGAAATATTGCCTTTCCACAAGGTGGGAATTCCATTTTCAGATTTACTGTAGTAAGGATACTTATAATGGAACTTTTACATCTTACTTCCGAAGGTCACATACACTACTTATTTTTCTGACCATAACAAAAGCTAGTGCTACATTACATGTAAATGTTTATTCAGTTGTAGGATTGCAGCTGTAGTTTTACCATGAGTGACTAAAAAGAAATAAAAAGAAGCAGATCTCCCCATATTAAAAGTAGTAATTGCTTATTTCTGTCCTGTAGAATTTGGCCACAGAGCTCTTTGTTTCAGTAGGGACTGTGTCTGCACTGGGAGTGCATTCTGAAGTGAAATTAGGGTACATTATTTATTTTCATGTTTAATTTTTAAAAGACACTTCTTATGTCCCATTCAGCCCTCGGTGAATTGTACTTTCCTGGTGGAAATAGTTCCCTTGGATCTGGTTCAGATGTGAGGAAAATGACTTCCTACAATGTTGATGAGCTTTTAATTTCTCTTTATGTGGAAATGAATGTTTTAAGACTACAGGGAAAGGGATAGAGAGAGCTATCTCATTTTTACAACAGCAGATTATTGGATTGGCTTTCCTGCATGTGGACCTGAGCCTAAGAGTTCAAATCTGGACTTCTGAAGAATTTTTAAGATTGGGAATCTCTTTGTTCTGACCCAGTTCTTACACGCATACGTGCAAATCAAGCATTTTTAGCTGTCTTGCAGCTTTTGTGGAAATTATTTTAATTTACTCATGCCATTCTGCAGCTTTCCTTATAATTCCTCTTTGTATTTTAAATTAGCTGACTCTTTCATTGACCATATGTGTGTGCAACCACCAACAGGTTTCTGGACTATCAATTTGAGCAGGAAAAAAAACCTAAAACAAAACAGAAAGAACATAATTAGGCTTTATCTGTCAACTTCCATACTTCCCTAGACAAAACACTGAGAAAAAACCACAGTATATAGAATTCCAGACTGTATTTGTGGTGGGACCACATTACTTTTCACAGCTGCAGTAGTAAATTAATATATTGATGTACTGTCAGTTACAATGTACAGAGCACCAATGATAAAATGTTGAAAGATACTTCCTAATACCTTATTAACAGCGTGACATCTCCAGCCAGAAAGCAATCACTAAAACAGTTCCTTTTCTTTTAGCATGCAACTGTCATGGGAAGACTGAGGAGTGTTACTATGATCAGGATGTTGCAGACAAAAATCAGAGTTTGAATATCCATGGAGAATACATTGGGGGCGGAGTGTGTGTGAATTGTACAAGCCACACCGGGGGCATAAACTGTGAGACCTGCATTGACGGTTACTTCAGACCTAAAGGGGTAAACGCATGTTCTGTTGTCACTTCAGCTGTAAAGCTTGGTGTTCAAACCACCACTTCGGCGCGGGAAGTTAAGTTATTAAAAAGAGATGACACAGTTTGGACTGCCATTTTATGAAGGTTAACTTCTAATTCTGACAGTGTAGCGGTTGCTTTTCACAGCTGGAAATCTATAAAGTTAACACTCACAGAAACAGGAAAGTGAATTGTGTTGCTATGAAGGAATGTGCTTGAGGTCAGGGCCTCTAGCTTGTATTTCAATTTAATTGAAAGGAGGATGTGGTCGTCTAAACAGAACTTTTGCCTCAGTAATGGATTTCAAGATTTGTTGTCGAAGATCAAAGAAATATTGCTATATTTGATAATGGAGAAAGAAAGTCTGTAATTTTTATTTTTTAAATGTAATGTAGAATTAATAACTACTGAAATTCTATAGTGTCTCATGAATGCCTTTCATTTTCAGCACAGCGAGAATTGTGTTCTGTTTTTCTTCATATAAGGCTGTATTTTCATCTAGGTTGAAGCTGTCAGAAGATGAATCTTATATTAGGTTGTACTGACAATATGGGCTGTGCCTGTTCTTTAGACAGCTACACTATTAGCGTGTGCTTAAACTCCTGATATTTTGTCTGTATAGTTTCAGTTGGGTAAATTATGGCCTTTAGTCTGATTGGTTTTCAATCCTCAAACATAGAAAACAATCAGCAAATAGCAATAATTACGTTCTCCCTGATAAACTAATTTTAGCCTTAGAGCTTGAGAAAAGGAGTATTGATCTCTTCAACAGCAGGGTGCTTGATTTTTCCTCTGAATCAGGTTATCATCCAGGTTATAGGGATTTTATATATATATGGGTGTATATCTATAGTATGTGTATCTCCTAGTTCATGGAGAACTTGTTAATATTTCCAATGTCATATTAGAGTAGGGTTTAAGTTTGGTCTAGACAACATTTTCAAGAATAAAAAGCAATTGTTCCATTGTTTAATGTTCACTTGCCCTTCTTGTCCAGTTGCTGACTACCAAGCTTTAGTTATTTTTTTGAATCATGTTGACCAGAACAACTGAACTATTTGTCAATATTATTCAGGTAGTGAATGCTTCAAATCTACTTCATTAAATTTATTGATATTAATTATATATTATATTATTTATAAGGAACTGTTATTATTATGTCTACACCTATTTTTCTAGTTGAAAACCTATTTGTATCTAAAGCGTGTGCATGTTAGTAAATAAGCAAAACAATAAATAAATCAAAAATGCAACCTTAATGCCTAGACTGCATGGGCTAAGTTTTGCATCTGTCTCATTTCTGTTAAAGTGCAAGCTACCTATATAGAAGTTGTTCTCTCCTACTTTTTGTTTAAGAAGTAAATAGACATTTCCAATTATTAAATGTAAGATTTTTGGTTTGTAATCTTGTTTATATAGGTATTGCCAGATAGCCCAGATCCATGCCAGCTGTGTTCCTGTGATCCAATTGGGTCTTTACATGATACCTGTGTCAAAGATGAGAAACATGCAGAAGGAGGTAAGATCTCTAAAAGATGGCAAAGTTAAAGCTTAGGTTCAGCAATGGTCAAAGAGAAGCTGAAACACATTTGTGGTATCTCTTAATTTAAAAAAAACCAACTTTATTTTCTTTTTTGTTTCCTCATGCGATCAATAATCCATCTGCATTTTTATGATACCTTTCTTTGGAAACTCACATTTTATATTCCCAAATTTGCTGCGTCTTCTTTCAGATTCATGGCTTGCAAACTTGGGTATGTTTGGAGGAGTATTCCTCATGGAATATATTGAAGAATTTTGGCTTAAAAGAGATTTCTTCTTTTACAGCAGAGATTAAAACTAGTACAACATTTCAATTTGAAACCTAGAAAAAAAAATCTGTTTGAAAGTGTCATGGTTTAGGCCCGGCCAGCAACTAAGCAGCACATGGCTGCTTGCTCCCTCACTCCACCTCCTTCCCTCTCCTCCCCACCCTGCACTGGGAAGGAGAATTGGGAGAAAAAGGTAAAACTATGTGGGTTGAGATAAGGAGAGTTTAACAGAACAACACAAAGAGAGAAGAAGGAGCAGTAGTAACAATAATATTAATGAAATAATACATAAAATGAGTTCTATACAATTCAACTGCTTACCCCCTGCCACCCCCACCCAGCCCACCTGGCTGCCCGCTCTGCCCTCAAGCTTCCCCTGGCCAACTTCCTCCCCCTCTTCCTTATATACTGGGCATGACCAGTATGGTATTGGATATCCTAAGGGTGTTCTTTCAGGAAACGGCCATTTGTTGATTCATGGGGCTTCCATAGTGTGCAGTGTGAGTATCTGCTTTACCATGGTCTCCTCCAGGGGCTGGAGGGGAATCTCTAACTCTGGTGCCTGGAGCACCTCCTCCTACTTCTCCTCTGACCTTCTGTGACCCACCTGGCTTCATGGCTCAGCTCTGCCCTGCGATGGGTCCATTGGAGTTGGCTGGAACCAGCTGTGTCCTGCACAGGGCAACCCTGTCCTCCTGTCACAGAGGCAGCCCTGCAGCCCCCCACCTCTGGGGGCTCCTGGGCACGAACACCAGTTCAGTATATCACATGGATTGATAGGAGAGACAGCAGACGAGAGGATTAATCCTAGAGCTGGAAAAAACACAGCAAGACTGTGCAATGCCTGCACCAAACCCGTGGGTGAGAGTGTACAGGTTACTGATGGCAGACTTAGTACAACAAAGAAACCTCTCATGCTATTAAACAGGACAACTTTTATTCAAGCACTTACCACTACTGACAGTGCTTTTGTAGAGTACTGAGACTATGATTTTGAGATGGAAAAATGATTAATTCAAAGAAGTGCAATGTGCTGCTTGAGTCTTAAGCAGCTGCTCTGTATCTTGGTTCTTATCCTTTGGTTACTGCTGCAGTCTTTCACACATCCAGTGCTGACCACGGGTCCGGGTCATTGTCGAGGGTCCTGGCAGCTGAAAGGCAGTTAATAGCCTGTCAGCTTGTCTGTCATGTGATGAGGGAAGCAGAAAGATAAAGATATTTTTCCCTCTTATTTAGCCATCAGTAATAGTGTTTTTATGAGCTCTTATAATGTCTCATTCTTGCTTCCGAGCATTCAAGACCATCTAAACCATCTCATAGTTGCTTTCCAAATCTACCTGCACTTTCTGAATCTGACTGGATGGCACACAGCTTTAACACCTGTATCTCATTCTGCCTTTTTAATCCTCTGATCTTCTTTCTGGTGAATTCTTCTCTTGCTTCTTTCTTTGGACCTCTCTAGGAAGAGAATAAAGTTCCTGTTTGGACCGCTCCTTTTCTTTCCTGGATTTTCTCTATTGTTTCTATGCATTTAATCTAAAGATCATTAACTGTGTCTTTCTAGTAAATCAAGAAATGTGTCATGCCACCGTCTTGAAGATAAAATATTCCAAATTGGATTATCTCTCTCTGTTTTGCCTCCTTTGCCTCCTTTTACTTTTCTTGGCAAGCATTCAGTCCTGCTCATCCAGCCACAGGCATTCAAACAAGTTTTGTATCTCAGCAGTTCTTCCAGTCCTGAGGATCTGAGTTCTTTTGTTCTCTTCACAGAATTAAAACTCTCATCATTTTCTTTCTTGACTGTAACCATTTTCTTCTTATCTCCTGAACTTAACTGATTTGACTGCAATTGGTTAGAGGCCTTTTGCTTTTGAGCACATTACTTCAATCTGTACTGAATCTGCAGTTTGAAACATGTGAAATAATTTTTTTTTTTTAATTGCTCTTTAAACCCATTGATGTCTCCTCTTTCCAAACTATTTACTGTAGAGGTTGTACTGCTTCTCATGTATGACAAGTACATCAATTGTTATTTAGGTAATAATCATCATTTATGGAATTCTCTCCCCAAAGTAGTCCAGGCATTTTTTCCTGAAACCAACCAGTTGTTTATGTCTGACCCAGTCCTGAGTGTCCAGTGAGAAGTGTGCAGTTTGCACAGTCTGGACAGTGGCCAGAGGATAATACTGATATTTATCTTATTTACCTATTTTAAGACCACAAGAACAAAAATAAGTCAACTCTATGCATAACTGGGCTTTGTAGCCATTCTGCCTACAATGGTCCTGTTC
The DNA here is from genome assembly GCA_013400335.1 of Eurystomus gularis. Lineage (NCBI taxonomy): Eukaryota > Metazoa > Chordata > Aves > Coraciiformes > Coraciidae > Eurystomus > Eurystomus gularis. The sequence continues at coordinate 178,110 of VZZY01025719.1, read as the reverse complement.
TTTGCTTCTTGTTCTTTCTGTTCATTTGCTTTTCTTTACTTATTGTTGTACTAAATAAAGTTCCAGGACATTAGGAAAAGTGTTTACTTCTAGCATATTATGTTTGATTATCAGTGGTCTAGATTTGTGTCTTTATTCAACAGAAAAGACACAATAATGATAGTTGAAAGAAGAAGTCTTTTTAATATTTCTTTTAAGGAAAGGTTTTTGAGGTAGTGGAAGAGGTTGTGATGTAATTTTTAGCATAAAACTATCCTGAAAGCAGATCACTTTTTAGTCTTTATTTTTCTCCAAATTTTTACGCAATACCCTGATAAAATACTTTTTACTGTGAGCTGCTCACTCTGGGTAGCAGTTGAGTTTGAAACACTGGGGAGACTTCATAAAGGAAAGGCTAGAAAGCATGGTCTGTCTGAAGGAATCTATTTATTCACCTGTGAACCAGAATGAGTACACACTGGGTAGATTGAAATACATCTTGGAGTTTGCTGGCTGGTTGTTTAAGGATACATTGTTTGCTTGGTGTAAAATGGGAATATGCTTCTTAAATGTGTGGTAAGCAAACAAGTTGGGAAGATTAAAAACATTAAACTAAAATGGAACTATGATAAGGAAAATCACTGGTGATAAAAAGTCACCATTAACAGTTCTCAAATAAAATAAAGCTGGAGGTCGTACATTCTCTGTGTGCTTGAATACTGTAGGTAAGCAACAATTAAATGGAAAACTGCAGCAAATACCATAATAACTGGCACATTGATGAAATGCAACAAGAGAATTTAAATGACTGCATCCTGTAGTTGTCATCAGGCTTTAGTAGATAAGAGAAGGGCAAGGAGTTGCTTTATAATTGACCAAGCGTTGTTTAGGAGAAAAAGAAGTACATATATTTTCCATTTTGATTAGCCTAGTATAACATCATCCTTACATGTTTCACTCAGCATTCTGAAATGAAATATTATCATTCTAGCTTGTATAACATATTTTTGGTTTTGAATCTTCAAGAATGCTTTTCAAATATTCTTTCATAGCAACCTTATATGATAAGTCCATAAGCAATATAGAAAAGATAAAACCAGAAACTTAAGATAAATCATAGTATGTTTGCAACCTATGGTATTGATAAACTGATGACAATGTCTCTAGGTTTTGTAACTGAAAGGCAATAATTTTAAAACGGAACTTGTCCAATCCATTCTATGTTGAACTTGACCATTGCTGATGCTGTGGTTGCTTGCAGTTCTCCATACAGAAGTGAAGGTTGAACCTATACATTCAGATCTGCTCTGTACTCCAGTAATTAGGCTTTCTTAGTGACTCAGTACTCTTGTTTAAAGCTGTAGTGTCTATATTTTAACACATAGCTATTTTACTTGGCTTTCAAGCAACTTCAAGAGCTGTGAGGTTTGGAAACTGGCAGACTTTTTTGACTCAGTCTTCACTGCATGCTATCATGCCATGAGTTTTTCCCTATTGCCTCATTATGTACAATATAATCCCAATGATGTTTATTTTTGCTGAAAAACTTTCTCATGCATTTTAGGGCAAAGAAGGTACAGACACCTCAATCTTTATTCAGGCTTCGTAGTACTTTGCTCAGCAAGCAGTTCCACTAACTTGCATGAGATCATTTTTGGAATTTATACACTGTTGAACATGAGTATGGCAGAGGCCAGTCCTGCAATTGCAGGTTTTTTTCAGTGGTCTAGTGCATGCTTTTGCATGCATTTATTTCTGTGCAATTTTGAAAGGCTGGTAGGCTAGGAGAAAACTAACTGATAAAACTTGTATTTCAAGATGACTCATCCTCTAGGATGAACTATCAAAGCCTTTGTGTGCTCAAAGATAGGACAAAACCTGATAATACTGAGGTAGAAAACAGGGAATAACAGCTTCAACAAATAAAGCCCAATTCAAACAAGGCCTGTAAGGTAACTAGACTAAAGACAAAAGATGTACTTCTGCGAAAATGTTAGTTCATTACAAGAACAACAAAAGACAGATCTGAAACATCTGCCCTAAATTGAAAAGTAATTAGGCTGTTGACATAAGATGCATTGCATAAGCACTACAAAAGCCTGGTCAGAGATAACCAGTGAGACACTGGCATGAATTTACATGCTGTGTGATAGAATGAGAGCCTAGATCTTGCAAGTGCTGTAAATGAAAAGGCATTGAGCGAAATAAAATATACAGACTAACCATATTAAAAAGCATAAGAGCTGGAAGAATATATGGCAGTTAGTACCCTCTACACCTTCCTCTCTCCCTTGTAGAGAGTGAAGTCTCTTGCTAGATGGTAGACTGAAGGTTATGTACTGCTTTATATACTGCATAAGAAAGAGTATTGCTGGACTAGTGACAGTGGAGTTTCCGATCTTGGTCTCTCTTCCTTAACTGCAGAGAAGGGAAAGAGCAGGAGAAGGGAATATTCTTGACGGGATCTAAAAAAATAAAATAACTGGGCAGTGGAGGAGAAACTGTAGATTTAAACAAGTATTTGGGAGTTGTTCCGTATGGAGACATGTAATTGAATTTCAGTTTGCTGAGACATAACTTGTGAATCAATGAATTCTTGAAACATTCAAATAAGACTGGCTCTAAAGAGTTAGACTTGCCTGTATCTTTTACTGCTGAACCCTGGTGGACAGCAGAGTATTTTCATCTGGAAGGAACAGAATTTTCTTGCACGAGATAATGGACAATCTTGTCCATCTAGCATGTCTTGACCTAGATGACAAAAGACCCTGAGGTCAGCTGTGCTGTGGGGCCTCGCTGGTGGCTGTTTAAGAGGAGGTTAAATCAGAAATTTGAGAATCAGCTGGGCCGCAGGCATCAAAACCCATGGAGCACATGGTTTCATGATAGTAAGTAACACAGAAATTTCATGCACTGAAATTCTGTATATAATTAGGACAGATCAAGAAGGTGACAGTCAATATGATGTGCTACAGATCAAAGAGGCTGCAAGGTTAGAGAAGACAGGTTGAATTTCATCTCTGTATAGATGAACAGATAATATCATTTAAAACTCCTGTAGATGACTGCTGCTTCAAACAGCTAGTCAGAGAAACCATAAAAAGAGAAGCACCTCTGGATTTATGCATGAGGAACTGCTTTAAAATTCTCCTTTTGAAGGGCAGCCAAATTCAACATTCTTATAGGAATGAGAAGGCCCCCCTAAAAAACAACTTAGCCAAAAAAAGAAAAGCTTTAAAAAGAAAACAAAAATGAACAATCCAGGACTGGTAATGATAAGCATAGGGTTTATATACTGCAATTAGACATTCAGAGAAGATGCATTCCTGTAGTTCAAAATCATGCAAGCAACACAATAGAGCTAGGAAAAAAATATCTATTTAAACAATAAAAAAGAAGCTCCTGGAAAAAGCAGAAGTTATATCCTATTGAGGGTAATAGAAAAGGACATAAATTTTGACAAATTCTGGAAAATCATGCTCTTAATAACACATACACATATTTTAAGGAATAATTTTCTAAATGCTTAAGTGTTGCTAAGGAGTACTTTTTCAGATAAATCAGAATAAAAAAGACTGCTAGAGATTCAAATTCAGTAGGAGTTAAATATGATTAAGGTTTAATCAAGTTATAACTGGAGATCTGAAGAAAGAAAAGGACACAGCAGAAAAGCTAGATTAATTTTTTGTATCAGTGAATAGAAGAGCTCAGGGAATTTCCCACTTGGGAGTCTTTGTTAATGGGGACAAGTCAGAAGAACTGTCTCAAACAGAAATGCCAGGTTTAGAGCAAGATGATAAATGAAGAATAAAAATTCATCAGGCATATATCATATTTACCCATGGCTAGGTTAGTTAAAAATGGTGTTGCTTGAAGCATTAAATATAGCCTATAATACTTTTAAAATCGTACATTAATATTACATCAATAGAAATTGTTTATCAAATTTGTAAAAGAAAAGCAGAGGGTTCCAGGAAACTAAAATCACATATCCGGTTTCTGTACCAAGCAAATCAGTAGAACTACAATAAATTATTTATACCATTTCTGAACTGTGGGGCAAAACTCAAGATCAGGTTTTTTTGTAGAGGACAGCGTGCTTTACGAATCTATTTGAAGGATTCAATGAACATGTGAACAAAGGCTCACTTGATTAATATTGTATTTTGATTTGCAAGAAATTTTGACAAAATCCTTCGCCAAAGACATGAAAGAAAGTGTAATAGAATAAGGAGGAAAAGTTCTTTCATGGATTAGTACTTAGTTAAAAGAGTAAATGGACCATTTTCACAGTGATGATCAATATGAACTGTTGAAAATATTCATATCTAACTTGGAAAAGGGATGAGTAGGAAGGTGACAAAGTTAGCAAGTACAAAGTCTTTCAGCACAGAAAAATGAAAGAACTGCAAAATGTTCTCAAGATAGTCAGTGGCTGGTAATAAAAGAGCTTGTTAGTATCTGTAGCAATTAAAGGAAAAGTAGAAGAGAGAGAAAAGTAGTTCTACTTGTACATCGATTACAGTGATTTCTGATTTAGGCACTACCAGTTGTGAAACAGCTCAGAATTATCTTGGACTGTGCCCTGGATGCATCAGTTCAGTGCTGTTTCAGCAGTAGTCAAAATTAAGAAAAATGACTGATGTTTACAAAACCCAAAACTGAATAGTCATCAAACTATTTAGAGGTCCACACTATACTCCCATCCCCCTAAATAATTTATTAGAACTGGAAACAGTGCAGAGAAGCACAATAGAGATTTTCAGCCACACAAAGCAGTTTCTCTGTAGAGAGGTATTAAAGAGGCTTAGGAGTTTTTGTCATATGAAATAAAAATGTCATGTGGGTTATGACAGAGGTATATTGAAATCACAGATGACATGGAGAAACTAAGCAGGGAATGGTTACTTGCTGTTTTCTATGATAGGAGAATTAGAGGGCAATAAATATAGGTTTAACACATCACCGTTTTCCTCCACACTACACATGGCGAAATGTGGAACTTACTGCTAGGAAGCATCATGGATTGTGAAAGTAAAAGCATGTTTGAAGGCGATGAGGTGAATCAATGGAAGAGAAGTTTTTCAGGGACTGTTAGATGCAAGGAAATAGAGATAAGTTTCCGTTTAGAAGATCTCTAATATGTGGATTTCTGAAAGCTCAGAATTCAAATCGCTATATACTTTCTCTATCCTTACATGCTTTATTCTAGCCTCTCAGACAGGATCCTGAGTTAAACAGATGTGTGGTCTGACCCACAGTAAATGCCCTTGTGTTAGATCTACCAAATGTGTTGCTTTGAGCATTCTTAACATACGTAACTGATAATAATAATGACAAATCACGTCTCATGTTTTCTCCCTCTTCCCGTAGGTATGTTGCCTGGTTTCTGTCACTGCAAGACTGGCTATGCAGGAGAGAGCTGCAATAGATGTGCCTTGGGTTATATAGGATATCCTGAATGCCTGCCCTGCAGCTGCTCGCCGGAAGGCAGTGTGAATGTTGACCCTTGTGTAGGTCCCTGCACCTGCAAGGTATAGATGTCAAATTCTTCTGAGCCACAGGAAGACACTAATAATATTGAAAGATTGCAATTAATGGTTTTCTATCATACAATAGCATTCCAACATCCTACCTAGATATGTTAGTAAACAGTGTTAGTCGGTTCTCATAGAACACTTGTTCTTGATCCTGTAAAGTCTTAGATTGTCTTATGTCATCTCAGGCTGCCAGTCACACAAGTCGTTAGAAATCTGTAATGAAGGGAAACTTGAGAAGCATGTAAATCATTTGTTTCAAACTCACATCCTCATCTACTCAGAAATTAAATGTTTAAATAATTGAGGGCTCTAAAACAAGCCTGTAATATGACTTCAAAAGAGAAAATCAGGTGAACTTATGGTCTATTAAAACGAACAAAAAAGTTGCTTTTTAGGAGTTGTCATTAGGGACATAACCCACTTTTCTTACTAAGTTCCAAACTGGGACTGTTCTTTCCTGCCATGTGATGGTTGTTTAGAAATCTTTAACATAAGAAAATAATAATCCAACCTTTCTATAGGATGAATATCTATTTTAAAAAATTTACAAATTATTTTCTGTGTAACTTCATGTACCTGCAACAAATTATATATTGATATTATATTGAAAAAAAAACTTCTAAAAACACAGGCATCCATGTCTTATGAAATACCTGTGGTGCTCTGTAAGTGAGCATTTAGTAAGTGACCATGAATAGACTCAAAGGGAATTTGTTGTACTGTGGGTCAATTTTTCTGTGATGTGCTTGTGGGAGTTTCCTTCCAGCATTTAATTAACAGATGTGGATTGAAAAATAGTTACATTAGGTCCTTAAATACAAGAATGTACAACAATTACTTCAATCTATCGGGTCATGCTGCATACGCATATAAAGCTCTGGTGTGACAGCTGAATAGCACTGAAATCTGCTCAGAGAATTAACCTTATCCTCACTTTACGTAACAGTCACATGCTCTCTGTCAGAAATAAAATCTATCCATATCACAGTCCTAATTCCTTAGCTATCAAGTCTAGAAGAGCAGAAGAGGTGCTTTTGCTATATTCTGACTTAAAAGGGAGTTTTCATGAAGGTGTCATATGTCAAATACAAGATAACCACTGCTGAATGATTCTTATTATTATGACATTATTTGTGTAATGCTGAACTGAACTGTTAGTACAATCAGACTAAAATCAGAACAGATGTGGAATAGAGATAATTGTTCCTATTCCAGAGAGTCCACACTATATACACTTTTTCCTTGCTGTTCATCCTTTGTTTCCTTTCTGCTCCTCTAATCTCTTTTTAAGTGCTTGTGGGAGAAAAATTATACCCTTTGCAGATAGCTGAGATGCAGATACATACACATTTATATTCACTAACAATCTTCAAATTCAAATCAAAGCAGATTATGGTCAAAGGGACACTGAAATCATCAGATTAGTTATGCTTCATATGAAGAATAAAATGGTATGTCTGGACAAGTTAATAGCAGATCTTAGGAAAAATACTTATCTTCTTTTAATCACATCTTTCAATTACATATGATGAGCTCTAAATTTACTAAAGATAGTTTTCTTGTACAGGAAATTGACTACTGGAAAACAGTTCTAACTGTAAGCAGCAAAATGCAACAAAGTGGGCATTAGATTGTTATCTTTACCACATAAGCCAGAGTAAACTGAAGTACAGAAAGGTGAGGAACAAGTATAAATGTCTGTTTTATCATTAATTATCTCTGAAGGTATATGCTCAAAGTCTCATTTTTGCATAATTTAAAACTGGACTGAACTGAGCTTTCAGAAATAAGTGAGGCTGTAGAAACATTATTTCATTAGCTGAAAGATAGGTTAGGTATCCTTTCCAACTCTGAGTTTTATATATCTATTATCCACTGAGTTTGTTGCCTACTCAGTAGAATGATACAGGTTTTACTCACTGATAATGTGCTTGTGACTACAGATTAGGACAAATTTTCATTAAAACACATACTTTTGCTTTGAAGCTCTTTTTAAAAATTATTTTATTTTACCCTTCCTTCTCTGCACACACTAAGCATGTCAGCAATGTCTGAAACTTTTGGGACCAGCGTTCATAACTCTCTTTAGTAGAATTGTGTGTGAGAGCATTTGGATGCCTGTGAGTTCCCAGGGGTTACCCACATTATTTTTCATATAAAACCCAAGTAACTGAGTGATTTCAGTGTACCTATAGCATTAATGTGCATTGATTAATCCTGAGATTGCTGGTTAATTCAAGTTAATGAGATATTATCTTCAACAAGTAATTGGCTGATAGCCCTGAGTTGCATTAAAGAGACTTTTGGTTTGTTGAACAGTCTATATGATGTTGTTGAAGGGGAGCATAGATAGAGCACAGCAATAGAGATAGAGCAAAGATATTTTGCTACACATGTTGCTACTGTATAATTAGTGGTGAAAACCTATTTATGTTTTCATTTTATCTCTCTCTTTACCTGTCCTTACCCCTTGCCCCTCACCCCTTGTTTTCTCTTAATCCATGTGTGCTATCTTTTCTCCCTGTACCATCACATGCTTTGCCCTGCTTTTTCCATCTTTGCTAGATCTGGACCAGGAGGCTATCAAATGGATTTTGCTGAACTTACTTCAGAGCTGTGTACTTCAAGCAATCATAGACTACACAGCATGGGCAGGCTTTTTATAATGTGTTCATCCTCTGCTGACGTGGAGCCAAAGCTTTAGTCCTGTGTGCATACCATAGAGCACTGTCACCAGGCTTAAAGAGACTGTATATAACATTTTTGAAAGGGAAAGAACTTCCGGGATATCTTGGGGAAAATGTTGAATTACTAAGCCAGCACCACCATGTGAGCCTTTTGCAACATACTCCTTGTAGAAAAGGTAGTTTTGCCTTTGGCTATAGGACAAATTATTTATTGTGTAAGGTAGCAGGACTTAATGCAGAACATAAGCTTCCTCTGCAAAATGTAATTACCAAATGCTAAGTTTAAAATTCTTCATGTGTGTTTAGTGCCTGGCTTTCTGCAGGGGGAGTTTACAAACCTGGTTCATGGCTGGTAAACACATGTAGTTATGGAAAGAAGAAAAGCGGCCCTTTTGACACTTAGGTTTAGCCTGAATTTGGCTATTTATGATACACCACTGAAAAAATGATATGCTGAATTACTAGCACAACTAATACTATGTACCTGTAGTTTGCATCAATTGGATATGCACAGGTTTTATCAGCTGTCCCTACAAACTACAGTTGCTGATGCTGTAACATTGTGTCCTATACTTCATTCCCTTCTGACACTCTAAAGTGTAAAGGAGATAAATTAGATTATTCCTTGAAATCAGATATGCCCATTCATGTAGAAGAAAAATTAAAGACCTTATAATGTCCAAATTCCATGCCCTATTATTTATATGCAGGCATAGTAACTTTTATTGTGTAGAGGATCTGAGACTAATATTCACAAAGAAGAATAGTCTGTCTTAGAAATGTCTTTATAGTCCTGCAGAGTATGCAAAGCTGGTGATCTCATGTTCTAATCTATGACAACTGAAATAATATTTTAATGTGCATTTCCAGGAACATGTTGAAGGAGAAAACTGTGATCGTTGCAAACCAGGTTTCTTCAATCTGCAGCAAAGTAATCCCAAAGGCTGTGAGGAATGTTTCTGCTCTGGGAAAACAAATGTCTGCACACACTCTTACCTTACCTACAGAGCTGTAAGAAAAATCATATCATATTAGTACATGTCACTGGTTTTGTGTTTGTGTGTTGTTGCTGTCTATTGTCACCAGAGTGCATCTTATTATAAAATCATGCATGTTCTTTTATGCCCCATATATTTTTCATTTATCCAAGAGGAAATGCTTATAAGCTTTGTTACTCTTCATTTTGACAAAGATTGGAAGAAATGCAGTTGAACAGTGAGACATGCAAAAGAAGTTATAACAGTAAGAAATGAAGCCACGTGCATCAACAGTCCTGAAATATGCATAGTCAGTCCTGAGTTAAATGCAACATCTCAATGGGGCAACCTCTTTTCAGATCATTATTAAATTTCTAGACCTGGAAAAATTAAGAATTTTGAAACACAGCTTATGTAAGAAAAAGGGATGCCCTATAGGGGGCATTTTGAGTTAATTTCTTGCATACTACATTCTTAGGAAAGGATGTGAAGGGGAGATGAACCTACTGTTCTTATTTGTGCTGTAGAAAAATGTCTTTAGTCTGCAACTGTACCCTAAACTTCAAATGAGTTCTCAAAGCTCAGGTGCTGATTCCACTGTGATGGATGTGTGATAAATATTCATGTCTGTATATTTAGTATGGGAAATGTGTTCCAGGTCTACTAGCTCCTGATTTTGTCTGTATTGGTATGCTGGAAGTCTGTGAGTGAAATCATATAAGCCTAGTATGCTCATTTACATGCCAGCAGCGGAAAGTTTTCCATCCCATGGCTGAGCTAATTTATTGTTCTGCTTGTATCCACTCTCCAGAAACTGTCCTTGTATAAGCAGTGGGCTCTTCTCTGATGATTCATTTCTAGTTACGGGCTTTTAGAAATCAAGTTCTAATGCTTTCCAAATTTGCTTTGGCTTTCTAAAAAAAACCTGTATTTGAACTTGTAAGTTGTAAGGCTTTAGAATTACAAATTACTATAAATTATGCTGTCTAAAATATGTAGACATACATATTGTATGCCCATTTGTCAACTCACTTCTGTACCCTCTGTAACTGATATTATTTATTTCAAACTTTTATAATGTTTGGAGATATTCTTTTGCTTATGTTTGTACTACAGAATTTACTCCTCACTCTGGACCACATGAAACAAATGACGCATATACTTGCAGTTACTTCAAACTACTCAGAAGTTGTAACTCCTAGTTACATAAAAGAAGAGAAACTTTTGCTGTTATTACTTTGTTGTTTCCTTTGTTCCTAAAATGCTATTAATCATGTAACCCTAATTTTTAAAAAATTAAAGAATAAGAGGCTGTGACTATTGAAATGACAGATGTCCTCATTGTTATTGTAATGCATTTTGTTTTGGCTTTTTTTTTCTGTCATTATAGATAGAAGACATGAATGGCTGGTATCTGACTGGCTTACCAGGTCTCATAAGAGTTACCCCCAAGCAAAAGAGATTTGATGGACATCATCAGTTTAGCATCAGCAACGTAGCTGCACGAAAAGTACTGCCACAAACTTATTATTGGAGTGCACCCAGTTCTTATTTGGGCAACAAAGTAAGTGCAGATGGTACTTGCCTAAATGCTAATTTGATTTACTGAGAAAAGGAACAAGGCTTTGAAGGAGGGTGGAAATGAGGGAAGATTATGTTCAATAGCTATTTGACCAGCAAAACTGGAAGCAGAAAGGAATCAGACATATGGAATATCCTTCTGAGGCAAAAAGTTAAGTAGAGAAAATTAACTAAGTACCTGTAACCTTAAGCCCTCTTTGGGCTTCTGTTGTCAGGTATTAGAGAAGTCTATATAGTTCGCAGCATTGTTTTTTGAATGAATTAGCTGGTGTGTTGTTCAGCTTGTCCTGTTCTCTTCCCACCTCGTCCTCAGCTTTGAAAATCAGTTTCCTCGTTTGCTTTTCAGAGATGCAAGTTATGTATCAGATGTTGTGGGGGTGTGTTACGAAACTTCAATGTTTGGCAAGAAACTTGTGTGTGGGGAGCTCTCTGCCCTAGAACTCAGAAAACGCTGTTGTGAGCTCTGTGCCAGTTCTAATGCATATATTTATCCAGGTCTGCATGTGTCCATGTGTGCATATACACACATATTATTGCCCTCCAGGTTGATACTAAATATTTACTTTCTAAAGTCTTGGATGCTTTTGCAGTCTGACTATCAGGCTTCTCACCATTAGATTCTCTGCTGTCATACATGGTATCTTCATGGAAATCTCATTTTTTTCGAGAGAGTAGAATTGAGGACTGAATGGGTCCTAAATGTGAAGAAAGCTAAACAGCTTTCCATTTACTGTAACCTCGATTATGCTAAAACTCATCAGAAATGCTAACACTGATACACTTGAGCACATTTTCCTCTGTAGTCTTTTCAGGCTAGTCAAACTCTTATGTATTTATTTTCTTCCTGCTAGCTGAAAATCAACATGACAGAAGGTAAGTGAGCATGTTGAAACTAAATAGCATCATTCCAAAGAACTGGGCATCCTGTTCATGGCTATGAATGATTAGATAGTCAAGCTCTTTTAGCTGGCCAAGGGAGAGTTTCTTCTATAATCTTCCATGTCTGGTGAACTTACCCTGAGATATGAAGTGGTACTTTTCCAGACAGAATTTCATCCTTCTTCTGTTCAGTGAGCAAAATAATGGTAAGAATGTGCAGAAATTATTTGAACGTGGAAGATATTTTTTCAGTGTAATTTGGAGGTCCTTTGGGGTTACTGACAGATATCTCTGTATGAATGAAGCAATTTGCCTTAATAACTGAACCATATAAATTTTTACTACTACAATAATACAGAAAGCACTCACAAATTACCACAGTACATCTTAACTGTCATGTTGCATCACGTAAATTATAGTCATAATGACATGCTTAGGCCATATGATTTATGCTATGGAAAAGGAAATGGAAATCAAGTATTGAGAGTCCTTATTTATAAACTCAATAAAAAATTTCTCTAAATAGCTGAAACTGGCTAAAACCAAATAGCTGAAACTAGCTAAAAACATCCTTTCTTGAGAGTGATTGCTAGCTGTGCTACTGCAAAATAATTGGTGCCTCATAGCAGGCGAGCTTCTTTAAGAATTTTTGTCTTAGAAAATGTAGAAAACAGTTTGGGAAATCTTATATCAAGATTTACACGTCTATGGTAATTTATAAACCTGGTGTCACAGGCAGAAAACTGCCTTTCCTTTTCATTGTTAAAATTATTGTTCTAAGTAGTATTCCCCAAATTAAAATTGAGTAACAAAAGGCAGTAACCATCCTGCATTTCCTAGTTTTCAAATATAGCTCAAAAACCTTATTTAAAACCATTCTTTCAATATAAAGTTGGCATGCTGTGCATATGCCTCCACAATGTTGATTGCCATATGTGCTATCTGCTTGTTTTACATCCATCTCTAAATGCTTCTTTTGGATGAAAAAAGTGTTATAAATAGAATGCTCCTGAGTGTGCAGCCTTCAGCTTTTTTTTTTCTTTTTTTTTTTTTTTGGTCTAAATGTGGGTGACACTAGGCTATGTGATACTGGTCTTTGTATCTCTAAGGAGACGTAAATAACAAGAGTCTATACATGGTACAGTATTCTTGTTTATATTAGAGTGGGACAAGAACATGAGCAAATTACTTTAACATCACCATATCTTTTTAGTCTTCTAAATATATGTGCTGCTACCAAAACTTAAACTTTGTTGTACAAATACAGATAATTTTTTCAAAAGCCAGATATTTTACCTGTCTGACTGTATAATATGTGCTTGAACTGAAAAATTGAACATTGTTTTTGATGCAGAATACATTTGGGAATAATCTGGAGGGATTTAATTTCTATAAATAAAGTATCTAATTTGGGAGAATAGATTTAAAATGGCTACTATTAAGGCTTTAGAAGGTATCATGAAACAGTTTATCTTCTTCCCTGCCTATCTTATCATAGTCTACTAAACTAAGGATTTCTGCAATCGTGAGGACTTGTTGTGTGTTAGAGCTTCTAGTTACTGAGAAATTGTCATATTCTATCAACACTAATTACATCTTAGGTTTTTGAAAACCCCATTTGGTTTTTGTTAGCAGTTTCTTAAATTGTTTTGACAACGGATCTCTAAGTTTATTTTAAACTTGTGTCCATGCCAAAATATTTTATAAATTTGTCTGGAAGTGTTATGAGTTACATTCTGATAATATTTGATCAGAGAACTGAAAGGGAATTATAAAAGTAATTAAAAATTAGGTACCAAACTCAGCAGGGTGACAGGAAACACGTGTTTCTTTAAAGTCAGTGTGGAAGGGTTAGATGTCCATAATGTTTCAGAAGTCTGACATTACGTATATACTCTGCCTCTTTTCCTTTGATGCCTTGGCAAAAAGCAATTTGATAATATGTATACTGCATAGAAGCCATTACAAGTAGCCCAAATAAAACATGATATGGAGCCTGTCTAAATAAACATATGACATACACCCTCCCCCATAACACACACACATGAGGGGCAGCTGAGGCCACTTGGGATTCCATCAGGAAATATCTGTCTTTGGTTAGAGAAAGTCTCTCTGGTTTGTTTTCTCTCTGCTGCTGCAAATTTTATGTTCTTTTCTCTACTAAGGCACAGCTTTAACCATGAAGCTGGAGATTTACCCAGCCTCCCTCAGATGGTCAGGGCACTGCCCTTTGTCAGCAGTCTCAGGTTAGTTCAGCCTTTAGGTGAAGGCCAACCTAGAACTGAGGTCTCTGAACATTGTTAGGTCCCAACACCTAGCAATCATACAGAATATAAGTAATACATCCCCTCTAACTCCTCTGTCTACTTTCTGAGCAGATATTAATGCTGCCATTGCTTAGACTGCAAACAACATGCTAGAGGCCCTAAAACACTTTAGCTCAAAAACACTACTTGCTTACTGACAGATTTTACTCAGATTGACAAGTTTCTTGCATCAACTGTTCTTTCACAGGAGGCATTTGAACTAGTTGCACAGCATGATGCTTTTCAGTGTAAGTAAAGTTAATGTAATTTGGTCCTTCATGAAGTAGAGTATGTTGAAAATTAAAGCAAAGATGCTTGAATAAAAGACTTGGTTGTCTCTTGAAAAAGTTGTAGCATATCGTGTTTGTCAACTCCATAGACTTAAGCAGCCATACATTGTTCTTTCTCTGACCTCTAGTTAAAACCAAGACAACAGAAAGTTCTGTGTAGAGTTTGTGCATACAGAACAGAAAGAGGACTCATTTGACCTAACACTGTCACTTTATGACAAAAGTCGGTGTTTCTTTGAGTCCAGAAATGAAGACACTATAGTAAGTCTGTAGTAAATATGTAGAAACCTTAAAAATCTATCAGCCCTTTAAAAGTACTTTAGTATGGAAAGTTAAAGTTTGGAATGGAGAGAGCAGTTTGTTTTGTGACATATTATCTATTGCAGACTGCCCAGTATACCTCATAGGATTAAATATTGAATTACAAAATAATCATAAGCTAGGTCCTTGTGGCTTTTATGTTTATTTCCTTCCATTTGTTTTAATTTCTTAGGCAATTCTGGTGCAAAAGGCAGAACAAAGCTAACCAAATTGCATTCTACAGCTCCCAGAGGGGAGGGAGGGAGTTTGAACCCAAACCATAAAGAAGCGTAAATAATACAATAATCAGCTGGAACAGAAATGTCAAGATCAATTGTCCTAAATTATTAATGCATCTAAACCCAGAAAGCTTAATCTAGTATTGTCATGATTTCAGATCTCAAGACTGAAACTTCATAGGACGTGATAGAGTTAGATAGATCCACAACTCTATTTCTTGCTTTTACTGCCTGCCTCAGAAAGGAGAATAACATAACTTAACACCTTTCGGTATAAATGGATGAGATGCAAATTACATTGTTGTTGGGAGCTACTTTTATCTACTATCAATGTTTTGAAATTCATTGACCTTTGGAAAAGCAGTGAGTGACCTAGCCTATATCATTGCAACACCCAACTGTGTCTTACATTTGGCTGTGAACTGATTTTTTTGAGCATGTATTTGTATTGCTTTTATTGCCAGGGAAGTGAAGTAGTGAAACTTAAGTGGACTGATGTGGTCTCCCTTTGTGCACCTTTGTAACATATTTCTTTCTTTCAGCTGCATATGTAGGCAGTTTAGGCCATAGAAGTTTTGGTTCCCTTGTGTAGATGACTTGTCTAAGCAGGCCACCATTAAGTTACATAATGGCAGTGCCTGAATTGTCTCCTAACTGTGAGAGGTATTTTTGCACAGTGATGGTACATTCTATTGCTTGTTGCTTGGGAGAAGAGACCGACCCCCATCTTGCTACAACCTCCTTTCAGGTAGTTGTAGACAGCAATAAGGTCTCCCCTCAGCTTCCTTTTCTCCAGGCTAAACAACCTCAGTTCCCTCAGCTGCTCCTCATAAGGCTTGTGCTCCAGACCCTTCACCAGCTTTGTTGCCCTTCTTTGGATGTGCTGCAACACCTCAATGTCCTTCTTGTAGTGAGGAGCCCACAGTACTCAAGGTGCAGCCTCACCAGGGTTGAGTACAAGGGGGCAATCACTTCCCTAGTCCTGCTGGCCACGCTATTTCTGATACAAGCCAGGATATTGTTGGCCTTCTTGGCCACCTGGGCACACTGCTGGCTCATGTTCAGCTGGGTGTTGACCAACACCCCCAGGTCCTTTTCCACTGGACAGCTTTCCAACCACACTCCCCCAAGCCTGTAGCATTGCATAGGGTTGTTGTGACCCAAGTGCAGGACCTGGCACTTGGCCTTGTTGAACCTCTTACCAATGGCCTTGGCCCATTAATCTAGTCTGTCCAAATCCCGCTGTAGGGTGTCCCTACCCTCAAGCAGTGATCCTCAAGTATAAGGCATAACATGTCAAAAACAATTTTGTATGGACATTTATTGATTCTTAAGGTCTTGTAAGTTTGAGTGGGATGATATAGTTATATGCACATTATCCATATTTGTAAAAGAAACAGTAATAGACATCAACAGCATATAGTATGCAAGAAATTTCCATTCAGTGTAACACCCTTGAAGTTATTCACAGTTGCTGCAGATCCTCAGATTTTTTTTGTGTCAACAGCCAACACATGGCAGAAAATTGAAGTGATTCATTTAAATCTAAAGAAAAATATCTTTTGTAAAGGGAGCTACTTCAGTATCTTTTGTCTTTCGTATTTGAATGCATTCTTCCAATAAAAAGCTGCTATAGTTTATTGGTATATTTTTATTTTTTAACAAATAAACCTTACACAAATAATGTAATTTTATTTTAAATCACAATCTAAATTGTCTTGACTGAAGTTAAGTCACCATGGTAATCAGACTCAGTCAACAGTATGAAGATGTCTTCAACTTATACCAAATGTGCTGTTTATTTTATTAGAACTTACTTCACTATAGCTTCTAAAAAATGAGATAATAGGCAAACTCAGATACTGAAAGGATAAGACGAACATAAGAGGAATGCAAGTGAAGAGAGAAACATTTTAAAGCTCTGAACTACAGCTGACTGATGCTTCCTTTAAGTTTACTTAATATGTATTACATGATTTGGTTTAGATTCTTTCTCTTTGCTGATGTATTCTCTCAGCATGGCACTATGAAATGAGGGGTAGGTCTCTGCCTTCAAGCTGTGGCTAGCCAAATTTTGCTTGATCCCCAGTATAAACTGAAACAAGATCGTGACTGTCCTATTTGGGGTTCAGTTACCCATGACTGTAAAGGATTACCAAGACATAAGTGAATTTTTCACACTTTATTCTTCATGCTTTTAATGGTGTTTGGATATCCTGTTGGGACAGTTCAACTGCAGCCGTTGCAGTGAAAACTAAGGATTCCCATTAGACTGTTACAGCCTCTTTGCACCTTGGAAATGAGTTGAAACAAGGCTCAGAATCTGGCCAGGTGAGTCCACCGACTGCAATATTTCATGTGTCCCATGGTACGTTTAATTTCTTTGTGCTAAAATCTCCTTATACTACTGTAGAGAAAAGAGGAAATTTATTGTTGGTGAAATTATTTCATAAATCTCAAGTGTCCTTTGTGTTACCTGCTTACCCAAGACTGCCTTGAAGGCATTTTAATCAATAGTAGCAGTTGAAAAATGGAGAAACAAGCTGGAAATAAAGTAGTTTCACAAAAGAAGAGATGTGAATACTAGAGAGACAATACTGAGGGCTGTAAGGAAATAACAAAGAAGAAAGTAAATTGGGAAATAAGCTTGCCAGGCTGAAAAATCTTACTCTTCTTACCTCTGATCCCAAATACGAAAATATTGAAGGACCCAACAAAGCAGAAGGAAAAGAAAAAAAGTCTTAGAATTTGAAAGAATTAATATGTCTGATGATTTGTACTGAGGGCTAATCAACATGCAAAGAAGCATGGTGATGGTGATTCCTAAGCTAGAGATAGCTAAATTGAATAGTGGTTACTTAAAGACTGCAAAGGAAAACTGAAGTTCAT
This sequence comes from Eurystomus gularis, assembly GCA_013400335.1. Lineage (NCBI taxonomy): Eukaryota > Metazoa > Chordata > Aves > Coraciiformes > Coraciidae > Eurystomus > Eurystomus gularis. The sequence continues at coordinate 160,443 of VZZY01025719.1, read as the reverse complement.
GAAATGGAGGATACATAGGGGTTTTGTTCCTCCTGTATGCCTTTGCATGCTAAGTACCTTTCAGCAAATAAGCGTTTGCGTTGCAAATTATTTTTAGAGTTCCTTGCTGATCACAGATTACCTAGAAGTAAAGGGTTTACTGGCCTTTTATTCAACTCATCCACTTACATTAATCAGACAGAATTTATAGTCCAGACATGTAGTTAATACTGGGTTACATTGAAGTGTGATGAAGGACCCTGTGCTCATCACCAAAAGGGTATATATGTAAGAGCTACTGAAAGGTCATTCTCAAAATATGAGGTAATATACTCAAAGAGTATGTTCAGTTTCCAGGTTTCCCATTATGAATAATTGAGTTGCTATTTCTGTTTGATTTACCTGCCACCTCTCCAATTTACTTTGGATTTAAATAAATTACAAAAACTTGAAGTAGAATGTAACTGAAATTGTTGAGTTTATAACTCATTAGTAAAACTGCATTATGCCACTGAGCTTTAGTCTATTTTGGTGTTCAAATTTTGCTTTCCACATCAAAAAGGCAGTATGAAGAAGGGCAAAAGTACTGAGAATTTCTTATGGTGCGCAAAGGAAGCAGCCTTTTCTGCAAAACATTTGTAGTACCTTCAATCTGTGCTATATCATTTTTGAAGTCTGGCATGCTCAGTAGCATCTGACAATCTCAAAATGTTCTTGACATGCAGCTTCTCTGCAATATGGATAAATTCCATTATTTCCACTTTACATGTAGGAATTAACATTGCTGTTCTTCTCTGTCTTCAGAAACTAAGTTTTGGTGCCTAAACTTCATGAACTAACTTTGGCTTGTGTTGTTAAGATGTGAGTACCTGGCAAACTCTAATTTTCAGAAGGTAATATTCCATACTTAGCAAATTTCCAGTCAGTATCTGAATTATCTGATGGCAACAGAGTATTTTAACATCTATACTGGGTCTAGCTGACCTGGAGTTAGCTTTCTTTATAGTGGCCTGTATGGTGCTATGCTTTACATATGTGTCTAAAACAGTGTTCTGTGTGGCTAAAACAGTTCAGCGAGGCCTGGACAGGATGGAGAGTTGGGCAGAGAGTAACCTTATGAAATTCAGCAAGGGCAAGTGTAGGTTACTGCAGCTGGGGAGGAATAACCCCATGTATCAGCACGGGATAGGGGCTGACCTGCTGGAAAGCAGCTCTATGAAAAAAGATCTGGGAATCCTGGTGGAAAACAGGATGACCATGAGCCAGCAGTGTGCCCTTGTGGCCAAGAAGGCCAACGGCATCCTGCGGTGCTTTAAGAAGAGTGTGACCAGCAGGTTGAGGGAGGTTATCCTTCCCATCTACTCTGCCCTGGTGAGGCCTCATCTGGCATACTGTGTCCAGTTCTGGACTCCCCAGTTCAAAAAGGACAGGGAACTGCTGGAGAGGGTACAGCAGAGGGCTACAAAGATGATTAGGGGACTAGAACATTGCTCTTATGAAGAAAGACTGAGGGGCTTAGGGCTTTTTAGCCTAGAGAAGAGAAGACTGAGGGGGGATATTATTAATGTTTATAAATACTTAAAAAGTGGGTGTCAGGAGGATGGTGCCACACTCTTTTTAGTGGTGCCCAATGAGAGGACAACAAGTAATGAGGACAAACTTGAACATAGGAAGTGCCATCTAAACATGAAGAGGAAACTCTTTACTTTGAGGATGGCAGAGCACTGGAATAGGCTGCCCAGAGAGGTGGTGGAGTGTCCATCTCTGAAGTCATTAAAAATCCACCTGGATGCTCTTCTGTGCAGCCTGCTCTAGGTGAACCTTCACTGGCATGGGGATTGGACTAGATGATCTCCAGAGGTGACTTCCAACCCCTATCATTCTATGAGTCTGTTGGTAATACGGTAGTCTTTTGGCTCTTGCTGAACAGAGCTTGCACAGCGTAAAGTCTTTCTCTAAAACCCTTGCCACCAATCCGTAAGTCTTTTCACCTTCCTTCTATTTTCTCCTCATTCCATGGGAAAGAGGAGTAAGTAGATGGTTGGCTGCTGGCCAGGGTCAACCCACCACAACAGCATTAAAAGTGATGAAAGAAATAGAACCTTAAAGCCTTTGATTCTGCAGCAGTTGCAAAGGATGTTCTCAGTATGGCTGCAATATATTCAACAGTGAAATGATAACTGGAACTAACAAGAAATTAGCACAATAGTGATCAGAAGGCTGAATTAGTGGTTTAGTTTTAGTTTAATTTTAACTTGTCTTTTCATAGAGCCATTATTCTAAACATTTTAGTATTGTGAGTGACTCACACTTTGACCTAATATCTAAACAGAGTATGAAGCATCCCTGAAATCCTGTAGGTCCTTTGTCTCACCTACCATATCATTACCTGATTGCTAAAGATTTCTGAGAGGACCCATACTGCTTCATTTAATCTCTATGAGACAAACTGAGTTCCATTCTGTCGAGCTTTAGGGTCAGTCCGCTAGAGCAGGACACATTACTTTATGTTCCTATTAAGTTTTCATACTGTAAGATGATCTTTAGCAGGAGAGAATGATGAGGGCAAAGATTTTCTTTTCCAGAGAGAGAGTGGAACAAATTTCTTTAGAGAGAAAACCTTGGTGGAAATTTTAAATATTCAGTAAGTTTCTAGAAGTAAGGGTTACCTTAACTACAGAATGAATTTGCCTTTGACTTCCTGGACCCACGAGTCAAAAGAGTTAAGACCAGATATTTGGCATATTGAAGGTATAATTATGTGCTAGAACCCCCGTCTGAATTGTGGTGAATTATTAAACAAGTGATTTGTTGGGTGATTGAATATTACCTGCAAAGCACTGCTTGTCTTCTTGAGGCACATCCAGAGCTAGCTGAATTGAGCCAATTAGACCAACTGTCTCTTCGATGAGTTGTGACCTATCAATGGTAATAGCTTATTATGATGATAAATGAACCCATCTCTCAAACTGAAGCCTGAGTACACACTTGAGCAGTTTCCCTGAATCATAGGGCTATTACCTATCAACTTCAGATTGACAGGAGTGACAGCAATGAGAGCAGATGGCAGGCATGAGTAGACACAGGTGATTGTTTTACCCAGATGAATGTATTTGCACTTATTTTTGGTGAGGTTGTTCTGTGACTTTGGTTTGGTTGGTTTTGGGGGGTTTTTGTTTGGTTGGTTGGTTTTGTTGTTGTTGTTGTTTTAATTGGGCCTGCCTGAACATTCCATATTTTGCTAGAAGTACCTAACACTTCTCACAATATGTGCAGTACCACCCCTCTCTCCTGAAATGCTTGTATGAATTTCTGATTGGTATCTACACACCTTTTCAGTCTCAGAGGGACTCTGTATTATGTGGCAGGTTAATACTGTTCTCTAACTGAAGAGTTTGTTTTATTTATTTTGCTGTCTTTGCCCTATCAATTTATTTTCCAGACGTAATTTCCTCAGAAAAATGAGCAAGATGGAGGAACTGTAACATTATCGATATTTTTCATTATTTTACGACAAGATTTTGAAAGCTTTAATTATCAAATATCATTAAACACTTAGACACTTCTGAGCAAGTTCCTTGGCTAGTTTAACTCTTTTTTGGAGATGGGAATATTTTTTCCAGTGAAGGCAGTTGTTTTAGCAACTTTCTCTGTCAGTTTTCTTCTGAGCTTTTTTGGTCATTCACCTCCCCCGCTCCTCCCCCCAGTTAAGGATTTCAAGTGTATTTTATTAATTAAAAATAACAATGCCAGAGATACATACCTTCAATTTACTATCCTGTAAAAAGATTTTGGTTATGGTTATGACTCAATTTTAAAAAGGAAATTTTGTAAGAGAAATGGCTTTATATATTCCTAAACCATATCTCAGTTATCGATAAGATAGCTACAGTCTGCTCTGAAAGTGTGCCCTGGAGTGAGTACTGCCGTGACTGGAAGGTTTTAATTTATGCAACTAGCCCATCAGCACAGCAGTCCTGTCTATATCTGTGTCTGTCTTACATGGTATGTTTCATACCAGAAGGTTTCCTGCAGCGTGTCCTGGTGAGCCGTACCTCACTGCAGTGCACGCTTTACTGTGCAGTTAATAAGGTAAAACTTACACAATTCTAAGTTTGCTTTGTTTTGAGCTGGGTAGCAAGTTTGAAGCAATATTAATGGATATAAATAGAGTGAGTGGTAATCCATAGTTTTCCATCAATATTGTATCTCCCATGCTCCAGAAAATCATAGCATGGTATTTCATTTACTTTGAAGTTTTTTTGAAGCTCAGATGATCAAAGTATGTCATATTATAGAGGAACTTTTTCTTCTTACATATTTTAAATTAAATGCAACAATAGAGAGCTGTACATACATCTAGTCATTTTAAATATTTGCCAAGATAAGAAAAAACAAATGGAAAAGTAAAAGAAGTAAAATGAAAAAGAAAACAAATAGATCAGTATTCTATTGTCTCTAGCTGTGGAAACAAGATTCCTTAACTTAATAAACCTAAGCAGTCTAATAAAACTGGTGGACTGAAACTGCATTTTTTAACTTATGAAGTGGATTTGTAACAACAGATGCCTTTAAAGCTAATAAGGTAAATAGATACATTATTTGGTCAGCTGTGTCTTATTACTTAAATGTGTGAGCTAATTCTGTTTATTCTGCTGAGATGAAAAGTCCTTTTGAGAAGGAACTTTCTACAGTTTTGTTGCTGAGATTCATTTTATGTGGTGTGCAGTCCAGTAAATTATTCTTCTCTTTCATAGTTGATGTATTAGTTCAGTTTAGTTAGGCATACAAAAATACAGTTTTGTCACGGTTGTGTCTTTTGTTTTATGGCAAATATGTGATACATGTACATATGCGTTTGAATACAAATAGTTTTATTGGTCTCATCTGTTGAACAAAAACATGAAAGTGTGACACAGAGGATGCAATAGAATTAAACTAGCCACATGAGATTAATAAAGCATAGAAACTGAAGTATAGGAATTATTAAGGCAACCTTTCTTAAACTTCACTGAAATATTGGTTAGTCTTTTTTCATCAAACATTTTCAATTTTTCTATTAGAAAAATTGCAGTGAAATACTTTGTTTCAGGTTTTGGACATTGGGCATTGCCCAACCAAACCGTTTGAGCCTGTCTGGCAGTAATGGAGATTTTTCCCAACAAATACGGCAACTCAAAATCTCTTATTCCCACCATGAATATGATCAAGTACATGGCCTTATCAGTAAATCTTCAGACTATTACCAAGCCTTCCCACAGCTCCATGAAACAAAGCATCCCTCTGCTTCCCATGTTCAAGGAGATAAATGATAGCTGAAAGACTTGGGAGAGTCAAAAGAGCTTTCCAAATCTCTGAGTATATTCTGACCATCTCCAGTTCTGAATTAAATAGAAATGCCTCTGCTGTTTAGTGGTGGTCTCATCAAACTGTGAAACCTGGATTAAAATGTGTGACAAAATACAGTTGTTTTTACAGAATTGCAAATTAAATGAAAGGTACAGACAAAAGTAAAATGAAAGAAGAAAAAAGCTTTCAAATTTTCAGTGTAAATTTTCAAAACAATGCTATGTTTTTCTGTAAAAAAAAAAAAAAAAAATTGGATGAAATTCACATGCTTTCTTTAAAATAATGGAAGTGGCAGGCTTCCCCTTAACTTTGTTTATAAATATTTTTACTGACTCTAGTATACTTTCAATGTACCCTCCATATACTTGGCTCATAGCCATTGAGGATATTACTACAGGCAAATACAAAAAACAGCCTTAGCTACTTTTCCTGTAAATCAGTATTTAGCTTCTTTGTCTACTTTCTTTTCAGTACTGTGAAATTGTTGCTTTTAAGAGGTAAGATAATTCTGGGCTATCAGCTATAGACATGTTGAAGAGAGTATTAACTTTCTTCTAATCACATACTGTGTGTTCCAAAAGGTAGGTGCTTTTGCTTCCCTCTCTCAAGATTTTTATATGATAGTTCTTTCAAACTCTCTTTCAGTATTTTGGATAGCTAAAGGCTGCAGAAGATTCTTTTTAGAAAATGGTTGTTCTGTAGACCTATGAAATGTATTACCACAAGCAAGTCTCATTTTTTTTCGTGGATGCAGCTAAAGTAAATATAGTAAATCTATAAGAAAGTATTTTTTTCTTTCCTTCCAAAAAGTCCTAGAGTTTTCAGCACAGGAAAACTTACTTAAATTGTTATGTAGGTTTCCTGTATATATTTTACATGTTTTATTCTTTATGTCCACTTTAAATGGATATTTTTATGCCCATTTCTGCATAAAAGATATGCAGAATGGGTAGCTATGTTCTGCTCTGCAAGAAAGCAAAATACTATTTTTTTAAATACGGAAGTTTTGGGCAGTTTGAATATGTACAGGGCTTTTTGAGTTGAAGTTGACAAGTTATTTACTGAGTAACATAATGAAATTTTTCTTATGTTTAGAGAGAGAACATTAGTCTAAACAGATTTTGATATGACCTACTGAAGTCCTTGTGACATTTTTATAGCATAAATTTAATTTCCTATTCAAATGCCAAAATCTTTAGAGAGCTGAAAACCCATCTATCGAATTCTCTATTTAGGTACCTGAGATATTCTGTGATGCTCAGAGGTACAGGGGAGAACCACAGCAGAAATAAGTGTAATGTGACTGCAGACAACCATGTCCTTAAAAATGCTGTTTCAGAGTTTCTTGCTTGTTAGAAGTGTGCTGTTTTCTAGTGTGGAAGGCCTAGTTTTCATAAATGTAGCATGTGTGCTACTGCTGCAGCATTTCATAAAGCACTAGACACACTGGTTATTTACTGAAATGTGATCACTTTGCCTGAAGAATATGGTGAATTTAAGCTTCTATTACAAAGCAGGATTTACTTTGCTTTTCTCAGGTAGTGACTATTGCTTTAAAATAAGTAGATTTTAATTAGTGCTTGAATACAGCAGATATTATATTGGATAATGTGGATACAAATCCACATTATTAATGAAAAGATCCATCATGAGTATATTACCACTTATGCTGAATTATGATTGAAGTCTTTTGGAAGGATACATGACAACCATTGTAAAACCTAATGGATATCATTATGGTCAATGTTAAAATAATGAATACCAAATGAATGAGTAATAGGAGTGGCACTAAACCTAAATTTTATTGATTAGCCGTGTTAGTAAAAATCTATGATCTGTATTCTGTACATCTGTAATCTCTAAGATTTTTGTACGCATCTTAGCTGACTGTGCATGTGCTTTGGGCAATTTGGGACTGTCAGGAAAATTTGAACATTGCAGAAAAAATTTCTTAACCATTGCACTATAAGTACATACATATGTTTTATGTAAAATATTGAAAGTTCAAAGAAAGTAGTCTGAATATTCCCCAAAAGGCCTTAAATCTTATTTCTTTAGTATAAAAAGCAACTTAAATAGAAACCCCAGCAATATGACAGTGAAAATTAAGCAAAAATTTTGTGATTGATGTGCTTTATTATCCTGACTTTGTGTACTGAACAAAAACATGAATAGCAAGTGACTTGAGCTGCCCTTATAAGTACATCTGCCTGGAACAGCAGTTAACATCCCGTTAACAGCAAAGATAAAAACACCCCATAAGGTAGCTTCGACTATGAGTGCATGGTATATTCAGTCAGCTCATCAAGCTTCCCAAGGTTCTTATAGCTGTCCATAGGGCCTATTTGTCATTGTAAGATCTATGAGGGCTTCCAATAGATTATCTTATTTAATCAATTAACTTTTTTTTTTTTTAATTCCATGTTAGTTTTTGTGCCAGCTCTCCACAGGGACATTCTGATTGCTACAAGCTTCAGAGACAATTATGATGTTAACAACTGGTCTAAAAATACCATGTGATCCCAGTGAGTTGGTTTTTTTAGGGAGGAGAAAAGGAAAAAGTATCATTCATGAGGGCATGGTATGTAGGAAGAGTGTGGATGCATGCTTGCATGTGGCCTAATTTACATCTGGATGACTAGGAAGATAATGAAGTACAATTTGCTGGACAAGTATAGGCCATTTTTATTGAGGATTTTTTGTATTTTGAAATAACTAAGGCAAAGTTCTGTTAAGTGGCTCTGTATCAGATATTCTATAGTGGCTTTGACGAAGAACTTTCACCTCCAATACTGAGAGAAATGGGAGCACTATCTGTAATACAGCAGTAAACTGCTACCAAGACTCACACGGCACATATGAGAAGAGGAATTTGTCCTGAGAAGCAGATCATAGATTCACATTTAGAACTACTCTTGCAAGGTAGTTTTATTTGGCTGTTCAGGGAAAACAGTGAGAGATGTGATCATATATTACCTTCTGAATATGTTGTCAGTGTTATGATCATAAGGTACTGAAAGAAAGGTTTCTACTTCCAGTTCTTGTCATAGAATCATAAACCTTTACTATCTTTCTAAGGAAAATACAAAAATTTGAGAATAAAACAGTATCTAAACCATACCAAAGAAAGTCCATCCAGCCCAGTATCCTGTTTAATCACAGTGGTAAACAGCAAATGCCAAGGGAAGAGTGTAGAGAAGTAGGCAAGAGTATAGTGATACTTCATCACATAATTTCCTAACCTCAACCAACCTGTAGCCTGGGTAACTCTGAACTGATGGAAGTGTCTTTCTATTTAGTGGTCTTCATTCATCCTAACTGCACTTTAAAACCTTTATTACATGAAGATCTACCAATAAATGAGAGTTTTATTTGGGACAGCAAGTCCAGTTCTGTGGCAGCCCACTCTGTGACCTGCTCTGTACCATTATTACTTGATTTTGAATTGTCCCTAATAATGGTTTTTATGGGAAAACCCAGGAAATCAAAATGTTTTCTATCTAGCCTCAGTTGCACTTTATTTTTTTAAGCAAAAACCTAGTGGTGCTTCTTTACTCTGTCCATTTATGCTGGCAAGTCAGATAAGTGATCTGGAGGCAAAATTACCTGTGCTTTGTAGAGAAATGCATGTCAGAGCACAGAGTGTTATATTTGGTTCTCATCCATCTGTATATACTATAAATTGCTGTCTATTGCATTTGACACCGATCAGAAAGAAGGAAAATATTTTTAGATTATATTGTAGGGTAATCCTTTTAACTGTCTCTTTTTCAGGGTTGAGTTATTTCTGTCTTCACATTATAATCTTCTACTAATTAAAACACTTACGTTAGCAGTGATTAGAATCTGTTTGTCCTTGGTGTTAATGAATTCTATTATTTTGCTTCTGTAAAGAATTTAAGAATTTTTAAACCTCTTTTTGATAAAGGTTAGCATGAAAATAAGTGAAGGAACAGCATGTCGTTACTACTCTTCTAATATATGTGATTGTATCACACACTACATATTTTTACTGGAGCACATAAAAAGCAGTGAGCCCTGGAAAGCAGTCTGAGCCAGTCCTAAAATAGCTAAATTAGCTTGAAGGAGGGGAAGTAATAAATCAGATCAAGTAGAATCATAGGAGGATATGGAAAAGAAGAATTAGCATAACTACTTTTTAAGGCATGTTCTGGCTTTTCTTCAGTGGCCCCATGCAAGAGAAGTAGTGGTCAAAAAAGTGTTTCCCATCTTATGTGGTCTCAATTCTGTTGCAGAAATGAGGTCAATGCTGCATTCTCCAAAACTTGCTTTTTCATGACCATGAACTTGAGTTTTGTGGGACAGTTAATTGTGTAAAAGTATATGTGATCA
>VZZY01025719.1:64340-150463 GCA_013400335.1 Eurystomus gularis | reverse complement strand
TTTTTTCTGTTCTTGTAGACATCACGAATTGCAGATGGCCAGTTATAAGTTGATGAACATAGTTCTGCTGAAGCTACTGTTGCTGTTTCTTGTATAGCAGAATCTAGGCTAAAGCATATAAATGTCCAACCATTAATGTAATTGAGCCCTTTAGATATTAAAATGCTATGAACTATGAACTTGAAAACAAGACCTCCGTAGTAGAAATTGCTGCTAGAGCACTATGGCTAGAAATAAAGTTCTTAGAAAAATATTCAAAGGGAATTGTAGAGTTCAGGCAGTTTGTGTTATGACTGAGAAGCAAGTAAGCAAATAATTGTGCAAAAGTCCATGACACAGACACCATAGCAGGTTAATAACTTCAGAGTTCCTCCTTCTTCCCAGAAGTGAGCTGCATTAGGAGATTAGAGCTATAAAAACAATCTGACCTGAGAGATTCTTGTGCTGTAGGGACTGAGGATTAGGTACAGCTCAAACAGTCAATTCGCTTAATAACTTCTCATGTCTGAAGTTACATTATCCACTTTTCTATCTTTTATAGAATCCAGCTAAGCTAGATCAATATCCTGAGGAAATGTGGCTTTCTATTTTAGGATGACATTTTCCTTCTTGGCAGGATATTATCTGCATGCAACATGTGTACATATGGTACTAATTTATGTCTGTATGTTAGTCTGGGGAAAGTTGCATTGTGCAGTGTATTAGGACTTATAACTGTTACTTTAGACATTCTTAAATGCTATTAAAAGATCATACACTTCCTCATTTTACTGTAAAATGATACTGTATTGAGGAGGTAGGTAGGAAGAAGCAGAATCTAGAGTTGTAACTGTACTGAAATGAAGGCCTAATAACTTAATAATAATTTTCATCATTAACTTCTCATCCAGTAGGGCTGAAACTGGGGTAATAAAATGGTGCTCTGGCCAAAATTCAACACACGAACTTCTGTATTTAACCATAAGATGGCACTTGAATGGCATGAGTGTTATATATACAGATTATAAAAAATGAAAACAACCGTTTGCAAAAAAGATTTTGAGCTACAGTCAGAACTATTGTTCACATGGGTACTTTGAAGACACATCTGTATTAATAAACTAAGAATTGCCACTGGTATGGGCATACTGTTGAAACACTACGCTGTTGAATAAGCAGCAGCTATTTAAAGAAGTAATGGTATAGTGCAACTAATAAAAATATTACATTACTCTGTGCTAATATTTTGATCTTCTCCAGAATTAAGCCAAACTACATACATCTAGTTCAGTGTAGAAAAACTTCAAGCCACATTAATTGTTTGGCAAGATTAAAATCACTAGAGAAAATAGTTCTAAGCAGTTTAAACAGTTGTGATTTGCTGGCTCACCATGCAGCTTATCAAATGAACTTCCTAAATGGAAAATACAGAAACTTGCCAAATAATTAGTTCTATTCTGGTGTGTTAAGTTCACAAGCCAGTCTTGATGGCTCCCTATGTAACTGGAGGAGAGAGACAAGTTCTTCCAAAAGGCAATTCATAGCATTAACATATGCTTTACATGGATTTAGGGATACCCTGTCCTTCTCAGCTGACAGTGGAGGGAGACTAGGAATATTATCTCTAAAACTAGATGAGGCACCTAACATTAACTGGAGTTAGGGTACTTGCAGTTCCCACTTTAACTTGAAAGTATTCTGTTTTGAAAATTATTCAAAAATGCTGACAAAAGGTAGATAACAGGGATCAAAACCCTGTCCCATTCCTGAGAAGTACATTAGTTTGTAATTTCTCTTGAAAATTTATTTGACAGTCTGCACAGGACACTTTACCTATAAAGTAAGCTTAATTATAGAAAGTCTCATTGTTTGTGATAGAAATCTGTATAGGTAAGTAAGATATCCTGTGCAATAACACCTCAATCTCCCAGCCAGGTGAGACATTTCACAAAAATAATCACTTGTCATGTTTCTCAATTTACACATGAAACTAAGATACAGCCTTCTGTGTGTAACACAGCTATAAGGAAACTACAGTCAATATAATTTGTAAATAATCATTTGCATGACAGAAATATTTATATTTGCATTACAGAAATGTTTATGTGTGAAGATTATGAAACAGTCTTTCTAAACTATGATCTTTAAAGCAAAACACAAAGTGTGTATATATTGCTAGAGTCATCTTATGATTGCGGAGCTCATTTCTCCCTCCAGTCATGGCTGCATGTTGTCCCAGTGGCTGCATATTGTCCCAGTGGCAAATATAACTAATCCTTGTATAGAAGAAATACTATTAACAAATATTCATATATTTTAGCATTTTGCATAAGTTGAAGCAGTGGAAACCAGTCAATAGCACATGAGCAGTTAGCAACAGCACATAACCAGTCAGTTGTTTGTACATCCTCAGTGATTCAAAGCAGTATTTATTAAATAATTGCCCTAACTATACTGCTATCAGCAGGGTGGTGTAAATGTTCTGGACTAAATTTAGATACATTAGGTATTTGTAACTGAATTCACAATGCCTGTAGTCTAGACTGCTTCCAGTCCTCAAGTTAACTGAAGCACATCTGCATGCAATAATCCATTAATTTTTGCACTATTTTCCTCCAACTTGAAGTCATGCATCAATAAAAAAATACCTGACTAAAGTACTGTAGAAAGCCTGTAGAAGGATAAATAGGGAGATAACTCCAAAGAGAAGGTGAGCTGAGGAGTAATATTAATTGCATGGAGACACATGAGAAGAACCCCGAGTAGAAAAAATGGTCATCCTGTGCCTAGATAGATTTCCAGGAAAACTTAATCACTTAACTTCTGTGGGAATGAATTTAAATTAATTGTGCAGAACGCTGCATAAGTATTTGTGCCACCCAAGAGACTGTGAATGTAACAGCAGTTCATGTCCTTATGGACAGTCAGTGCTTTCATACCCTGCTTTGAACTTTAGCAGAAACTCTACAATGTCCTGCGTGCCTGCCCTTTCCAGGCAGAAACTCCTGTTTTCTTAGAAAACAGCAAGTAATTCTGCTCCCTGGAGACACCTGTGGTTTATGGTAAGTAGCCAAACTAATTGTCAGTTGTAGATCCATTTAAATTATCTAGCTCAAATATATGTTCCACACTTTGATGTCTTGCAGTCTTTTCTTCTCTCCAGCAGCTAGATTTTTAATCTGAAAAAGGATAGTTGTAATTTGCACTGCAAATAATTCATATGCACTGGAATTAGGCAACATTAATTTTAAGGGTGAGGGGATATAACCATGAGAGAAGATGAGAGATTCTAGCAATATGGGAATCATTCTCAAGTATGTCTGAGTGAATAATCCGTCTTTCATTTGGCCATGAAATAAAAAAGTTGGAGCAAAGGGTAGGGGGAATTTGTTTGGATCAACTCGTGATAAAAATTTGTTTTCCACTCAACTAAAATGAAAAACCTGAAGGTTTTCTTTTTTTCTTCCAGCTAAAAGAGGAAACTGAAGGATTTAATTACAGGTCAAAGGTTTTCTTTGACCTAGAGCATATTTTTTTGTTTTGTTTTGCAGACGTTTATTAAAATGAAGAGAATTAACGCCACAGCTGTGCAAGGCTGGTAAATTCTGTTTTGCCACTTTAGCCTCTGAAATATTTCAGATGAAACTCTCAGGCAAACTTCCTCAGATTTTCTGAGTAGTTCCAAGACAAACAAAATAGCATTTTAAAAGTGAAATTACTTTGTTATTAAAATGTAACAAAACTCCTCAGATTAACTATTACTCCAAGTAATTTCATGATGTTGATGTTAAATATTTTACGTGTGTCTTCTCTGTCCTTCTTTTGATGAGTAATGGAGACAATAGGGAATTTTTTTAAAACCTTCTTTAATCACCTAATGATACTGCCATCTTTTGCTCTTTTATTTTGCATTCCCACAAAAAGAAGTTAGAAATTCTTTGCTCTTGCAGAGGATGCTAAACTGTACAAGATCAGTGTGGTCAGAATAGTGTATTACAACACTGTTTTTAGGCCTTACATACTAGCAGTCTGACTCTTTCCTTCCAGACAAGGCTAAGCCCAATTAAATACATAACTCAATTTAAAAAAAAGTTCATCTAAAGTTTTGTTTGGACTTAGGGGTTAGACTAGACGATTCCCAGATCTCCATTTCAGCCTCAACCGTTTTGTGATTCTGTTGTTCTATGATTAGGTACTGACCCACAAGCAGTTAAGTACTATTAAATTACTTTAAAATTAAAATTATTTAAATGATTAAAATTAAAATGAGAGAAATGAGAAGTTTTTACAATTTACTGTATATCACAGAGATACAGTTGACTGCTTGGAAATCACTCTATTGTAAATTATTGTGTTTTGCTGTTTTTAATCTCAGACATTCCTGTTACTCTCTGGTGAAGTACAGTACCATGACCTATTCCAGAGATAAAGAATCACACTAGAAATGCTAAATGCCAATAAGTCTCATCAGTGCCTGAGTTCATAGTAGTTAAGTGAGAGAAGAGAGATCCACAGAGACTGAAATACGAGATGGTGTTTCACATCTTGCATATGGGCTTTGGCAAAGACTAGTTTTTCTTCAAAGAGTTGAGTGGCTGACACACTAGAAGAGTTGTTTTAGCTGCCGTATCTTCAGCTTACTATTCATTTTAATCAATTCAGTCAGTAGGTAAATAAACTGAGTTGATCCAACTGGTTAGATGTAAAGCAGTGTGTTAATATGGCTAAACTGTTTTAAATACTTGAATTAGCTGCAAGTTAAAGTCTTTGCAGAGCTCGAGTCTGATCATGCCGTGTTGAGTTTTACACTAAAGGCAAAATCTTGAAAACTGCTGAACAAAAGAAGTCACATAGAATTTACCATTTGCTGTTCACCACATTGAAAGATCAGTCCTCCAGAATAGTTGCCTATTTGTTTGAGCCTTCTTTTCTAATGAATATTTTGTGAAGTAGTATCTTTTGGTCTTTTCTAATTATATTTTTTGTGGAATGTCCATGAAGTGCTAGGCTATGTTAGACACCATAGCTTCAATTTAGATTCTTGAAATTCAGCTCCCTGCATTGACCTCAGTGAGACCTTAGATTTCCTGGATTTTAAAAAGATTATATTACTTGCCTTCAGGTATTTTTCAGACACTTGTTATAAAAAGACCAAGTGTTTTCCACAGGCTGTAACTAAAAATGTAATTGAGACATTTTCTTCTGTTTCTAGTAAGCATATCTTGATGTTTGCAAACTCTGCATGATAATCTCAAATCAGCTGTTCAGGAATGAAAAGTAGATGGTATGGTGGGTTAACCTTGACTAAGGGCCAAATTCCCACACAGCAATTCTCACTCACCCTCTCAGCAGGACAGAGGGAGAAAACAGGATGAGAAAGCTTATGGACTGAGATTAAAACAGGGAGATTGCTTACCAATTAACTGTTGTGGGCAAAGCAGACTCAACTTGGGGAAAATTAATTTAATTTATTGCCAGTTAAAATATATTTGGGTAGTGAGAAACAAACACAAAAATTTAAAAAATCCTTTTCCTTTGGCCTTTCCTAGGCTGAACTTGACTTCTTCACTCATGATTCCTCGATCTCTACCTGAGTGCTGCAGGGAGGTTGAGGTGTATGGTTAGTACGCAACAGTTCCTCTCTGCTGCTCCTTCCCTCTCAGACTTCTTCCCCTACTCTGGCATGGGCTAAAGTCCTTCAGGAAAAATTCACTTCAGTGTAGGCTCTCCATGGGCTACAGTTCCCATCAGGAAAGTCTAGTTCAGAAAGGGCTCTTTCATGGGTTGCAGGGATATCTGCTGTGCTATGGACCACCTCCTCCTCCTTTTCTGACCTAGATATTCTCTCTGATGTTTCTCACTATCTTTTGTTTCCTCCTCCTCTTGCCATCCCCTTTTTTTTTTTATTTCTTAAATATATTTCCACAGAGGCACCACCAACTTGACTGATGGACCTGTTGTGGGTCCACTGCAGAGCCAGCTGGACCATGCTGTGCCCGGCACAGGGCAGCCCGTGACCACTTCCCTGGGAGATCACTCTGTCAGTTGCCCTGCCACTAAAATCTCACCACTTATACCCAATACACTAAAATACACTGCATTACAGAAAACATTGAGGAATAAATCTTTAAGCCAATAGTCAGGCAGAAATCCCTATGATAATTTTTTGAGTGCATGAGGGTTCAATTAGGTCTTGAGAACTTGACTTTCTCAAAAGGTGCAGCTGAGTGTTACATGTCTTCCATGCATACCAGTAAAATGCTTTCTTATGACTGTATTTTGTTGAGTTCTTAGTTGCAGAAATGTAATAGATTTTGTGTCTGGAGTATTAATGGTTTCGTATGTTGCTCTTGGTTCTATGACTTCCCACCAAATGCCTGTCAGGAATTACTTGGATGTGAAAGGTATTATGGGATCTCGCTGTTAGTTAGTAACCTGGTATTTGATGGTTTTCAGGACAATAATTCTAAAGTAAAGGATGTTACACTTAATGCCATTTATCCTAAATCATATTTAAAGGGAAGTATCAACAGGAAGTAGTTTGACCTTCAGATGAAACAAATTTCTAATTCTCTGCAGAAGATGTGAAAAGTATGCATAACAGAGGTTTGTGATAATTCAGGTTGCTGTCCAAGTAAACTAAAAGTTTTATGAAGATCACTTACTGGTGGCTGGAATGATGAAGGAATTAGTGGATCTGAAATTGCTATTACAAACTAAATGCAGGATGAGAATAACTCTCTTTACCATTTACAGTTTTGCAAGTTCATTGGAGACAGAATTATCTGAATATTTCAAGGCAGAACTCCTACACATAGCATGTGACAGGCCATGATGCTTCTTTCTGAGCACCAGTGTTTGTACAGGTGCCTGTGCACCTGATCTTACACTTGACTGTGGAAAAGCATTTTGAAAAAGAAAAAATTCTTCATCTAAGTGAAAATATTTTAGAGAATGCACTGGAATTCCACACTCATTGTGCAGGAGTATGAAATTTTACAGTCTTCCCAAATATGCATAAATATATATTTTTTTCCTATTAGTATCTTTATTAATGGTATATAGGTAGATGCACAGAGTTTTATGTACAAAGTTTGTTAAAAGACCACGGCAGTGACAAAGACAATGAAATAGGTTGTCTGTTACGCATGTCACACAGGGGCTGCAGTCTCTTCTAACAGAAGAGAATGAAATGTGTTTTTTGTTTCTAAAAACAAAAGTTGATGGCCTGAGTGTGTGGATTTGTGCAGGGTTAGTATATAGCAATTTGCTCTGTTGTTTCACCTTCCATTCTTTCTTTTGCCTAATGTAAGATGTTTAAATGTTTTGGTTTGAACTTTAGCTACATACTTGCAGAAATTAATCAATGAAAGTTATTGGTTACAAAATTCCTATCAGACTTCAGTGGTTATAGCCCAGTACACATCTTCAATGAAAACTAGTGGAAAGAGCCTTTTTTTTTAGTGTTATGTCATAATAATTCTTGCTAGCAAGCCTTGGACACTCATTCACCCCTCAGAAATTGTTAGCATTATCTTTAGCTCTTCAGAAGCAAGGTATCAACACTCTAGTTGGCATTTCGTGCTACAGGAAAAGACAGATCCCGTTTGCAGAATTTTTCAGCAATCAAATAAGTACATGGAGCTACAGTAGTTTCTATCAGCAGGAGGTCAGTTCTGAAACATCTATGAGAAAGAAAGAAAGTAGTTAGAGGAAAGGTCTGTCTAGCCTAGGAAGCAGTTTCCAACCATGACCAATACTGTATACATATGGAATAGTATAAGTAGGCAAGCACACATCAGTGCTGTCTTGCATACCAACCCAGTATACAGCAATTTGCACGTTTCCTAAGCTACAGGATAGTTCTGTTACAGTCTGAGTTAAGAGAAGGGAATACTGAATGGATTAGAAATACATAGCATTAGAGTAAAAGTGGTTTACTTACATTCTTAAACTCTAATTGGTAGTTAATACAAGAAATTATGAAATAATAAGAAGTGAGTTGGTACCACTAGGGGGAGGGCAGGAAGAGACAGATGAGGAAACAGAATTAATACATTAATAATGGAGATCATGCCAGTGGGGGACTGAAAGACAGTGTTGAATCTGATCTCTGTCCATTGCAAATTTCATGCAACTGTAGTTCTAAGAAATTTTACAGTAGGAGGGGAATTTGTCCTACAACCAAGTAAAGTACAGAGGGTCTGGAACACACCGCTGAGTCAAAACAATGACTTGTAACCTGTAGATAAATGCTATGGCAAAAAAAATACAACACTCACTGATTATATGTGCTTAATGCATGAATTTTGTTTTAGGATATCTTATGAATATCAGATTAGCATTTGTAAAAAAGTTTATGGTGTATTCTAGCTGTGTGCAGAAACTTGTATAACTTTGTGTAGGTCACAGTCCTCATCTAACACATATTTTAAACATCACTAACTTAAGCTCAACATTCTTAATAATATTTTTTCCTAATGCTATTGTGAAGTAATAGCTTTTTTATCCACATTTTATCTTCCAGCTATAAAGTTAATCATTGTTTCAGATTACATCATTTGCATTAAATCCAAGGCGGCATGAAACCCTGCTAAATATTAAAGGGTTTGAGATTGAAGCAGAAAATTTGCCTTGTTAGTCAAAGCTTGCTTTATTAGGACCTGGCAGCCTGGATTATATTAGAACTAAGCAGAAAATATACATTGCCAGCAGAAACAAGGAAGGAAGGAGCATATTCAATTAAAGGAAATTTATGTAGGTATATAAATCACTTTAATCCTGCTCGGAAGACCTTGTATTTATATATTACATATGAACTACATACAAGGATGTTGATTCTTTGTGAGGCTTATGGCTATTTGTTACACCAAGAATTCAAAAGATCTTGAAGGGAATTTAAGAGTTGATATCCTGGCTAAAATATAAAATGAAGTTGAGGTTTTTCAGCCTGTCAGTTGAAATTCAGGGTAACTTTTAAAAAGGTATTGAGACAGAGTGAGCAATAATGAATAATAAAAACTCCTAGATTTTATTAGATTCAAGATTCATACACTGTAATTTAGAATTTAAGATCCTGGAGCCTGTGATGAAATTCTGTACTGGGACTTTGCTATTTGAAGTTGCATAATAACAGCTATTCTTCCAACAGTTGCTTGTAACACCAAAACTAAGAATGATTTCATCACTCTTCTTTTGGTCTCCGATACACATAGATATTTTTGTCTCCATTCTCCAAGGATATAAAAGAGGAAATATGAATCTATCAGTTGCTAGAAGCTGAACTTTTGTTGAGAGAAATAGCTGATTTTTTAATGCTTTTTACTAATAATACTTCTTTATTTGAGTATTATAGCTGTTACTCTTTAAATATGTTTATCCTGACATTAGAGTAGGGAGTGCTTTCCTATTTAGAAAATTAACCTAAGAAAACTTTTACTGGTGTCAAGTTAGATGAGAGATTCTGAAAGATTCCTGTTTTTAGGGTCTGTGTATCTTCTCAATGGGGGATCTCAAACATAAGTATGCATAAAAACACATACATTTGCCTACATGCACATACACACACACTCATTCTTCTTCCCTTCTCTCAAGGTAAGACTATTGGTATGTCAAACATTTTTTTCATGTTCTACATCTAACCTTTTCTCTCTACAAAAGACACTGTTTCTATTCCAACTTTATAAAGGATCTTTGGTATTCATTAAACAAAATTTATGTGTCCAGGACTCTGTTGTCAACTGGAGATAGCTCAAAGGAGAGTAAAACTTAAAGGAAAACAGGAAGAACTGGGTTTATTTAATGTCAAACATGCATAAATAAAATTTAATAAGGATAGAAGCAGATGTTTTAAAGTACCTAAAGGCAGCAGCTGTGTGCAGGGAAGGAACAATTTTTTCTTCCTGTCCATCTTGAATAAGACAAAAAAGAGTGAGCTCAAATAATGACAACAAAGGTAAAAGTGATACATTAAGAAAAATTTTCACCAATAAAAGTTAAAAATTCAAATACATGGGGGGAAGTTATTGCAGCATCATCATGGATGTGTTTGAGAACACTCCAGTGGTACGTACTGCTCTAATATTAACATATTCCATTGAAATTCACTTGTCCTGCAGCATCATATCTGTTTTCTGGCAGTTTTTTGTTGGTTGGGTTTTTTTTTTTTTTCCTGGTAATAGCAGTCCTGACTGTACCAGATTTATAATCCTATACCCTTACTGAAAAAGGAATTGTTGATCAAAATCTACTGCACCAAATCAGCATCAATTTTAGTATCAAGTTCACATGAAAAATGAACTGCAGGATCCTTACTACTTTCAAAATACTATTGTAAGGGAGAAGGAATGGACCCCACGTGTTGAGATAAGAATTTATTGTTAGTCTGGTTAGTGCTTAATTAGTCTAAATTATCTAATTAATGTAGAAGACAGTCATTAATAATACAGTTACAATTGCTATATGAGAAAGCTTTCTCATATCTACCCTTTCTCTGCTGTCATCCTTCCAAACAGGGCCCTATGGGGTCCTAATGAAGAACTGGACTTAAGTCTTCCTGAAGATGAGGAAATGATCCATAATTTCAGCTTTTAGGTGAACATAATCCATGGGTGTATTTGGCTTCATGGATTCCCTGCTGTGCAAGGCATCTGGAGTCTTTCATTGTTCTAAAGTGAAACCTTTCCTGTTAAGTAAGTCTGTATTGGGTTTACGTGGTTATGTTTTGGTAGCAGGGGACTACAGGGGTGACCTCTGTGAGAAGATGTCAGGAGCTGCCCCCTGACAGCCACAGTTGAT
The DNA here is from genome assembly GCA_013400335.1 of Eurystomus gularis. Classification (NCBI taxonomy): domain Eukaryota; kingdom Metazoa; phylum Chordata; class Aves; order Coraciiformes; family Coraciidae; genus Eurystomus; species Eurystomus gularis. The sequence continues at coordinate 139,687 of VZZY01025719.1, read as the reverse complement.
TCCAGACAGTTTTAAAACAGACCCTTCACTGAGCCCATCAGCAAAGCTGGCGGCCCCTCTGTGATCAAATATTTAAGAAAGGATAAAACATGCTGCCCAGCAGCTGTGAGAGAGAGAAGTGAGGAAGATATGACATAAACAACACTACAGACATCCAAGGTCAGAGAGAAGGCAGGAGAGGAAGGGCTTCAAGTGCTGGAGCAGAGATTCCCTTGGAACCTCTGGAGAAGACCATGGTGAATCAGGTTGTTCCTCTACAGCCCGTGGAGGACCAGTTCAGAGCAGATATCCACACTGCAGCCCATGGAGGACCCCACACCAAAGCAGGTGGATATGTCATGAAGGAAGGTGCAGCTCATGGAAAGACCATGCAGGGACAGATTTTCTGGCAGGAACTGTGTCCCATGGGGGACCCATGCAGAAGTCTGTTCCTGAAGGACTCTACTCTGCAGCAGTTGTTGAAGAACTGCAGCCCATGGGAAAGACCTACATCGGAGAAGTTCATGAAGGACTGTATCTCATGGGAGGGACCTCATACTGGGGCAAAGAAACAGCATGAGGGAGAAGGAGCAGCAGAAGCAGTGTTATGGATTGACCACAAGCCCCATTCCCATCCTCTTGCACCACTTGTCGGGAGAATGTAGAGTTGAGTGAAGTTGAGCCTGGGAACAAGGGAAGGATGGAATGAAGGTGGTTTTAGTTTTGGTTTAGTTTCTCATTATCTTCTATTTTTAATTGACAATAAGTTAATCCTCCCCAAGTCAAGTTTGCTTTTTCCATGATGGTAATTGGTGAGCGATCTCCCTGTCCTTATCTCGACCCATAAGCTTATTCGCTTGCACTATCCTGCTGAGGAAAGGCAGTGAGAGAGTGGCTTGGTGGGCACCTGACAGGCAGCCACTTTCAACCCACTACACAATTTCACAATTTAAGAGAATACCTTCAGTCACAATATTTCAATGGGTAACTTTAACAGCACCAAGCTTTTGAAATCAAGCATCATATCCAGACTCATTTGGGTGGAATTACTTCATATTTCCTTATTTTAACACCTCAGTTGATCATCTTTAGCTAAGCTCTTCTAGCTGAACGTCATTAAATAAACTGGAAAAAAATGTTCCTCCTTTTAGGTAGAGTTAAGAAAAGAACTGCAGTCCATCAGTTAACTTCTGATTTTCAATGAGTGGCCTGTTGAAACATCAGTATCTCCCTACTTTAACTTGATTGCTCTTTGAGGATGTCTATGTAGTTTTTTTTTTTTCCACTTTAATTATGCCAGTGGCCATTTCTGCATCCTAATAATTTTTCAATCCAAGCAGATCTGAATTTGAGTCAGGGAGTTGTCTGAAAGATGATGGATCTATGCTTCCTTCCTTTCCTACTCAGAAGGAGTGAAGTTTGAAATACATCTTTTAAAGAAGGCACTGCCTAAGAAGGAAGCTGTCAAGCATCGAAGGTGAGAAGTATCCACACCTATAATAAAAGCAACCAGTGCCCATGTACTCTAAGGCAAGGAATTTATTTATAAAAAGTCTCCATAAAATTGAAAAGTGTTGGTATTCATAGAGAAAAAAAATTGAAAGGATCTTTTAGTTAGTAAGGTCAAGTATATCTTCTGGAAAGGTAGAAAAGATACAGTGTTGAGTTAGATGACTAATGTGGACTTGCAGAAGATAATTTTTCAGTAGAAAGAATTTTTTTCTTATTATTTGTTTTTCATTGCTGTGTGTAGATACTTTATACTCATACTGTACCTTCATTATGATCATAATGGATGTAATTTTAGATAACTAGGATTTGTGTATTTATTCTCCTCTAAGCTTGTGAGGATGTATTACTTTTAGGTACCCCTGATATTTTCAGAAGATTAAAATAAGGTGTATATAGGGCAAGACTATCACATAGTTTTCATACTCAGTTTGTTGTGCAGTATATTCTGTAGCCAAAGGTAAAGGAATTTCTGACATTTTGTAAGGTGAATTTGTGAAGAGAATAGGAAGTTTTCTTTGAAATATGTGACTCACTTAAATCCACATAACACTTTCATAAAAAAATCTGCAAAATACCCATATGATTATGTGTATGAAGTTGACAGGCCTGAGAACATTTAATCTCAGTAGAACTTTTCCCTACCTGTGTGAATTCAAATTCATGTTATATTAATCACACTCTCTATGTTAACATACCTCATGGAGCTACAATGTTTTTTGATGATTAATCCTTCAAATGGGCCTCAGTATATGACTTTCATAGAGCCTATACCACTATAAGATTGCTGTTGATTCTTTCAACACATTTAACCCTCAGGCACTCTACTTTTTCTGGACAGTTATTAATTCATCCAAAGCAAATTCTCTCCATCCTTCTGCCTTTAAAGCAGAGGTAACTCATGAATATAATGATTTTTTTTTTTCCAGTAATAGATACAGCATATAAATTAAGATTGGTAGAAAAGATACTGCTTCAAATTTGTAAATGGAAGTCACTGAACCTGTGGGAACAAATGGTAAGAAGAAGTGGCAACCTGTATTGTCTTGCTGTAAAATAATGTATTTTTTCTAATCAGGATCATTTATGGAGAAAAGATATTTGTTATGTCTTTATTTTAAGGAAATAAAATATTTCACTAATCTTAAAAATAACACACACGAATACAGAAAACACAAGTTTCATAGAGCTAGGTTATCTATACAATGACTGAAGGATTCATTTTTTATCAGCTCCCATTAAGGCAAATTGAAGTTGAAAGAATAGATTCTGTTATGGAGGTCTTATAAAGCTATGCTATTTCTCCTTTCTCACACTTGGGCATCCATGGTATCTTCTTGCTCTCCAATCTCATTAGCTTGATTGCTCACCCTCCCTCCAGGTTTCTAAGTAATATAGGGTTTTTTTCTGGAAGATCATACCTAGGAAAGATAAAGACTTTGAACTTTAAGAAAAAAAATTACATGCAAAGATTTTTAGAAAGGTCCTTTTCTTTAAGCTTATTTTGAAACAAACTTTGTTTTTCCTTTTAAACAGCAGCATGGTTTTGTAGTTTTCAAAGATGAGTGTATATCAAGTTTTTTTTCACTGTGTGTGCATATGCATATATATATGGAGGGAGGTGTCTGTCTGTGCATATGCAATGTTCATATACATGAGTGCATTGCCTCAAGTAAGAATCATCTGTGGATTACCATGATGGTGATGAGAAGTACAGAATTGCTTTCTTGGGTACAATAAAAAATGGAACGACGGATTTTATCTACACTTTTTTTTTTCATGAATTTTGTCTTAAAGCATATTTATTAGTTAAGTGCTGTCTATACTGTTCTGAAAAATCTTTGTTCCTGGAGAAAAACAGTATTAAAATTTAGGTTTTGTGTAACGCATGCATATACTTAGCTACTATTAACTAGCAGGCATTTCAACTAGCATCAAACACAACTTTCTTCCTTTAAAATAAAACATAGGTATTTTTCAAAACTGTGTTAACTTGTTATGAGTAAGGTTAATGGAATAAAGGCTGCAAAAGTAACAAGCCAGGAAAGTGGCCATGAATTTAATCATAAGCAAGCATTGGCTCCAGAGGCAAAGTAGTTCAAAACATGGTTTATGTTGACTGAAAATAGAGGAAAAATCACAGGAGTTCTGATTCACTGCTTTGTTTTCCCCTGCCCTGAAAAATGAAATAGAAATGCAGGGAGGTTTCTGTTGTTTTTTTATTATTATTCCTGTCGGTGAATTATAATACACAGAGACATGTTTATACAGATCTGTATCTTTGTTTAATACTCACATGTTTATTTTTACTGCTTTTATTTTTGTTTGTGATCCCTAAAGGCCTCCATGATATGCAGTAAAATACTAAATAAGAACGCATTATTGTTGCATTTATTATATCATAAGATAAGCAACCCCCAAAGAGCAGAGATTTGGGCTTTGCATATCCATGCATTTTGGTTAGAGAAGTAGGAATGTTCTTCAAAATATTGATGTATTTACATGTTATTTCATTCAAAATATCCCACTTTAAAAGTTAAAAACATTGACAGATATTAAAAACAGTTTATCCTTTCTATCAGAATAATTTTGCACGACAGATACTGTAGTTACACAACTTCTTCATGCTTGAAACTTTATGACATGTTTCAGTTTCCTAGAGGATCCCAAAGTGCTAGTTATGCCATACTTTGCTTTGAATTACTTGTGCAGTCATGGTTGTGGTACAAATTGTCCATGGTAATGTTACAAAACAGTTAAGTGGAAGGAGGTAGGAAAATGACTTTTGGCTGGCTAGAAGTTAAGGGTTTTTTGAATTTTACATTGCGGCTAAGTTTAGAAATAGCATTCCTGAGCTATTTTGCGTGGTGCTTTACAAACATGAAGCCAAAAGCAAGCCTAAAATTGAGAATGCTTGCAGTCTAACTTGGTGAACGGTACTAACAAAGAAATAGAATGTAACTATTTCTTATTGTTACTTACACTATTTAAGCTTCTTTAGTCAACATTTGCTATACAATACAATCCAAATATTCATAGATTTTGTTTTTCAGATGATCACACAGTGGGATGTCCTCAATATTGGATGCGAATATTGATTGCATCTAAATGCAATTGCAAGGCTGAGGGAAATAGTTTTACTATAAACAACTTTTAGTTTGGACTTGAACAGTTGCTCTTGTTAAATAGACCTGTGTATTTGTTTTTAATAATCCTTGTATGCTGGGATTTTGTTGCCGTAGAAATATGAGATTTTTTTAGTTTTGCAAAATTATGCAAATTCTTTTTCTTATTAAAATATTTATGAAGGAGTATAGCCAGAGATGGGAGGGTAAGAGTCGATGCTTGTGTCTTAATGGAATTGACATGAATGTTCTATTTCGTATTTCATTCTAATATTACAGGAAGACATTTATTGATATGTCTACTTATTTATGGTTTCTCCCTTTGGAACCAAAGACTGGAACTGGGAGATGAACAATTAATCAGTAAAATGAAGATCTACTTTCAATTGTGAGATTGTGGACAGCTACAAGACCAGCAGTAAAGTTTTGATTTAGAAATGTTCGGTGAGGATATGTTATTTAGAAACATGTCTTTTAGATGCTCAAATTTTATTTCAGTATCACTAGTAGTCTGAAATATCTTTACAGTTAAAGAAAAAGTGGTATTTTTACCCAGACCTACACCCTTCAACCAGGCTGGCCCTACTAAATTGGTGCTTATGCAGATCAGATCAGCTGTTTAGAAAAACTAGTCAGCAGCTGGTGAGTTTGTATTAGCTGGTTTTTTTTCTCCTCTGCAGTTTAACTGTATGCAGTCAGGGAAAAATGTCTGCTAATTTAGATGAAATATGAGGTTAATTTTTTAAAAATATCACTCTGTGGTGTGTGCCTGACATATTATGCTGGTATGTCACATCTTCTGGCATATTTTTGCCAGGCTGGGAGACTTCCAAAGACTGAGATTTACTTGCCACCACAGTAATAGGCATGGACAGTACATGGAATACAGTTATCACACCACTAATAGAAGAACATACACTTTATATTTTTGAATCCTTTATCTAGTTACAGCAGCTTGGGGAACAGGGGTTGGGAAGGCACAGTCACAGAAGGAGTTTGATCATATGGAAAGCAAAGGAGGAAGAAGAAAGTGAGTAACCATACTAAGGTTACGTGTTATAGTTATTATGGTTAAGTAGCTATAATAAAATAATTGTATGTTTTAAATTTTGTAAAGGCTTATCATTAACAAAGTGGATTTTAGACTTCAGGAATGATTGGCCAGACAGCTCTGTTTGTCTTCTCCCAGGAGAGGAAATGACAGCTGGGAATGATGGTAGAGATCTGAGAATTTGTAGAGTAAATGTCTACATTGATAAGCACATTTCAGGAAACAGCATATATTCTTATTATGCAAATTTTTAATCAGTCACGGATTACTTTTTTTTTTTTTTAGTGCTAAGTTAATGAAAAAGTGCTACTTAACGTAAGTAGGAGAGGCAGCACAGGGCTCACAGGAGAACTGATGTTCTTCAGTTCCCATCTTCCTTAGAAACTGAGATTTATTCCATTTTCCTTTTAGTGTTCTATGATATCATTGAATATTTCAATATTATGTGTTAAACACAATGAATTGTTGCATTTTATTTAGACATCTAATTTTTCTTTGCTTCCAAATAATGGAGTCTGGTTCATCCGAGAAGGAAAACAACCAGAGTTATAAAATGGTAATATTAATACTGTATCTCAGTTACAGTAAGACTGACCTAAGTTTATGGGTATAATTTAGAAAATCCACAGATAAAAAGCTTCTTATTGAATTCTTTAATATTTTCCATTTAAATGTATCTTATAGCAGATACATTGAATTAAAAGAATTGTGTAAGATTTTAATTGGTCTACATTGTGTGTGACAAGCTATTTTAAATATGAAGGGCCTGGAAATAAGCATCAGATTGCCATGTTCAGGATGGCAGGAGTTATCAAGCACTTTACAACAATTATGCCTTGCATCTTCTAAAGCAAGATGGAAAAGGCAGCAGGACCAAAAATAAAAAATCTTTAGGTTGTCTGATTATACTTTATTTGCTGATATTCTAGCAAAACCAAGGGGTACTTGCAAGGGATGATTAAGGAGATACTTACTAGAATATAACGCCTTCCCTTTTTGATGTTCTTTCTTCACTCATGTTTCCACTGTGTTTAAATCTGAACACAATGTATTTCTCTGATAGGTGTCAGGGTATTCTTTCTACTGCCTGGTGATGAGGTGCAGTGTACAGAAAGACTTTGCTATAGCTGAGACTATATGTGTTCTGGAAGGGATCCCAATTGCTCAAACGTTGATATAAAATATGTGAAAGAGACATGGTTAACATACATATGAAGTATAATTTGGTAGAGTTTGGGTTGCTACTTATCAGTTGTTTGCTCTGTGGACAGGTGCAATTTGTCTCTTAATCAGAAAACTTTCACTTAGGGGGAAAAACGTTAAAGCCACAGATTGGCCAGTTCTTTTCATTGTTGGGAAACTTTAAAATATTCAGATTTTTTGCTGATGTGTCGTGCCATTATCCAATGTATGAAGGAAGAAGGTGTGACACAATGAGTTTTAAAGGATTTTATTTATTTATTTTTCCATAAAGGTTGCTAAAGGTAGAGCAAATAAATATTTTTTCACTGATATGCTTTATATCTTGTTCTTTAATTTCTTAGCATATAGCTTAGACACTGGAAAAAATTCTGTGAGTGCCTACATTAAATAAAACTTTATCTTTGACTCAATTCTGCCTTTACATAGGATCAGCAGAGGAAATAGTAAAAATTAAAGAGGCTGTGTCAGAACATTTTAAATAAGATTCCAGAAAAGAATGACTTGGAAATCTTCCTTGTTATGGTCTGTTTCAAGAAACTGGAGGTAACGGTGAATGGTTTGAAATGATCAGTTTCCCCTTTGAGTGATTCAATGTTGAGAGAGTTGGGGGAAGAAGCCCATTCTTTCAGGGGAAAAATTTAGCTTCCCTATAAAGAAATTCTGGCAATTTTCTATAGCTAACCAGAACTATACTGTCATTGAAATGGAACATGATTATTCTCTCCCTGCTTTCTCTGAAATATTACTACAGTGCCCAAGAAGAGCTTTTATACTCTATCTAAATTCAAGTCTAAGAGTGGAGACTCTATTTAATCTCTAATTGGATCTTGAGTAGAATAGAACTAAAACATGCAATCTTTACTGAGAGCCTTTAGTAAATGAATAACAGTTTGATGTTTTCTTGATGATAGTTCTATCAGTATGCTTTTCTGGTCTCTGCTTTCCCTCACTCTATGACCGTCATGAAGACTGGATCAGCAAAACCCAATTAAATATCAAAAATTTACAGCGAGTACTTTTCCATAAAGAAGATAATAATCCAGATGAGAGCTGGATTAACAGTTGATTTTTTCATTAAACATAAGGAAAGTAGGTTAGGAAAAGCAGCCCTTTGTCCATTCCCTTCTGCATGGAGTGGGCAGCTAGAAGAACACATATACACTAAGCCATCAGTTAAGGTGGTATATTGTCCATTCAGCACCTTGTCAAATCATACCACAACTGCATAGGTGCCAGTCAATTATGGACTAAATTGGTCAATGCTAATAAGCTGGGAGCAATTATTATTTTTTTTTTTTTTAAAGGATTTCATTCATATAGTTAATACTGATGTTCTGGTGGCAGATATCTCTATATTTGCTGAAATCTGTGTTATGAAATCAACGTGTACCTAGAGAGGTTGAGAAGGTGGAAGAGTCCAAATAAACTTCAAGATATTTTTTCAGCTCTATTTCTTGGAAATACAAGAAGTCTAGCAGGGAATGTTAAACTGTATATAATATTATTTCATTACCTTCAAACACTGTATCTAGTGGTAGATATTGCCCCCAGGGGTATGACAGAGCCACTGGAAGTCTGAGTAAGCATCTGTGTCATTTCTCATAATCATGACAGCAAGTGAAAGAATGTTCACAGGCATATCAGGAAACAAATGGGGGTTTTGTTTGTTTTGGGGATGTCTTCTGGAATAGGAGGACATTATTATCTCCTAGAACCTTGTGTTATTATCAGCAGCTTGCTGTGAGACTCCTGGTTGATTTTGTACTCAAGTGATAGATGTATTAGCTTTCTGAACTGAAATGTTTGTGGTTTTTAGCTTTTTCTTTTTTCCTTTTTCTTTTGTTTTATTTTTTTCTTTTTCTGGTAGTATTTGTTCATTGGGTACAGTTTTAATTGTATGTCTATATATACAATAGTGTGATAGCAAGCAGAGTTCATGTTTCCGAAAGCATGTCACCTTTCTGTAGCAGTATTGCAGGTATATTGGTCTAATAAAAATATTAACTCTCTCTGAAGTGCTTGTCTCTCTAATACAATGTGTCAGTGACTATATTTCTGCTAGAACCACTTACAGTGAAGAAGGAAAAGATTGTCCAGCTTCTTGGTATTTGTTGATGCCTTTAAGTTTGCTCGTTTTTAAAGTCTGGTGTTGGGTGAGTATTGGTCTAAATCTATTTTCATGCATTAATATATTTTTGCTTTTGAAAGTGTCATGTTCTCTTGGATTAGGTCTGAGATCAAAGCCTCTCTAAGCTAAATCCATTCTTATAGAGATTTTATGACTAAAAATATATGTGCAAGGTGAATGTGTTTTATTTCAATAATACTGTGTAATACTTTATTCATTTGTGAAATGTCTTTCAAGTTACAAAAAAATACAAAGTGAAGTGATTTAAAAGTCATCCATCAGTGGAGAAACCACAGATCAGCCACTTTCTAGATTCCTTTGACTACATAAAGGACTTCTTTCAGTTGTCTACACATAGCCACATAGTGCCATATCAGATGCCCCAGTGTATTTCATCTGAATTCCACTGAAGAGGGTCATGGTCATCTAATTCACAAATAGGCAACTATATTTAGATGCTTTAGTCACGAACTGAGTCTCTTCCCAGCTGGCAGAACAGCATTTTACTGCTTACTGATATAAGGGGTTGTAAACAGCACCCTGTTTTGTGGAGGTAGCTTGTGATCTTCTGAAGTTACATTTGGCAGCTGTTGTTCAGAAGAAATGAGGCAGCCTCTAGTGTCATGGAGTAAGTATTAGAACTTTACAGGCAGAGTTAGAAAAGACACTGGAGAGGGAAAGTGTGAATCACCAGATGATTCAAGAATAAGATGGGTTATTAAAGCTGTATAAGAAAGGGGTGCTCTCCATTGACATTAGCAGGAGAGATCCTGACAGCTTGCCTCGGGAAAGCATTGACAACAGACTGACTAAGTGGAGGAAGAATAAGACTTCTGGAATTTCATTTACATATAAAGAGATGCAAGCTTTCCTCATTTATGGCTGTGCAAATATTTGTAGGAGTACTGTTTGTTTTCGGTGCTGTAAATATTTGTGATTTACTATCACTTATCTTGATTTAAAAGTGCTTTTAGTGTGACAGGCATAGCATCAAAACATGCTTTACACAAGGTAGTGCGAGTGCTTCCTCCTACCCTCCAGCTTTCTTCCTGTTGAGCATGGGCATTCATTCACAGGAAAGGATCCATCTCTCCTGCTTCAGAGCGTTTTGCCTGACCCAGAATTGCAACTGTCGGGATGTCATAACCAGTTTTATCTGCTCTCTGGTTATATACTTTAGCAACATGTAACATAATAGTAAAAGTACAGTTAACTGTGAACAACCAAAAATGTTAACTATCTGCCAGAAACTTGGTGAATTAGAATTCAGATAGCTGTGTTTTCTCTCCCCCATACTCCTATTTCTTGGAGAGTCTGTGACTTTTCTTGAACACATAGATTTTTGCCTCCTGAGATGGGAAGAAATATTTGATGTATTAATCTAAAAACAGGTGAGAGAGATAAAGGAAATCCTGTGGAACATCCTTGACGTTTTTAGTCAGCTATTCTTGTCTCAACAATACATGCCTTTGTCACCAGCAAGGCAAACTTTTATGTTCTGTTCTCTTCGGTGTTGATATAGCCTCAGATGACAATCCTTGAGTCAGAACTCTAAATCTTTGGGTGATACAGAGAACAATGTCAAAATGAAGGGATCTCACAGAGGCCTATCTTCTGTACCACCCTTATACTCAAAATTCAGCGAAAAGTGGTTTTTGCACTAGCTGAGACATAATTGTTCATGCAGCAAATGGATTAACCTCTGAATTCTTTTGCCTGTATGTGAATGTGTTAGTTTAAATATGCAGAGGAAGGAAATTACCTTTATAAACAGTGGCAGAAGGGAGTAGTACTTTCTGTTTTATATAAGTTTTGGGATTTTTCTAATCTACGTTGCCATTATACAGCACACAAGGTAAATATGTATTCTGAACTACCAGGTACTCTCACCAATAAGTGCATTTTGGGACCTTGATTTCAATATGCAATCCTATTTGTGATATGCAAATCTTGCCAGTTGCAGTCGTGAAACTCAGACTGCTGTAGCTAGCAGAGACTTCAAGAGACTTCTTCAGTCATATTCCAACTCTTAGGCATCATACCTAGAGTATCTCTGACATGTTTGAACTGCTGTTAGACATTTAGTGAAGGAATTCACTAGCATTTTCAGGTAGCTTGATACTGTTTTTACCATCCTTACAGTCAGAAAGCTTTTTGTATAGTCAAGCTTCTTCATGCAGTTGCCACAGGAAAATACAAATGGCAATTTCATTTTTCCAGTCTTTTATATTTTGTTAAACTATTTGCCTATTCTCTCTTAGCATTCCAGTTTATGGACTAGTCAAACTCACCTCTTTCCTCTATTTTTTCCTGTTTATATTTTAGAAGTCCCTAATCCATTCTGGTTGCTTTCTCTAAGCTATTATCTGTTTGTCTACTCCTTTCTAACAGAGTTTTGTTCAAAATTTGCATCACCGACTGCTTTTTTAATCTGCTTTTATTTTAAATCAGAACCTTTCCTTTCTTTCTTTCTTTCTTTTTTTCCTGTATGACCCATCAATTTCCTGTGTTGGATTTTTATTTGCTAAGATAAAGGTTATGTATTTGGGGAAAAAAGTGAAACCTGTCTTGATAGGTTGCAGAAACCACACAATCTTTATTTTCCTATTACTTTCACTTTCTTGAATCCTTGTAGTTAGTCTGAACTTGAAAGAGAAGCCATAAAATTCTGCAAAAGTTACTCTTTTAAAATGTTTATCTAAAGCTGAAAGAAATTCTCGGTACATAAGGCAGCATTTTGATATCTAGATTTTCTATATTCCTTTTGCAGTGTTTAGCCTTGACCACAGGCAGAACAAAAATGCTGGAAAAGGTGTGTCTAAGGGAAAAAAGTCTTTTCATATTGTTATGGTTAAGGCTGAATGTAGTTGCATTGGTCCTAACAGGTTTGGATACTATGAAGAAAAACATCCAATGCCAATGTTTGCTGATGATACTAAACTAGGATGAGCTGTGAACTCTCTCAAGGGTAGAGAGGCCTTACAGAGAGATCTAGATAAGCTAGAGAGTTGAGCCATTACCAACCATGTGAATTTAACAAGACTCAAGTGCTGGATTTGCACTTGGTATGGAGTAACCTTGCTTATACACACAAATCGAGGGATGAGAGGCTGGAGAGCAGCCCCACGGAAAGAGATCTGGGGGTTGGGTTGATGCCAAGTTCAATATGAATCTACAGTGTGCCCTGGTAGCCAAAAGGGCCAACCATGTCCTGGGTGCATCTAGCCCAGCTAGCTGGTCAAGAGAAGCAATTGTCCCATTCTACACTGCACTGGTGATGCCCCACCACGAGTACTGTGTGCAGTTTTGGGTGCCTCAATATAAGAAGGGCATCAAACTATTAGAGTGTGTCCAGAGGAAGGCGACCAAACTAGCGAAGGGTCTTGATGGCAAGACTTACAGGGAGCAGCTGAGATACTTAGTTTGCTCAACTTGGAGAAGAGAAGGCATCACAGCCTACAGCTTCCTCGAGGGGGGCAGTGGAGGTGCTGATCTCTCTCTGGTGACTACCAATCAAACACGAGGAAATGGAATGAAGCTGAATCAGAGGGAGTTCCGATTGGACATTAGGAAAAGGTTTCTCATTAAGAGGGTCGTTGGTCACTGGAACAGGATTCCCAGGGAAGTGGTCATGGCACCAAGCCTGTCAGAGTTCAAGGATCATCTGGATGATGTTCTTTGTCATAGAGTTTAGTTTTAGGTAGCCCTGAGAGGAGAAGGGAGTTGGATTCAATGATCTTTATGGGCCCCTTTCAACTTGAGATATTTTGTGATCCAAGCTTTGGGTTATGAATTGGAGTGAATTTTCTGGCTTTAGACTAGCAATGAGCTGTACAGCCTCAGATGCAGTTTATGGATTTTTATTCCTTTGTGAAAAATTAAAATCAGTTGATTTCCATGCCTTAAATACTGGGACTTGTTTTCTTCCCTTAAATTAGAGGCCTCACCGAATAATGAAGTTGGTAACTTTCATGGCTTTGTGTTACTGTGTGCAAAACCGTTTAGTACAATGAAGATGAGATAGCATATTCTGTCCTTGAGAACAAGCAGTTTATTCTCTTTGTAGAAGACTCGTGAGTTTGCTCAGTGGTCAGCAAGGAGAAGGATCCCTGTGATTTTAATAGTCTCTGAGAGGAGGCACATGTTGCACTGAAGTATGAAGCAGATGCATTTGAAAACCAAAATGCAGCTCTTGCAACCTCTGATTTACTTACACTGCTTCCAAACAATTATAAAAAGCACTGTTTTTTAATGAACTCTGTCATTCAAGTCTGCAGTTTTTGATTTGCATCCTAAAACTCCCATTTTTTTCATGGAAAAGCTAGTGTCAGTGCCATGGTTTTGAGGGCTAGAAGAGCATAGAAAAAATATATTGCCATGACATGAAAGCCTGGTTATTGACTTCTCACACTGAAGTCTGAGTCAAACTGAGAGAAAGGGCTTTCTTTTAAGGCAAATTTATTTGACTACACGAGGGAAAATTCTTACTTTCTTTTAGGTTACAGTTCATTCTCAGAAAAACAGCATTGGGCTTTTTTCCTTTTTTGGTAGTTTGCCCCATCAACAGAACTAAAGTTATTGAATCTTCTGAAGGCTGCTAGGTGGCTGATGCTGTTTATGACTACTTTGTTAGTCCATGAGTTTAGGGAATTTGCAGCATTTGGCAGGCATAGGAGAAAAATGACTAAGCATGATTTCTAGATGGTTGATCAAGAAGGGAATGGTCCATAAAGCTGTAATCCCCAGGTATCTTTATACGGGTTTACAACATTATAAGCCTATTTCTGGGATTTACTGATGCTGGAGAAAACTACCCCCAAATAGTTAAGGCCCGTGTTGTTTCATTTAATTGCTTTTTTTTTTTGTCTTTTTTCTCTCCAGGTAGCAGCTGCTGGAGGACATCTGAAATATACAGTCTCCTATGACTTCACAGAGGAAGAAGAGACAGTTCAGTTGATGGTTCAATCTGATGTTATCATAGAGGTAAAGTGATTGTATTTTCAGCCACCGAAAGAAAAAAAAAGAAAGAAAATTCCCTACTTCCTCAGATGTTCGGCATGAAGCCTGGTGGTTGAGGACACAAAACAGCAGGGTACATGTACTGTCAGCTAATTTATAGTACCTGAAAATGGACACATTTTAGAGAACTAAAACCTTCAGTATCTCAAGGCACCTCTGGCAATATTGCAGTAGCTTGCAAAAATATGTTCTTCCTGTTCATGAGGAAGAATGAAGAAATAAAATAATTGGTTGGTCAGGATAACACTTTCACATTTGTTCAGCAGACCTGTTCTTGTGCAGCTCGGCAAATTTGTTTTTGCCTATGTAAAACCACAACACTAGGTTTTAGCTGAATAATCTAAACTTTCTTTTGCACTGACTTTCAACTTTATCAGACAAACCCAATTCAGGGTTATGAAAGGTGAACGTTATTCCAGATATTTATTATTCTTGTAAAATATATTATTCAATAAATCCTGTACCCCAGCTGGCTACAGATACATCCTCTTTTTCCTGGCTTTTTTTTAATTTAAATGTCTCTCTCTCATGGCTCTGTCTAGGGAGGTGACTTGAGAATCAGCACTCCAAAAGGGGGAATTCACCTGCAGCCTTCTGAAGAGCATACTGAAGAAATTGTGCTGAAACCAGAATCTTTCTCTGTGCATGGCACTGACGTTCCAGTCAGCAGGAGGGAGTTCATGTCTGTCCTTGCAAATGTAAAGAGGATCCTCATAAGAGCCACATACACCTATGGGATGAATGCCATCTACAGGTGAATGTGGGAAACGTGTCCGTTTGCTACAGGCAGTCTCCCAAAATGCTTGTTTTCTCTCTTCAGAGCGCTAAGCTCGTGTAATTTAAACCACACCAATTTATTATCATGAAATCCATAGCATTCATTTACACTTCCAAACAATTGTTAGGATTTTTTTTGTTAGGCTGGAGGAGGAGAGGCAACAGGAAGAATCAGCCTTGTAAGAAAATGAAATCACATGGACTATCAAGGCATGAATGACAGTTCTATAAATACGTTCATTTTGTCAATACTGCAGTTCTTGTGTGCATGGTAAATCCTGGAGTGCAGTAATGACGTGTGGAAGTAAGATGAGATATTGCTTATATATTGTTTTCCCCATTTAATGAGCATACAAGGCCACATTAACAGTGGACCACAGAATAGTATCCTACGTCTCTAAGCTGGAAAAGTGGCTTAAGGAAAGTTTTCTGTGTTTTTTATCAGCACCACACACAGAACTGGCTAATCCCAAAGCCTTTCCCTTGATTTATGTTAGGTTGCTGCCTGGACTGCTTAAAATGACCGATTTCATGTGAACTTTTCTGAGTCTTCTGATAAAGTGAAAGACAGGCTTTATGAGATGACACAGAAACCTGAAGTGTTCTCTAACCGACACATCACTTGATTCAGCAGCATAAGCCAATTTGGAATGAAGGGAGCTAATAGCACATTAGTGATTATTTGCTGAGAGCACAGATACAGTTTTTGCTACTGTGAAATTTCTTAGCCAATACAACCATCATTGGAATACTTAGGTAATTAAAGTACATCCTGAGTTGAAAGGCAGGTTGTAACAATAGCATGCAGTGTTCTGATTTCAGCTTTGCCAGTGTACATTTTTTCCCTGCAAAAAGAATTCATGTTTCTTCAATCTCTTTCTCTCTGTGGTCAATTAGTATGTAGTACCTCTCTGTAAGTAGGTTTGTGAATCATAACTAGCTTGAGTTTGAACCAAACTGTTTCCTAATTTGCTCTTTGGTCATCAATCTTTGTCTCCTTGCATTCAGTTTGAAAACCTTTTGTAGCCCTTCGCCTTGCCACCTTGGTGTTAGGGGAGCGTCAAACCATCAGGCTAGAGCCCATCTTTTATGCACCATGAGCAGATCATGAGAAGCTGTTAATCCACAGCTTATTGATGAGACTAGTGGGAGCTCAGTGACTGCTGTTCCTCCACTCTGTTCTCATTCAAATAAAAGAAAAAAGAAACATGAGTCAGAATTTTCCAAACTAAAGGAGTGCAGGAGCAATTTCGGGGAGAACAACAGGGCCTGTTATGCTGTGCTGTTTTAAAGGAGGTCTGTATAATTGACTTTGTTTGGGCCAAAGGTTTTACTAAGTGTTATGGGAAATGCAAAATTCAGTGGTTTACATACATTTGTGTACTGATAGTTGCACTGGAATGAGAAGGGGAGCCTTCCTGCAAAAAGCACTTTGGCTAAGTAGTTTGTGAAGTGCACTGCTGGACATGTACTGGCTCCATCTTGCCTCTACTGTTGAAGAGTGGGGGTGGGATGGATCAGATCCTCTCTGGGTCACAACATAAAGGTCAGGTCAGCACTCATGTAGAATTGGCACAGTCTATAGTTCCTGCCTTGTAAGTAAGACGTGGCAGACCTGTCAGTGGCACATTTGGAAGACTATGCATCACCACCTGCATCCCAGATTACTGCTGCAGCCATTTGACCATGTGTTCTACCTCACTGTTTTGTGGTCTTGTTCATATTCACCCTTTGGAACATCTTAGCTGTGTGTTATAGATAACTTTCTGAAAATGTATCTTGAAAATATTCTTTAAGAAGAGCCCTGGGATAAACACATAATTTATGCTGTGCAGGTTAGCAGCCACCATCTTCTAGATATTGTGATATTACAGTTGGGAAGGTTGGTCCCTTAAAAACAATAGTTTAAAAGGGGGATAGGAGGAGGGACTGAAGTAATCTTGAAGAGTAACTTTTGTGATAGAAATGGTTTTATGTTACTGGTACATCTCTAGGGATCCCTATGATGTCTTTTACCAGAGAAGAATGAAGTGGTTACTGTGTTACTGTGATTGCCATCAACATGTCCAGAAGTCTCTGAAAATAGTTTGCTGTGAAGAAAACACATTTTATTTGGTGCTGTCAGGGTGCTCATTGCAGTTTAGTGTGACAGAAGAGAGGATGTGAAATTCCAATCAGAATTAAATGAATTGGATTTTTCATCTTTGATTTAACTGGAGGAGTCATAGGGTGGGGATTACCATGAGGGTGGGATTTACTGTGTGGAGTTAAATCTCAGAACAATGCATGCTCACAGTGACGTGATGTAGCAACAACAGCACTTACTGTCATCCAGCCCAGCTGATGATCGGTTGTTGTAAGCATATTGCTGATTCTCAGGGTATGCTTCAGTACTAACTTTTGTATTCTCTTTGACTTTCACTCATGCTAAAACATACTAGGTGTGTCGCGGTCGGGCGCGCAGAGGTCCGACCACCTCCCAAAGGGAGAAGGGTTGAGGGTAAATTGGGACATCTCCCCACCAGGCTCGCAAGCAGACACGGAGACCGAAAGAGTATCTAACAAGTTTATTACTAAATATATTCTAATAAAACCTTATTTACTCTACGGAAATATTACAATATTAAAGAACACCACGCCCACCCATTCACTCCCTCTCTCACCCACCGAGAGATAAGGGCAAATAAGGACTTAATTATGTCAAAATACGACCTGTATGTGTGGATGGTGCTTGTGTGTGCGTGCGTGTGTCCTTTCGGCGTTTGGCGATGGTCTCCGTGGAACGGTGACGATGTCCGACCAGCAGACCTGGACTGTTTCCAGTGACGTCAGCAGCTTGTAGCTTTTCGGTGCGATTGGAGTTTCTCTCTCTCTCTTTCTCTTGCAGCTTGGAGTTTCTCTCTCTCCCTCCGACGGTGGCGTCGGCTTTGTCTTTTCTGGCAGTGCAGCTTTCGGTGCAGTTTCTTCGGCACCACTTCTTCTTCAATATGGTGCTCCCAGCTTGGAGCAACTTTTTCTGGCAACGTGGCCTTCTGCGGCGTGGCTTTCTGTAGCACGCGGCTTCCAATGGCCTCTTGTTGCAATTTCTTCTTCTTGCTGCAGCTTGCAGCTTTTTTTCTGGATTCTTTCAGTTTTGGCTCGTGGCGGCGGCTCACGGCGGTGGCAGCGATTGCGCACCTTACGGCCGGCGGCAGCTCACGGCTTCTTTCTCTCCCCCGGATTCCTGGAGCAGTGGGAGTCAGCAGTTCTGTCCGGCGGCTCTCCGCGGCGGCTGCTCCCTTCTCTCCGGTTCCTTGGTTTCTTCAGGGGGCTGCGCTGACAGCTCAGTTCGGTTTTCCCCCCTCTCTGGCTGCTTGACTTCTTCAGGGGGCTGCGCGGACAGCTCAGTTCAGTTTCCCCCCCCTCCTCCTCGCTCCTCTCCGGCAGCGGCGGAGGGGGGGGGGGGGGGCGCTCAGCAGGAGCGATGTGCTCCCTTTGTGCAGTGAGGCGGAAAAGAGAGAGATTGTTTACTTTTTCAAAATTTATGGCTGGCGTTATCTCGGTTCTGGTTTCCTGGAGGATTTATGCCGAATAGATTTATGGGAAATTGAGTTTTTTTCTCACTGTTTTAATAAGGCAGAAAAAATCATGTGGTCGGTTCACCACAAGGTGCAAAGCTGCACTCCTAACTCTAAGATCATGCAAAACAACTCTTTTCTCCATATTCTGCCCCTTTAGTACTGCAGGGAAAATGTCAAGACCCAATGAAGAGGGTATTCTTTATGATATCTTGGGCTGATTAAGGGCTACTGTTGATGGGCTTCAGAGGAAGACATTTCTGGAAAAGAAATAGTGTAGAGCTAAACCTTACTAGATAAGTAGGTATGAACTGAACAGGTTTTTTTATTGTATTTTAAACAGGTATGTGTTGTGGACAGATGGATATTCCTCTGAGGAAATAAAGAGGGTCTGGCAGAGAGACAGAAATATTACAGGGTTATTAAATCCTTCATGAATGACAATTTCTGCCTCAAAGCATCAGCAGAGTTATGCAACATACTAATTAGAGATTGCTATATTAAGCAGCCTTCATTTAAATCCTAAAAGTTTCAAAATGGATAATGACACCACATGTGTAAGGACTTCCAAGGGTAGTATTATAATGTGTGCTTGAGAAGAGGCCAGGATGGAGGCATTGTAAGATTAAGCAACTTTCTTTCAGTCATGTAGAAAGAAAATTCAATGGAGTTCTCTGGTTAGCTGTCCAGACTGTTGTCGCCACTTAGCAAGAGCTTTAACCTAAAGATAATTTTTTTTCTTCCTTTTTTAGTTTAACCTACTGGAAACAGTAATCAGTAGCATTTCAAGTAGTTACTAAACAATATTAATGCAGTAATGGTGAGTTTGACCTGAGCATGTTTTTGAGAACATTTTTTTTTGTCCTTTTATGCTTAGAATGCAGTTATTGCTCTATGGCATAATTAGGAAGCTTCCTCAAATGAGTGAGCTTTCATTTAGATGATCAAGTAGGATAAAAAATGAGAACAAGAAATGCAGCTTTCAATTAGAAAGTGATTACCGCTTCTGGGTTTAAACTGAGATCCTACTCTAACTTGACATATCTTCCAAACTGTTGTGGTTAAGTCCATCTGTGGTAGAAGTGACAGGCCAGGAAAATACTGTTTTCTTTTATCATTTTGTTTAATCTAATATTGTTATCTTGTGCTTCAAAGAAAGTTTACTGTCACTCTTTCTTCAGTTTTAATACATAGAGTGGCCACTGATGGTAAATGTTGTAGACAAATCAGATAGGTATTGGAAATTGTGGTGCTAAAGAATGGATTGCTTGCAACTACATATAGAATCAGTGCTAGATGTAAGGAGAAAGAGGCAAGGAAAGGCCAAGGGGTTTCTTCCATATGCAGAATTGGCTTCAAGACAAATGAGCAATGATTTGGTCAGTACTTCATCTGATGTGATTCAGATGCCTGGCATAGCAGACAGTAAACTATGTGGATACTGCCTGAAACGTCCCCTTCCCTTTTAATCTTGTTTGTTTTTAGAAGTCAACAGTTGCCTGCTGACAGTAACAGTCAGCTTAAATATTTAGTCTCAATGTTGAATCTCAAATTGTTCATGCATCCAGTGCCCCATTACTGCCAGCATTATGTATTTTAATGAATACAGAATGACATCAAGGAATCAAAATTGCAACATCAAAATGGGAAGAAAAAAAAATCACTGCAGCTTTCTTCCCTGAGTAACTGTTAATGCTAAAAACTGTTAAACACATTAAAATCTCATTTAGCAAACAGCAGAACATAATGGAAATTGGAACAATTCAGTGAATACAAATGTGGGATAATACTGGGTGGATTGTTTTTGTGTAAAAGTACTTCTCTTTGTTCCACGATCTGTTCTGAGAGGGAGGTAGCTGTAGCTCAAAAGATAAATAAAACTTGGCCTTTAATGGTAATTTCTTTCTTCATTTACAGATTTTCCTCCTTAAGTTGTTAGATTTTTTGCTGTTAAAGTCATCACTGTTTGATATCTAATATCCTAGAGATTGGTTACCTTATTGTAAGAAAAACTCAAAGGGATGAATGCAATATAAGCATGTAGCAATAAAGAAATGGGGAAACATCAAAAAGTGGGAGAGCTTTTACTGAAGATCTGAGCAAGAGCGTGCATCCTTCCCTTAAAGTAGTTCCAAGAACCTTTCACAGGGGTTCTAGTATCACCACATTGGATTCATGTTTCATTAAAAAATCTGCAGTGGTAGTCCCTCCAAAGTCCAGTCATATCCCTAGTGATGGTAAAATTTCTGCTTTTCCTGAAGATCCCATCCTAATTTCAGAAATCTTCCCCTTTTTTTTTCCTTACCTTTCATGTCTGTCTTATTGAGTGTAGTCATAAAATTGAGTGGGAAAATATCCTGTCTTAATCTTTCCTCCAGCTGTTGCAGGAAAACCAAAATATTTTTATTGGATGTTTTCTTATCCAAGGTCATTCAAATAATTTTCATGATTTTTTGGCAGTGAAAAAATAAATACCTTATTATGGAGAAAAAAAAGTTTTCCAAAGAAAACTAATTTTTTAAGAAATGCATGTCATGAAGGTAGAAAGATATTTTCTGCTGAAAAATATTTCAAAAGAAGCTTTAGAGGTAGCTCTAGTAATCAAACACTTTGTTAAGATTTCTAGGTGAAAATAAAAGTCATTGAGCCTATATAATGCTTTAATGTTTCTTCTGAGTTCTTGTAAGAATTAAATCCCCAAATCCCAATTTATTTCCCCAAATAGGTACTGTTGAGGTAGATAACATGTTTCACACACTATCTATAAGATTACCAAAATACTTTTGTTGTCTCTCTCATCATACTTCCATGTTGTTATTAATAAAAATCATGTTCATTATTTGCCTAAACAGTGTCTGTTTAGGCAATGTCTAGTATTGAGTCCAACCTCATGGAACAGAAAATTCACCAACTCTGTCTCCTCTGTCACTGGGGAAACCAAAGTATATGGTAGAAGATTCCCTTTTTCTTTCATGCACATAATACTTAGATCCTCCTGGACATAGCTGAAATCTTTTTCAGAAGTCAAATCTCCAGAATAAAAATATCCTATAACCAAAACTTAGTAACGTAATATTTTAGAAAGCTGGAGTAGTGGTCTATAAATTTTGAAGACACTGCTTGGTATCAGATTTGCTATATATACAGTTGCAATGCAAGCTGTTACATGTGGCTTGCAGGCCAGGAATAGCCTTCCATCTATGGGTACAGTGCTGTGAGACTTTTAAAATCTGTTTTTATCGATGTGTGCCTGACCATAGTCTCCCTCACATGATGGTCAAAAATAGTAACAAGCCTACAGACAGCTGGTTTAGGAAGAAATAGATGAATAGGAAAACCTTCTTATTTTTAAACAGCGAAACATAAACAAGTCACTGGATGTCACTGTATATTGTTTGTTGCATCCAGCTGCACATACACTTCCATCTGATTTGCTATTTTAACTCTTTCATGTCTGTTACATCCAGACTAAAAAGTGTTAGCATTGAAGCTGCTGACCACACTTCAACTGGGAGAAAGGTGGCTTCTGCAGTGGAGTTATGTGACTGTCCCCCAGGCTATGATGGTACCTCATGTGAGGTGAGTATCACGATGCAATCTAGATCAATTGTAGTAACACTGTGATAGTTGTAAGCAACCAGTGGTACTGTGTTGGTAGAAAATAGTAAGAGAGCTGTCCATTCCTGTTAGGAATTTGGTATACCTTGTGTAGTTACCTTTATTTCTAGGTGATGGTTTGTTATATTTGATATTTGAAATCTGAAGTTTCACACCTCTGTGGTGATTTCTAAGTTATGAAAATACTTTTAACAGAAAGAAAATGAAAGCAGTATTTGTACTCCTCAGCCAGTTGATATTACAAATGCATGAACCTATCACAATTAGAAGGAAAATGACAGTTATCTGACCTGTGCACAACAGAGCCAGATCAAATTATCTTGAGTTAATGTCGTTGAGTTTCATCTTTTGTTTTCCCAGAGGTTTACCATTTACCTTGAGAGACTTTGAGGATTGCGTGTCTGTTCTTGTGAGGATTGTTTCACTTTGGTTCTGTTACAGATAACAACATACACACATGCTCAGAAAATACCCACTTTCTCAACAAATTCATTAGTTCACACAGAATGTGTTCATACAAGTATATGTATGATTAACTAGCTCACGTGGACATAGCTAGGGGTAAACTGAAGCCAAAAAATATTCTTCAAAAGCTTTGCCTTTAAGGAAATAGTTTCAAACACCAAGATGCTCTGCTTCACAAAACTACAAACAGTATGCCATTTACTCAGGCACTCTAGGCGTTTGCTTGTCAACTCTCTTTTTCTTTAAAATCTTGCATGCTTATATGTGATATTTAGGGCTTAGAGTCTAGATTCATGCCAAAAATGGTTGCCTGTTGCTGGGCCTAGATAAACTGATGTAGAAAGAAGACCTGAAGGAATTAATGTATATTCCTATCACTTCCAAAATGGTACAGACGGGAAAAAAGAACCTGTAAAAGAACATTGCCTACGTTGGCTGAGAAATAATTTTGAAGTATGACCATTGTCTGTGTTCAATTATTTGAAGAAAAAAGCTTTACTTCTCCATTTTCCCTCTCAATTCCGATTTAAGTGTGATTTGCCAGAAAGCAGTTGCAAAGGCCCTGATTGCAGATGTTTCAATTTCTACTTTTGTTGTAAAAGCTGAAGGACTTGGGTGAAATTTCTGCCTTGGCGTAGGTGAAATTCTCTGTCCAGCCTTGTCCTTTAGTCCTTCAATGCTAAACCTCTCCAATTCAAAACAGTCCCAAAAATTTGATATATACTTAAGATCATATTCCACAGTAGAAAGTACATATATAGAGAGCCTCAAATTTGAAGTCTCTATTCACACTAGGGCATGGACACTCTTTGATTCTTCCAGTTTCAACCTAGCAGAGTTTCATTTTTATTGATTTTGTGAGATTTTCAGTTTCATTTTCTTTGTTCATTTAATTTAATATATGTGTTTCCTGCATAATGATGTTGTGGTACCTGGCATAGATGCTGGAGCACTAAAAGCAACCATTATTTACTCATTTTCTTACTATGAATGTTTTGGCACAATCAGTCTTCAAAGGATAGCCAATCCTATTTAAAATAAGCTGTCTCTTGTCAGATTGTTCCATTATGCAAATTTTAAATTAATTTTCTACAAGATTCTAGTCAAAGAAAATTGTTTTGGTTTTGCTAATATATCTGAGAAATGAACACAGAATTTCATGAGAATAGGTAAACCAGTTTAAAATTTAAATTTCAAATACCAGTTGGACTCATTTATGATACTTTGCTCTACTCATGTGAATCTTCTGGCCTTCATTCATCAACATCTTCACATCTAACTGCTCTTCTCTACCAGATTTTTTCCCTTTCTATCTACTCCTTTACTTCCACTGCGGAAGAAGTTGTGTTTAATCACTATGATTGTCAAGAACTTTCCTGACTTCTGAATGTGACATCATTTAT
Organism: Eurystomus gularis; assembly: GCA_013400335.1. Taxonomy (NCBI): domain Eukaryota; kingdom Metazoa; phylum Chordata; class Aves; order Coraciiformes; family Coraciidae; genus Eurystomus; species Eurystomus gularis. The sequence continues at coordinate 115,853 of VZZY01025719.1, read as the reverse complement.
TTTCTTAAGATCCCCGTCTAATCTTCTATTTTAGTTCTATTCTAAGCCTTGCTATTGATATTCCATATCTAAGCCTTTAGAATTACTGACACCTGGAGCCTTATCTTGTGCAACACCATGTATATCTGTGCACAAGATCATTCTTTTCAGAATCACTGAAAGAGGAAAAAGATCGATAGGTTTATATAGGAACAGTTTAGGCAGTTGCATCTCACACCACAGAAAAGAAATGGAGCGATTTCTTTTAATCAGTTTTTCTGGTTTGGGTTTTATGACTATGAATTTTAACTTCTAGTATTTATGGGTTTTGTTAGGAATGTGTAACCAAGAAGGAAAAGAAGGAAAAATAAGGATAATGTCTCAAGTTTTGGAATGTTTTTTTTTTTGAAAGAATAATTTCAATTCATCTTCAAATTACTTTCACATTTTGCAGGAGTAAGGCAAAAAGAGACATCATTTTTATAAAGGAGAATCTTCTCATTACCTTTTTGGAGACTGTATGTGAATGGGAAGGGATTTTCTTTAATAAATGATACTTTTAGTATTCAATCAGTACAAAAGTTTTTCTTTATGTTAGCCAGGTGCTTTTGAAGGTCTACACTCTGTCATGCACTTTTTAATGTTATGCAAAATCCTTGGATCACATGAGCAGTCTTACTGAGGAAAGATAGTGTGCAAAAACTATAAAGCTATTTGTGAGATACATTGTAAAGAAGACTGCTGCTTGACATCTTATTGTGGAGAAATGGAATAGCTGAATTTTCGCTGACAAGTCACAGTTGTACAATATCACCTTTCCTAAGAAAAGACTGGCTATGCATTTAATATTGATCTGAATTTAACATTTAAAAAAATTAAAAGTCAGAACACTTTCTTAAAGGGAAATAGCCATACCTTATATTTAAGAAGCACAGTTTATAAATAAAAGGATAGCTTTGTTTTCAGCCTGTGCTTTATTTCAGTGCAGCCTTTTGTTTGTTAGACTCCAAAACGAGAAAGATTAAATGATACTTTAATTGTTCTTTGTATCTGAACTTCCCAGAAAAGGTTTCTGTTTTTTGGGGGTTTTCTTCCCTCCTTCTCACTTCTTCAGTATTTTGCCTTCTGGCTATTTTCCAATCTGTATCTCTTGCTTTGATGCTGTCATATTTCAGTTCTTCATTTCTCTACTTTAGTTTACCATTTCAGAGGAATGATCAGATTAAGGTTCCCTCTAATCTCACACCTGCCAATAAGGCTAAGGTCAGTGCAAAGCCATAGCACCAGGAAGAACAACTTTCTAGAAAAATATTTTTGTTTTTATTAATTTGACAAGTATATTTTTGCATGTGCATGTATCAAATTTGACAATATTTAAAAAATCCCATTCCTTTCTCTTGGTCAAGTGAGAGTTTAACTTTTTATCTAATTTATCTTGCAGTCTTGCTGGCCTCAACACAGGCGTGTGAATGGCACGATTTTTGGTGGAGTCTGTGCACCATGTACATGCTTTGGCCATGCAGAGTCGTGTGATGATATGACAGGAGAATGCCTGGTAAGTGTCAGTACAGGAAATCTGATAGACATGGCCAATATCGATTCAATATACCAGTGCAACTGAATTAATGACCTCTGAGACCTGAAATACTCAAGGAGAAAAAAAGGCAGTTATTAACAGAAGAGATCTTTATGTCTAACTGTTGCTGAACTTGAGGATGCTCTCATAGCAAGATAAGATAACTTCTACAGTTAAACAAAAGGAATTTTTTATTCACATAGGATTTATGTTTTGAAATAAAATCAATAGCATAAGGTATAGCATGCAGAAAACAGCATATATAGCAATATTCTTCTATGCAAGATTTCTCTCTCCCTCCCGTCTGTCTTCTGCAGTGTATTAAATTTATAGTATGTAGCAGGTAACTTTGTAAATTCAGTTCTAATATGACAAGAAAATATTGTTAATGGCTTCTTTCATCTAAAGTCCTAATAAAACTTGAAGAAACGCTTAATAAGTTGTACTTTAGAAAAATAATGAAAGCATATTATTTGGGCTAAATCAACTTTTTTTTTTTTCTTGTAGGCTATGGAGGTCTTATGTTACATACTAATTCAGCAGTTAAATCTATGATATTATCCATAGTAGGCCTACCAGCACCTCACTATTTCTAGCCTGTTCAGTAGCCTTTTGGAATGGGTGTATTATGCTGAATAGACTATTCTGATTAACTCAAGGGCATTTTTAGTTTTATATTGCCTGACATGGCATGAAGCTTGAAACAACATGCCTCGTTTCATTAGCCTTGCAGAAACACAATTTGAACCAGTGCCAGTTTAGTGGGATATCATACTCATTTCCCTGCAGTATTTCAAGCAGAATGTACTGTGCATGTTTCTAAATGTTCCCTTTTATTTCCTTAGGAAAAAGCTGCTGGGAAAAGTCCGAAATGAAAATTCAGGCTTTTTTCAATGTAATTTGACACTTAGAATTATCACTGTTCTTCCTGTTTTGCCCATATAGGATTTTTAATTGCATTGCAGTACAAAACAAGATACGCTTAATATGTGGATCTGAGAATTTTTCAAATTGCTTTTTCACAAATAGAAGGTTAAAATTATTCTCAATTTAATTATGCTGTAAGCCTTAAAGTACCTCAGATCAAAAATATGTATGATATGACAGTCTTGTTTTAAATCCTTCACTTTATATGCAATGAAAATGTTTATCACTAGAGTAAAACAGATTTGTGTTTCTCGACAAAGATAAAATGTATTGCATTAACAACTGTAGCCTCCAACTATGATGTCTATAACATCAGTGTGGGATAAAATCAATTAACAGAAAAGAAGGGAAGGGAGAATCCTATTTAAGGTATATGATAACTATTCACTATTTTGCTTAGGGGTGCCTAGCTAGCTGCGAGTCCTGAGGTTGCTTCCTTCTGTGTGTTCAAGTTTTAGCCCTTGCACAAGTTCCCTCTTTATTTTTGTCTGTAGCACCAGCCTGGACAGGAGGGAAGGCCGTATGGTTGCATACCGCGATGCTTTTGCACTTTTCAGCTGATGTGAGCTATTGACTGAAACAATAGAGCTCCCCCTCCTGATGTTTCAAGGGTGCTGGTGTAGAGATAACACAGCACTGATAAGGAAGTGGAAAAGAACCAGTTGAAAATGTACTTTAATCTATGTGCGTTATCAAGCGTTCTGTACTTTTTGTGTTCTGTCTGAGCTTATACTAGATCATGCTATAAAGAAGAGGCGCACAGGGAGCTTAAAATGAGTTCTGGATTTTCTTGCAGCATACTTTGAAAACACCGTATGCAAAGTTAGATTGGTTAGTGTCCATGCAGGCTATTAAATGCTGCTATTCAATTTGGATCATAAGCCTTTTGAAGTGAAAGAGAGAGAAGTCTGAATGCTGAAAAAGAGAAAAGTTTCACATCAAAGGCATTCTTTCTATTGAGATTTACACAGCCTTTTGGCCTCCTTATTATTATTCATGATGTTTTTTCAGTAATACAACAGACAATTTAGGCATCTAATTTACTGATATGATACATCTTTTTGCTCTTCCTTAGCTTTGAAATGTAGTTGAAAAGCAGCTGAAATATGTTCTTGACTCATGATAAAAGCTCAAATCATCTGCTTTGACATAGGCCTGTATAAAAAGCTCATTTTAACGCATATCTTGCAGTAACCTGCAAAGCCCTTTGATCCCCTCAGCAACCATATAGAGAGCTACGTGATACATCGTTCTCGTTACCATTGTGATATACATAACTGCTTTAGTACATAGAGAAAGTTCTAACATTCAGAAATACTCTGTAGTATTTTTTTTCATAGTGTTACACACACATTTACAGTAGCTTTAGGAGGTCGGTTAAACCTAAACCCTGTGAAAAGTGAGCACATTTCAAGGTGTATCATTCATTGCAGATTACCATGTTGCTATTAGTAACCCTGGAGAAAGCAGCTCTCTCTCCCCTAAAATATGCTCAAATTGCTAAGCGGGCAGTCCGCAATGGCATCCCTTTTGTGCTTTATTCCTTTGTGTGTAAATGGCATATACTATGCAAATTGAGGCCAGTGTCAGTGGACATGTGCTTTAGACAGTGTTCCTCACAAAAGCAACAAAATGTTTTCATCTATCTTCATACACACAGTAACAAAAGGATATATCCTAAGCTAAATGCAGTGTAGGCTATACCACAGGTAAAAATTATGTAAAGCCTCTGCAACATCCTGATTGCATTTTTAACACCAGGAAAGGGAATTGTCCATGTAATCTTGACATTATGGTAATCTGAAAATGCCAGAAGAGCATCTTCATGCTTCCAAAGACATAATACCACTGTCTGGTCTAGATGGCTAGGGAATGTATTAAAATAGGCACCCAGGCGTACTGTTTCACTTTCTTTAACTGGCTTAAACTGGCAGCCTCTCTGGTCGTCTCTGACAGATATCCTGAGGAGGGGCAGCAGCATGCCAAAGGCATTATCTTGGACTTAGTCATACTCCCTGATTAAAGTTTTATTTTCATCTCTAGCCTTCTATTCAGACTGTTTCCTTCCATATTCATATACACTCAGCTGCATGGGCAGTGTGAATTTAGCATTCCCTGATACTAGGCATAAAGTTCATTTAGTTTCTTCCAAGGGAGGAGAGCTGTCTCAGTAGGAAATGGTGGAAAACACACTCCAGGAGATCAACAATAAAGCCTTTGGGCAACAAGACCTGAGTCATGCATAAAATTTTGGACAAAAAATAATTTCACGGTCTTACTTAGAGGTTGTCTAAGTGAAGTTTAATGCTGTTTGGAGATAAAAGAGGTCCAGAAAATAGATGCATTCAAAATAGTTTGGGTTCCAGTACCTAGAGTTTGAAAGTATAAAGATTTGGGCATAAAATTGTTCCTTGCCACAAAGTCTATGGATCTGTGGAACAAGGCATTGATTTTAACAAATCAATGTGTTGGAATAAGCTATGTTTCCAAAGGAATAAAAAGAAAGTGTGTGTGATCAAGTGCTGAGCAGGTCAGGGACAGTTGGTCATCATTTTCTTTATTGCAGACTCGTGACATTAAAAATGAATGAAATGTTCCTGTGAACATGAAATTAAGACATCACAGGCTTAAGCATGTTTTAAGGGAATAATCTCAGTATAATCAGACATTGCTCAAACTAGATGATACTCAAAACCAGTGCTGTACATTTAGCAAGTTTCAAACTGAGATTCAACCAAAGAAAACACAAATTTTTCATGAGTATTGATAATATCTTTAGAAGGACTAATAACTCATCTACTTCAGTCCTTAAAGTGATCCATAAATTTGGCAAACTAGTACAAATTTTAATGCACCACTGAAGAGAACAGGAAAAATTTTTCACATCTGTGTACTACGTAATCATTGTTCTTTGTCCTACAAAATCCAGACTGGCTCATGGGGGAAAAGTATAGGACTACACAAGATTGTTATTTCATACCTAAACTCTAACATATTGTACACAGTGCAACACATACTCAGATTTTGGTACCATATGTGAAGTTCTTTTCTTTTTTGTTTTAAATTTATTGATTCATGAGGATGTAAGCAGATACAGAGATCTGGACTGAGGAGAATTAGACACTGAAGTGCTGGGGCCTGTGTTGTGGGTCCTAAGTTGGAGTTGACCTGTCGATGAGTCACAACCAAGCAGAGTGTTTTGTTCCCCAGTTGGCTCCAGGCCCCAGAGGCAGAGCCTGGCCAACCTGTGTGTGGCCCCACCTTCCCCCAGGTGGTCGTGGTTGGGTTGGTGGGTGAGGCCAGGACTACATCAACAAGGAGCTGATCAGTCTCTGAGTAGCTTTCTGTTGGGACTGGTTTCAGTCTACTGAGCTCTCTCTCTCGGTGGTGTGTTTCCTGGTTGCTGCTACACCGGTTTCCCGCAGAAACATGGAGGGACTCAAGATAGAGAAGAGCAAAGGGATGTGCTACTTCTGAAGAGATGTTGCTGAGTTTGGTGTTGGCTAGCCTAATCGGAGAATGAGAAGCACAGACACAATACATGGAAATGATGAACTAGAGTTTCAGAAAATAATTCATCAAAGAAAGGAAGGTCAGATCCCTAATGTGAATTGTTTTCCTACAAATTGTTTTCCTACAGGTTTTTTACTTTAAAAAAGTAGAAGGTTTAAATGCCACTCTTTAAGAGATGCATAGCTTTAAAATAGTGTGTTAGCTCCTCTCACTTTAATAACATCCTTGACACATTAGCCATTGATATTCTTCAAAAAAATTACTACGTCTGAGGTTATTTAAAGCTAAACTTAACACAAAAGAAGAATTCATTATTTTTCAAAAAAAGTACAAATAATTTGACATGATGCCCTTAAGTTGAATGGCAAAGGATTTTTCTTTTGAAATATTTAAATTATTTTTGTCACACCTTCTTTTAAAAGTGTATCTTAATGTTCCCAGCTACTTTTTCAGTATGGCTGGTAGATTCTTTTGGAATGGCAGCACTTGAAGTAACAGTTAAATGGACTTAAATGACCTAATGAAGTAGCATTTAACCCAGCTGATGGTTCTAAAGCCATACTTTTGTTTGACTAAGCCTCAAGAGTTGACATTAGCTCACAATCTACCAAATAAAATGGAATATTGTGACAAATGCGTTCATTTCAAAGATATGTTGATTGTATATACAAGTAATAAGAATGCACTCTTTAAAACAGCGTTTCTGGAGACAGATGCTTTTGACTCCAGTGTGCGCATGACTGAAAAAGGTATTGTGTTTTTGCAGATGCCCAAATGTATGCTACTATCTATGCAGAATACAGTGCAAAAAAAACTTCATATGAATCATTGCAATCCTGGAAAGTTGTGAAAAAGGAATCAGTGTTCCTTAGAATAGTGCCATTTTCTTTATCCTTTATTGAGGATACATTGTCTTTTAGACAGTAAGGCTCTTACATACCAGTCAGTACCATATGCATGACTTATTGCAAATGAGAAAACAGTTTTAAAGTGTTCTCAGAAATATTTTAAATTAAATTGTGAGTTTTGAAATACCTACACCTTTAAAAAAACCTAACGCTCAAAAATTCTTATTCAGCAGCTTGGGTGAAAAGCATTCTATATTTGATCTGGCCCGTTGTCTAAATCAGATTAGAACACGCTCCATTAAATACCTTCTCTCCAATGGCTTTCGTTTTGGCCCTTTCAAGTTACCATATGCTCTTTCAGTCTATACCCAACCATATCAAGATGGTGTCTAAAAGCCAAAAACATTTCTTCTGCTTTCTCTGTTTTCACACTGTGAAAGGGCTACCCTTGAATATCTTGTAACAAATAGGAGTGAAAGGAACAGTGTGCTGTGCTAAAAATGTGGCAAAAAAAAAGAAAATGTTTAAGCCAGAAAACTAATTTGCTGAGCCTATCATGGATCTTGCCAAATTATTTAGAACTTCTAAATCTTATATACTGAGAGGGAATAAGGGTAGAAGGGGTAATTACTCTTTAAAACTTAGTTTTTATGAGTTATCATGGGAAGCCTATAGCACCAATTCCCATTCTGTCAATAGATCATTTAATTTGAGACCAGGCCAAAGTTTATATACAAAAATGCAGATCTAGTGCTGCCATTTTTATGTTGGATGTTTCTTATGCCCAGATAAGCTGTCTCTTGTATTATGAAAGCTGGTCACATACAGGAACACAAACTTTTGGATAGGGCCCTATATATGGTATACTTATCCGTGTCTCTATTTGTAATATAGAGTCTGGATGCTGTTCTAGCAAACAAGTATTAATTAATTCAGGCTTTGCTACTGTTCACAAATATATTTCGTATACTGCTAGCCATATACCTTGTAAAATGACCTAAAGTGCATAGATGTGATTTCTAAAGATTCATTTTTACAAATCACATAGTCTGGGCTGTATTTCTGGGGCTCAACATCTGAAAACTGTCACAAAATATACTCTGTTGCAAGACTGTGATACTAAACATGTTTTGTGCTTCTCTGAAGGTTGGTGTTCTTAAAGCAAGCTAAAACAATAATGTGGCTGTTGTATGGTGGAAAGCTAAAGGTCTGCAGTTAAATATTCCTTTTGTTTTACATAGAGAAAAAATATCCAAACCTCACAACTGTGTGACACATATATAGCACTGATTGTGACAGCTAACCACTAGAACTGATTCTTCACTACCACCAGAAAATTAGAATATATGTTGCAGACCTCTTACAGTCCTCTTGAGAGGATAGACGAGGTGAATGATCTTCAAATACTTTCCACGTGTAAATTCTCTGTGAATCTACTTTCTGTCTTCTTTGCAGGACTGCAAACACAACACAGGTGGTTCATATTGTGATAAATGTCTTCCTGGCTTCTATGGTGATCCTACTAAAGGGACAGCTGAAGACTGTCAGTTGTGTGCTTGCCCCCTAAGTATACCTTCTAACAAGTAAGACGTACATTTATTACTTATTGCACTTTTTAACTTGGTAAATGTCATATACACTTGACATTCTTTGTGTTTTACTCAAATAATATATTCTGCAATATAAAGTTTTCTTTTTATAATTGTATGGACTGCTTAGCTTCACAGAGAGGCAAAGATCAAGACGAAAGCTGGGCTAGAAAGAAAAACCTAGGATTTGGATAACTGGTCTTTGAATCTGTAGCTAGCATTTCTTTTCTGTCCTCCTTAAGAGTAGTTGTTTCTAGTTTTAAAGCTGAAGTTACAGATTTGATGTGTAAGGTTTTTAATAATTGAATTTAAAATCTATTTATAATAATCAGATAAAATAGTGATTTCTTCTGCTTTTAATTTTCTTTTTCTACCAGCCAACATTCAGTGATAGCGTTGATTTGTTTGGAGTCAGAATTCAGCCTTAGATATTGCAGGGGAAAATGTTTTGCCAGCATATCTTAGAATAATTACTATACATTTGTTTTATTAAATAAAAAAAATAGTGAAAAGTTAATTGAAACTCTGATCTAAGAGCAAAAGTTTCCATCATTACAAAAGCTTGTCTGTGTTACTTGCTACCTACAATTTAATAGACTGAGTAGCTTGAACATTTTTTAATTTCTTTTTTCCCAATCAGTATCTGGAAAATAACAATACCAAAATCATTTGTTGTGATGTGGGTGAAGAAAATTATTCTGAATCTTGTTCTGGTTAGCTTTTTTTGTGCATATATAAAAAATAGAAATTATGTATATCAGTTAGTACATCTGGTTTATGCCATCTAGTAAGGCTTTGGAGAAAAGGAGCTCTGGTGCAAGTAGCACATGTACAGATTACATAGAAGAACTACTGTGGTGCAACACATCAATTAATTGTTCAGGAAGCATTGAGTATGTGTCTGACATGTTTGCAGTAGTAAGTACTTCTTGCCCAAATTCCAGCCACAAGCTGAACGTGGCTCCCTTTTGGAAAGAATCACTGTTAGTCCATATAAGCATTTCAGAGGGATTGTGAGATTGTACTGGAAGATTGTAAACTATGCACAGTAGCTGCCCCATCCTAAGCTCTTCACACATCTTGTAAGGTTTAAATGGCTCTAGGAGCTCATAAATCCACTGGAGTAATTTTTTTTCCTCCCCTCAGCCCCATATCCTTTATTTCATACTGTTTTTCCCCAAACAGGTCAGATTCCGTCAATGAGGTGCACTTTACTATTGAAGAGTATAAAGAGTATTTCTTAAGGTTTGCAGGGTAAAATGTGTGGCTAGCACCCACGCAGAGAGGGAGCTCTGCAAGATGTGAGTAAAGAAGAGAACATCATCTGAATGGTAGTGTGCCAACATGAGGCACAGCTGAACCAGGTTTTGCTGTCAAGTAGTTCAGGCTAAGTCTGTTGCCCACAGTGGCATTGTGTCCTATTAAAATTGCACTGGTGAGGACAGGAATAATCTAACCATTTATCAGCAGAAATTCCAGGGGATTGCAGCATGGGAGCCTGCCTTCCTGTTATCACAGCTCTTCAGTTGGTTTTATTAGCTATACGTGGGTTTATTATGTCTGCTGCTCAGGCATGGTTCCTCTGATGTCCTGATTGCCTTCACATACTTAGTATTTCCTTGCATAGTTAATTAATTCTTTTTCTCTTGTTTGAGAACACTGTACTGACAAAGCCGGAAGAACACTGTCACATTCCTATCTTGTGCAGATGTGCAACAAGCCAAGTCAAACAGATCAAATTTAGATTTTTCTTGGCAAAATGCCTGGAGACCTCTATTATGTATTCATCAGAATTCTAGCTACTTTCCTTTTTTTTTTGAAATTGAAAGAAAGTCCGCTTTTTAATATTTTGTTTTCTTGAAAACTATAGGTACAAAACAAACAATGAATATAAATGTTCTTCAACTGTGAAACTGGGAATCCTGAACCCTACAAAGTTTAGCTCCTCGCTAGACCTGTGCAATAGCTTCCTGTTTCTGGACAAATGCAGAACTATGAACAACATCCTTAAGCTTTGTAGAATTCATTGTAAGGTTCAAACTCTCCTAACTTTACAGTTCGAGACAAATTATTAAATTTATGAGGAAAAATGGGGCTGTTAAAGATTCAGTGTGTTACCTGAAAGCTGTTAAAATACTTCCTTGGTTGGCAGTGAGTTTGGTGTGCTAGGGATAATATGTATAAACATTTCAGATTCCTTCACACATCCTTTACAGGAAAAATATAGAAATTGCTACCAAGGTCATGTCACTTATGACAAATATGTCATGTTATTTCTGAACAATCTAACAAGTGACATTGATGTACAAATTATTATAAATAGCTGCCCATAGATTTTAATTCACGTAGTATTTAATTCCTAACATGGTATGACAGGCCATCTTTAGGTCTCAAATCTTAATACTAAGTTCCTGGTACATAGAGAATATTGCCGATGTAGTCAACCTATGTAATATATTTCTATTAAAAAATAAGTTTTGTGTTTTATAGCAGTATCTTATTTCTTTATGATGTTTATAATGGTTCCCTTCACTATTTTCACAGCACTTGAGTCTTTTTCTTTTCAGTTCCACATAATGTGGAGAACAAATGTTCTGTTTTAGAAATGTGGTGATAATGATGGTGTTCTGTAGTTAAGCTGATTTAACTGCTGCTCATTCCCTTTCCTGTTTCCCAATGGCAGCAGTTTCCATATGCAACCACTGAAGCCACTCATAAAACTGCCTTCAGAAGCACAACAGTGATAAGTGACTCGCCATGTGTCAGGAAAGAATGCTTGGCCAAATCAGGAAACTAACATCCTGTTGTCTAAGCTGGTTTTCTAGATCCTGGGCTGTATTTTCCACTTTTTGCATATATCTCCATATTTGTACTTATGTGATGCAAATGAGATCAATGATTATTATAAATGGCATATGTAATGTGCACTTGACTTCTTTGTCTTATCTCTTCTCAATAATAAATCAGTCTTGCAAACTATTCTAACCCTCCTAATCTTTAAGAAGTTTCAAATCATTTCAGTGGAAAAATCAGACTTACTACTATATAATGCCTTCTACCAAATGTAGATTTGTAAAAGCAAACAAGTACTGCTTTTCTCTTGAGGTGATGATGAACTTAATACGGGTAATGAAGGCCCTGACAGGAATGTTATATCACTGTAAATGGGACCTAGAAAATAGCTCTCTCAGCCTGGGAAGGTCATAAGTAAACTTGTAGCATGTGAACTAGGAATTTGAGTTGGTCTCAGAATGTTAATATTTTCTTGACGAGTTTAATAATAAAATTACAAACTTACTCCCAATAGATGTTTTCTATAACATACTTGTAAGCTTTTAGGAAGCTCTGTCTCCCAGCATAGACCTGTCACATACATACCCATACTGTGTATTCATACTTGTCCCACATCCTGACTTGTATTAATGTTGTTACCTTATGTAAAAGCTGAAAAGAGTAATGACGAAACAAGAGCCACTAAGAGTTTTCTGAACTTTGTTTTGACAGATCAATACACACTGTTCAGTAATATTTATCACTAGTGAGTAATGAGATTCTAAGTAATCAGGAAGACGAGCTCTTCTTTTCTCACCCTGCTATCACGTATTTCCCTTATAGCAGGCAGATGGGAATTTCTCAATATATTAATGTTTATAGTTGAGATGTAGACTGACCATTAAGTCAGAGAAAGAATCAAAAGGATGCTAGGTCTGAGCATAACCCTTAAAACAAGGAAATTCTGCTATTAATTATTCTTGCTTAGTAATATTAAGTACTTAATTATTGTTATCTTTAAAAATTATGCAATTGAATTCTCTTGATGGAACTGTGGTACAGTCAATCTTGTGCAATGCTGTAATGAGCTGTGATAGCATCTCCACAAAGTTTCCCATGTAGCTCTTAGAAAGAGTGAGGCTGGGACTGACAAGCAGGGTCTTATTTGAAATAAGTCAGGTGCTGCTGATTAGATTCAATGATAATGTGTGCCTCAGTTGAAAATTGCTTCCATTGCTATTTAAAGATAGAATGAACAATTATTGCTTATTTAACTGGCTCCTTATGCATTTGTGAATCTGTTCTTAATGGAATGACATTCCAAAATAACAGAAAATAACCTTATGGGAAAGAGAATCCCAATACCTGTCTGTATTTACTGGACCTGACCTTCCCACATTTTTCTTATTGATCTCTTTTATGTCTGGGGGATAACTTGCCCTGTGACAAACAGAACATTTATAAATGGAAATAATCTATAACAGAAACAGAATAAAGAGTAACTGAGGTCAAATCATAAGATGGATGTCTCCTGAGAAGTGGGGTCCAGTCACCATCAGATAATCAAGTTACATGATCCTAATTAAGCTTTTCTATCTTCATTGTACCTATTATTTTCTAGAGAATTTAATCATATATCCTCCTTTAATTTGTCTGAGGTCAGATTATATCTATTTGTTATTTGCAGCTTGAACTTTTACCTTGAATGTACCTTCCTTCTGATGTCTTTGTTAGAGCAATTATATTCCTTTTCAACTTTTATTTTACTAGGTTTAAAAAGATAAATTTAGGGTCTTCTTCTCAGATAGGTGTTTGTATTTCTGTTGTGAATAGTCACCCCACTATACACCTGCTCCCATTCTTGTCTTTCTTTTTTTTTTATTTTTTCTATTTTTCTGTTTGGTTGATTACCGTTATTTAGATGAGGCCCTATAAAGATGCTTTCATGTCTCTGCCTCTAATGATCATTCAGAATGACAGAAGAAAAGGTGGTTTTATGGTGTCTTTTAGAGTGTCAGAAGGTTTCCTCACAAACATGTGTAAGGGAGAAAGATTATGGAAAGCAAAATGCTAAACAGTGAAGGACCGTAGTTCAGAGTTAAACATGGACATTGAAAGGTGGAGCATGCAAATTCCTATGGTATCCCTATTTATAAAAAAACAACAGCTAAAAATAAGTGGAACATAGCAAAGAGGTAAAGCTTTCTACTCTGCAAGCTATTCTTAAACTTCAGCGTGCCTGTCTGCCCTGTTGCCGAGGTCTTTGGCACTCAATTTATTCAAATGCACTCTCTGGGAAGCTGCACCAAAGATTTCCCTTTTTGCCCCTCCCCTTTCTTGTTCACTCGGTTCCTTCCACAGGCAGTTATACACAAAGTTAACTGAGCTTTCAAATTAGTTGTCCTTCAGAAAGATTTATATAGGGGCCATATTATGGCATAGCTTGTTTTGCCAGACCCTCGGGGGCACAAACAAACAGCTGTACATTCCTGCCTTTATAATGGTATCCAGACCACTCTGTGGCAGGCTCAAGTCCCGTAATAACAGGCTTTTGGGATGCTGCCATCCGTTACTCTATATTCAGTGTCGTAGAACTAGCAGAGTCGTTCCAAATTCTGTTTGCTGAGGTCAAACTTAAGTCCCATGTCCTAGTCCAGAATCACTTTTTCTGGGCTCTGTTTCGCAAATTAACTATCTCTGAAGTGAGGAAAGAGCTATGCTTTTAACAGTCTTTTCTTTATGTTTCTGCCTTGTCCCTCTTCTTACCCAATATCAACAACACAGCTTTAGCCCGACATGCCATTTTGACCAAAGTCGTGGATTAATATGTGATGAATGCCCAGCTGGGTACGTGGGACCACTCTGTGAAAGGTAAGCAAACACCACGCTTTTAACCATATGAGATCTGAAATGAAAGCATCGGTTGCATGGAACTGTTTTACCTTTTTATTACTTCCCCTTTTCGACCCCATTCCTGTGTTCTGAAACTCACTGAAGAAATTCCTGTGCATCTTCCTCAGATATTGTGTCCATGTGTTTGCATATTTCTAGTGCTTGTTTTATTACTTTATGATAAAGTGCAAAGCTTCCAAGAACCATTTGGTGAGAAGAGTCTTTTTTTTTTTTCTTAATGATTTTTTGAGCTTTTCTGTCATTCTTCTTGAGCTTTTTATAATTATTTTCTTTTGTCTGAATGCTTAGAGCATGGTGAATCAAGTATGCAATAAATTACTGATACCTTTTTTTGAAAAGTTAATATGCAGCAAAAACACAGTTCTTCTAATAAGTTATTTGTTGATTTTAATCAGTTTTTTAATAATACTTTACATTTTTGTTGCTTTTAGTTTCCTGTTGCAGTCTTTATTTAGCAAGTAGAATAAGCTAAGTTTTAATGACAAAAAAAGGTATGTCCTCTTTTTCAAATACACACAAAAGCTCAATATACGTTTCCTACACTTATTACTACCTATACAAAAGAAATAAAAAAGCATGTCTAGCCTGTCTTTGGCTGTGACAGGTCTGAGTGACATGTTAATATTGAGAAAGTTCTTTCCCCTTCTTATATCCTGTTATTCTGAAAGGACCACTGAGAGAATTTAAATGAAACAGAAGGCTAGTGTGAGTGCTGGTGCTAAGCTCCCAGGAACTCCCTTCCACAGGAGGTGAGATGGCATAGACAAGATACCATCACTGTGTCTGTACGCTTTCAATCCCTTGGGGTTTCACATGGATGGAAGAGCTTTCAAGAGCAGTTAGTGTGCCAGGGGACCTCTGCTAGTTGTTGGAGGTCATGATGAATCAGCATTGGCTTTGACTCCATGATCCCAATCCTCTGTGACCCTGCAAGTGACACCTTTTTAAGAGAGGCTGGGGGAGCCAGATAACTGTCTAGCACCTGGCTAGATAGTTATGAGGCATGAAAACATCATACTTCTGTTTCTTAGTAGGCATTTGCCATTTCCACTTCCAAGAACTGCTTGCAGCATTTTCCAACATAAACCCTACAAAAAGGTAAGGCTTCTGAATGAAGATGTCGAATATTCAGGGTGGGGTGAGGAAAAGTAGGAATGAACTAAGAGGAAAAGCCAACCAGAAAAGCAGGAGCCTGACCATACACTTTTAATAGCTCTCTAGTTCTGTCTTTCCAATTTACATTTACAACTACTTCCTTTTAAATCCCCTGTTGTGCTATATCTGTCCTAAAGTGAGAGCGCAGGCTGTCACCTGTTTCCACCCATCATCACTGAGCCTGCTCCTGCTGCGTGCTATTTCTGCCTGTCTTTTTCTGTCTGTCTTGGAAGTCATCACCTTCTCTCAGCTAGTGGGCTGTGAAGTTAATGATGGCAGAAATAAATCACATCAAGAGCACTTTGGTGGCAGCTTGTCAATGCAAGGTCATTGACAGCTTCCATTAGCAACAAGTGCTATTTCTGCGTGGAGCACCGGCTCTAGATGCTGTAGGACAGAATCTGAATAAGTGGCAGGCTTGGATTTTAGCCTGATTTCCTAAGGAAATGAGGCTAGTGTGATCTTTTTGTGCATGTCTGTCTGGCTGCCCTCAAAGACATTCGAACTTGTAGGCCAATTTCAACCGAAGTTGACAGAAGGGTAGGAGGTCTCAAAGATAATAATTGTTCCTGAAGATTTTGTGAAAAGAAGTGGCTGAATAGAGGTTAATAGATCAGGACATGTCATGGCTAAGGGGGAGAACACTGTGTGAACTTACACCTGATTAAACAGCAGAGAATACATGAGAGAGAGAGAACGAGAGAGACAGAGAGAGATTATTAAATGTTCTGTCCATAAGAAAACTTTCACAGGGCAAGGAAAAAGCACTGCCATAGCCTGAGGGATCACTCCCTGCTGAAGAGCAGCATCCTGCAGCAAATAATCAGCTCTTAGCCTTGTAACCATGAGATATAAACCCATTGGAAATTAGGCCATTAATTCCCATGCTCGTGGAACTATTTGCTTGTAATTGTAACAAGTTGCTTGGAAATGCCCACAGCTGTCAGTAATAATGAACAGGAGAAAGAATGTTGCCTTTTGCTATTAATAGTGATTGTATAATTGCTAAAAGAGTTTACATAAAATTCTCTTTCATTTTAGCAACTGCAAAGTGACAAGTGATCTGAGCCACATGATTCATTAACTGAACAGTCCTAAATAATCATGAAGTACTGAGTATCATGAAGTGAGCATTCACAGTATTGTACTCGTGTACAAATCATCGTCTACCCCCTAGGAAGATAATATCTTCTATTTGTTTTTATATATCTATATCTATATTTTTTTTTTTTTAATACCTGAATTGTAAATTGTCACAAAAAATGTGTTTTTTCTCTCACTTGAACTCTTCAGGAAAATGTTGACAAAATCCCTCAATGTTTTGAGGGGCACAGCTCACAACACCATCAAAATAATTGCAGATACAAACAATGTTGGGAGTTACCACATATCTATAATTGTAGAGAAAGCCAAGCTTCCCCATTTTAATCCTTTTCCTCAGCAAATTAGATTTATGTTCTTCCTTTGCTCACTGCTCGCTTTCCCAAGGGGTATGAAATAGGATACTCTCCTAACTTCACAGGAGGGGTGTGTGAGAATGTCAAAAAGCTGTCCTTTGAGCCCAGCACATTTACAGGATGATGATATGCATTTTCTAACTACACAGTCTTGGTATAGACAAGAGCAGATAGTTTTAGGGAAAAGAAGCATAATAATATAAATATAATATAAAAATATAAATATAATATAAAAATAATATAAATGTGGTTCCAGTGACCTTTTCCTCCTAGAAGGAGAGATGGGAGGTCAGTGTAACTTAAGCGGGAGGACAAGAGTGAGCTGGGTCATGTCCTCCCTGCCTCCTCCTTCTTCAGGTCTAGCACAGAGTGCCACCAGCCACAGCCCCTTGTGAGTCCCTTGGCTTCAACCTGCGGCTCCTTCTAGCTAATATAATTCTTCCACTAATGCCAGAAGTACGAGTCTGTATTGTAGTGCTGATGGGAAGAGGGTAAACATTTATGAGATTTGATACAACAAACGTGTTATGCAGGATTGTTTACAGCTTGCAAAGGTAGGAACTCTGATGTTAGAGAATGCAAGATTTATAGCTGGTCATACAACAGTAACATCTGTGTTGTGCACCTGAGTTAAGATTTTTAACTGTGTTGACAGGCCATTTCTCTACTGGGCTTTTGCCTGATTTTGTACACAGATTGAATGCATATAAGTTTCAAAGCAACTGTAAAAATAGTATTTCCAGACTTAAAGTGTTTGGATTTGCAGTGTTGTGTTGGTTTTTTGGGTGTTTTTTGTTTTGTTGTTTGTTGTTTTTTTTTTTCCAGTACATATACAGAAATGTATAAAATAGGCCTGTATTTGGGTGCATATATTTGTATATAGACAACACCATACAGGCTGCTATGAAGAAAATTAACTCCATCCCAGCCAGACCCAGTACGCATACACACACATATACTTATGTAGCCCTATATTTGGCACCAGTTATGCCAAATAAAACGTCAGTCATGGACACACCTGTTTTTGAGGGTAAAGGTGAGCATACACAAAGAAAGAAAAATATGTAAACACTCTTTCTTCACTGCTTTTACTCCTATTTTTGTTTATTTTTTAATCTCAGAGGTGTTCTGTTTTACTTAGCAGTCAGTCATTTAGATATGTATTTTGTGTGATGGATAAATGTAATTTTCCATGCCACATATACTCTTGTAGTTTGTTGTTGGTTTTTTTTTTTTAATATGAACCTTGACAAACATAGAATGCTTTGAATCTGAGTAGCTGAAGTAGAAAAGTCCTTAAGGTAATAAAGATGGAATTAGTGAAAACAGATTTTCTTCAATCTTCACCTGCAACTTCAGGAGAAGTGAGAGAAAAAGTGGAAGAATTTAGACATAGATACAGGCACACAATTTTGTTTTAAGCTTAACTGGTTTATCGCTACTTTCTGGATCATCTTGGATCTGGATTTGAGATTTTGTATGTATATAAGTAGAACATAGCTATGTGATGGTAGTGGGCTTTGCTAATTTTAATTAACAAAGTCTAAACCGATGAGAATACAAAGAGTTATCAAGGTCTCCTGCTATTAATAGAAAGAAATGATTAGCAGTGCATGTCTCACAAATCCCAGGAGTATTTTTTCAGTGAACTGTTTGGTAAGTTTCTGTGAATGCTATCAGATACAGGACAAACGCCAAAATGAAAGTGAAAGAGGAAAATGAATACACGTTAAGTGAAGTCATTGTTGTTGGTAGTACCAAAAGATGCAGATTTATGACATACGCCAGAAGTAAGTGAGAAAGGTCTCAGCAGAGAATGGGTGATCTTCACTCATCATTCATTTCATTATTGGTAAAATAAGATAACTGCATAAATGATCCACTTATTCTTTGGCTTTGATAAAACATGGCTATTAATTGTTACATGTATTAAGAGACATTCCTGGCCTTGGTAACTGAGATATCATGACTGAAAAAAGGCCAACTTGTTTTGGTGAAGATAAGCTAAAAACCAGTCTTCTGTAGTTGCTGAGGTATACTCCATCCGAGGAAAAAATTACCCATTTATTTGCAGGGAATACAAGGAAGTACAATAAATTACTACATTCGTGACAGATTCTGATAATAAAATGCCTGAATTATTCTCATTACAAGATTTTGAGGTATTGTTGCTATGAGGAAGTAATTGTGAGACATGACTGTGCTAAAGGAGTAATGCACTGTGGCCTAGATTGTGAAATTTTTACTTATGTTCTTGAGTGTTTAAATGCACCCAAACCACTGGACTATTTATACATATTATTCACCTATGGTCTGCACTGTGAGTATTTTTAGAGAATGGAAAAATTCCTACTCTGTGTAATACCTTACTACAAAAAACTATTCAATTAGATCCAACTATAATTTCCTCCCTAGTCTCAGTTATCCTTTTTTACAATCTTTGCTAATGATAGTGAATAATACTTAGCAAATGTTTAGATAGCTTTGTTTAGGATCCAGTTGGAAGCTTCATGAGATATTCTGGATGCAAGGAAAAGGATGAACTTGATGAGCACAAAGGGACAAGAGTGAAAGCATATTGGAGCTCTGCATTCCCATATTGGGATATTACCAAAATCCTTGTTTGACCATACCGTTTAGTAGTATTACAGAGCAGAGAGGGTTTCTATGTACATAAGAACTGCGTTCAATAAAATAGCAGGAAACATTAATTTATGCAATGTGTTTTGTGTACTTTTTGTTTTCTTTACATTGAAGTTCATCTGAGATGCACATGAATAACTTCATTAGCTAGAACTGGGCAATTTTTCTTCTTTCTTCACTATCTGCAAGTTGCATTTACTGTGAAGTGTGAGCAAATGTAATGGAAAGGGAAAGCAGATCAGAATATAAATAAGAAATAGGCTGTAGAATAGAAATTTGCTTTAAATACTCATGCTAGGTCACATTCATTAACAGGTATTACATGGTGCTTACAGGAAATTGCTGATGGGGAAGGTGGAAAAGAAGGTTATGTTTTTAAACATCTCTGTCAAAATATGAAAGATATAGTACACACCAGCATAGTTCCTGTGATAATGAGGAATCTTTTTGTTGCTTTCCTATACAGAGATTAGCAATCCATCAATTAAATCTGACCATTTAGTAGATCAGCGGAAAGCTAAGTCAGGGGAGGATCCTGTGAGGTAAACAAATTTATGTCTGTTGTACTTTCTAGACCTGTTTTTCTAAACTGAACAGGTTTTTAAGGTAGAGGGAAAAAAATTGTCAGGCTTGCTAGTAAATGAGTACAGAACATCTAGACATGATGTGCTGAAATACAAAGCCTATCTAACATGGACCTGAATTCCTCTAGTGTGCCAATAGACAGATTTCTTATTATGCTTTGTCTCGTCTTCAGTGCCAGTGACAAGATTTTTCTCCCACTGAAATCTAATTACTAGCAGAACTGGCAGGATTTCAGCTGGTACTGTATCTACAGTGTTGTTAAAAAGGGGAAGGAGGGAGTGAGAAAACAGACGCTTAAGAAATACTTGAATGACGGTCAAATAATTTTTGGTGATTAGTGAGGCAAGAAAATTAAGTATTTCTAATAAGAGGATTATTTAAGGGTCCTAACTGGTGATGTCTTTTACCTTAGGTGTGCAGAAGGCTATTTTGGACAACCTCTAATACCAGGGGGATCATGCCAGCCATGCCAGTGTAATGACAACCTTGACTTCTCCATTCCTGGCAGCTGTGACAGCTTGTCTGGTGCTTGCCTGATATGTAAGCCAGGTACAACAGGCCAATATTGTGAGAGGTGTGCTGATGGATATTTTGGTGATGCTCTTGATGCAAGGAACTGTCAACGTAAGTTACGAACTTTTACTGCTCCTGACAGTATTGATCTATCCTATAACTGTGTTCCTGAGGGAAAGACTGTGCTTCTGTATGTGTGAGCAGGAGAATGATACAGCGTACTTACACCTCTAATAATAATAGTGTTTTTCTTGCATCTGCATCTGGAAAGGGAGGCTTCAAAGTAAATAGAAAGAAGAATCTATCAAAAAACTTCCTGCTGTAGTTGAAGCAGTAATGAAGCAGACATGGGAAAAACCTGGGCAAGAGGAGCATTGCATGAATGTGAAAGGTTATACTAAATGTCAGGTCTACAAAAATAAATACAAATAACAGAAAACTATTTACTAAAAATGCTATAAGCCATCCAGAGAAATCTCATTAAATAGTGAGATTTGTGCTGGAAGGAGGGAGTGATAGTTCAGTGTCCAGCTCTGGCAGCACTTGTGACCTCCTTCTCACCTACCTGAACTCAGTAAAAGTTGGGAGCTGCTCCTCTTACAGGGCAAGATTCTCCTGCCTCCTGCAAAGCAGAGTCTAAAATCTCCTGGCAAATTTTCTAAGGTGCTCTGGAGGAAGATCCCTGGCACTGTAGCACAATACCACTTCTTAGCTGATCAGCGGCATATTGTTTAAATATCAACCCCAGCTCATACTTCCCCATAGTGATTGCAAAAAATTATTGAGAGCAGATGGAAGATTTGGTAGGAACAGGAGCATTTGCTTCTGTAGGAGGCAGTATCTCTCTCTGAGCTATTGCTGGCACAATTCAGAAAAGAACTATTAGGCAGAACAAGTGCTTTTAACTTAAAAACATTCTTCTCATACCTTTCCACCCCATTCTGAGGGATGGAATACAACAGGTTATAAACTGTCCTGAAAGAGCAGAGCATTTTATTTCATTGTCACAAGGATTTAATCCTTTTTGATTCATTGGAATAAACTCAGAGCAATGCCATTGAGTACAAAGGTGTTATATCAGGATAAAATTATGCAAGTAAAAGAGCCGGGCCATTGACTTGCTCCTCTGTGTGTAAGAACACAGGGACCACTTCTGCATTATGTCTTGCAAGCATGAAAATCTGAGCCATTGTCATCCACTTCTAGGATTTGCTCTATTAGTGGCTTACAGTTTGACAGTGATGATATTCAGTTCTCTTGAACCACATAAGATGGCATGGGAGCCACTGAAATGCACCAAGTTTCTCATATAAGGCTAATAAACACTAATATACATAAAATCATATATAGCCATGGAGACATATACTTGTGTAAGTGCATTCTTGACCTACTTTATACAATGTTGGGTAAAAGTTGGACAATCACATATATTCTTTGCACAAGTTAACAGTTGGTGATGAATGATCTCATATAAGTTAGGATGTTACATGTGTAACATAATTTAAAAATGAGTGTATTTCAAAAAACATAGCTTCCTGTAGTTTGTCACCATTGCTGAGGCATCAACAGGACAGTTGCTTTGAACATTTCTACAGTGGAGGCAGCTGCATGAGAAAGGGATGTAATATGAGGAGAGTTCAGAAAACACACAATTTTTTTTAAAGTATTAAAAATAAATACATATTTAATGTAGAATTACAAGCTTTGCTTTTGTTGTTAGTATCACTGACAAGGAGAGCCCCCTAATGTATTCATAGTCTTGCGCTCACGGTTACCTTATATTCATCTACTTTCCCCCTTTCATGTGGGTTTTCATTTTTGCATATGATTTTTTATTTCCTTTGCAGACTTCCATGAAGTTTGCCCTGCAGCTACAGTATCAGAGGGACTGTACCTTTACTTTGTTGTTTTCAATTTCACTCCTTATTAAAAAGCCAAATCCAAGAGTATTGCAAAGCGTGAATTTTGCTTTCAAATTAGTTTGAAATGTTTTTTGCTCTTTCTCAGTACAGTGCTGTTGTCATGTGCGTTAGCCATTTCAAATGACAGTACCACTTTATATTGCTGTAGCTTCTCTGAATTTCTTGATGTACCTGTACAAAATCATAAATCTAAGAAAAATGAGCAAATGTCCTAGGCTTATTTGATTTTATTTTAGTAGGTTGGGTTTTGGTGTGAAACAGCACAGTGTGCTGAAGCAAATACCTGGAAGTTGTGTTGAGGGTAAGTGAGCAAGATGTTAAGCTAAGTGACATGAGAAGTATTAAAACAAATATTCAAATGTGCCTATGTGCCAGTGCATAGGTACTACTATTGAAAGAGACTAAGTGTGTAGGTTTATTATAAATGCATACATAAATATTTAGAAAAATCCAGAGAGAATGAAGGGACTTGACCAGTGTCATTTTGGGAGAAAGTAGGACAAATTTCTCTGACAGGCTGTATTGAGTTATAACAATCATTTGGAGGTTTGGACGATAGCAAATTTTCCCAGTAGAGGTGAATGAATAGGAAGGATTTAGGAGAGATAAATGCAATTTTCAGATTGAGTAACAGTTTATTAGATGAATAACCCTGACCGTGTGTTTTTTCTGTATGTACGTACTGCTAGAGCCAAGAAAAAATTTCAAATTCTGCCTTACCACTGCATTGCACTCAGTCATTTGTTAAGAATATATGGCATACCTTTTGAAGTACTATGTAATATAAGTAGGACAAACTCATCTGTTTATAAAATCAGTGTAAATTTTCATTTTTATTCTTGTGGAGTCATATGCCTAATAAGCAAAACCATTCAGATAACATTGACTTCGTTTTTTGAGGTCTGTGTAAAAGGATTGGTGAAATGCTGTAAATTTGCATTGAGGTTTGTTGAGTCTGAGCTTTCGCATCATCTTTTACTGCTGACCGTTTGTATTAGAAAGATACTTAAAACATATATATGTGATACTTATCTCTATGTGCAGTTTGGAGTGTCAGCAGTTTTAAAATATGAATATTATGGTAGAGGGCTCTATACAGAATGAAAGAGCATTATGGATTCAATTAGTGTTGAAAAATGAGAATAAAAGAGAAGTGGTAGTAATTACAGCAGAAGTGGTTTTAAATGTTTACATTGAAAAATTATATTGCGAACCAGAAAGAGATCAAACCTCTGAAGGTGTTAACAGACTGATATGAAAGCCCAACATATTTTTGTTACTTATTCCAGAAGATAAAATAACTTTGCAGACATTTAAGAAATAATGCCATGAACAGACTGGCAAGCCATAAAGTCAGTTTCATTTAAAGGAAGCAGCTTTTGCAGAATACCACAAAAGTGGGGAGAAAAACAAAACAAAAATCCTTTCCATTTTCAATTGTAAATTGAAATTCAATTGTAAATTGTAAATTTGCAAGTCCAATAAAGTAATGTTGTAATAGTCTATGTATAGAAAAAAATGTAACTGCATTGTCTCACATGGCACCTTGTGACATGCAAGTATGGGGCCACCGTGTTCACTGTTGGGACTTTTAAGTGTTTCTTATAATGAATCTGTCATGTTGAGAAAAAAAAAAATAGACACGCAGTTAGGGCACTGCAGGAAGGCAAAATGTTGATTGGAGCCTTGGTTCACAGAGTGTATTGATAGTCAGTATAGAGATGTGAATTCATTCCCCTCTGCGAGCAAAAAAAAAAGGTACATACAGGAACCAGTTTATGCTGATGGAATTGGTGACTGCCTGGTTTTAGTCCCTGTGACACTGATCACCTCTCTCTTCTCTACTTTGAATCTTAAAGGGATTTTTTTTCTTAATATCTGCATGCCAAAAGGATTGTAGCTGAGGAACATAAAGCGTGATAGAAAGCTTCCGCAAAACTTCTCCTAAATGTAAAAATTTATAATCCAGGAGCATTGTTATTTTCTTCAAGAAACAGGCAGTTCCTTTTCATTGATGTTTTAAATCCTTAAGAGAGCACTGTGATGAGTTAGGCTGGTCAGTTGGTTATGTTACCTCTGGGAACTGTGTTGCTGTTGATGACACAGAGGTCCCAGAGAGTCATGGTAGCAGATAATCCTTGGTCCCTTTTTGAGCTGTACTGCAGAGTGCTGCCTGTGAGGAGGAGCTCTTGCAGGGCTGAGGAGGTTACTGCCCTCAGAGCGAGGCCCTTGGAGGTAACCTTGTTCTGGGTCCTCAGCCTGACAACAGTTCCTGTCTACTGCTTTGATACCAACTGGACTCCAGCGCAGCAGGACCAGCATATGGAGCAGTAACACTCCTGCCTGCCCTAGCTGCATCCCATACATACTCTGTGTAACAGTCTGTGCCCGTTTTTTTTCCTCTCGGTGCCTCCTTGCCCACTCCAGGTTTCAGGGCAGGTACTCAGTGCCCTGAACATCCTGTTTTGGTCTGAGAAGAACCTATAAAATGAGTTGTTTATGAGCTTGAAGCAAAATTTCTCACTGCAATAATTTGGAGCAAAATTCCACATTACGACGAGTAGCTTTATGTGTGTTATCACTGTATGGGAGGGACACCGAGCTGTTTTACTCAGACCTGCCTTCCTGGATTTCTCAGGGTGGCAAAAGCTGCACTGTAAACATTTCGCTATTAATTTTAGCTTCAACAAACACTTTAATGGCTCCTTCTTCTTCCTCTGCAGCCTGTCGCTGTCACATCAATGGGTCCTTCTCAGACATCTGTGATTCTCAGACAGGCCAGTGCAAATGTAAAGCCAATGTGATTGGGCGCTGGTGTGACATGTGCAAGGTAACTGACAAGAAATAGTGTTTCCTTTCAGCTTTCTTCCCTGTTTATCATAACTAAATATTGTTTGGGTTTGGATAATTTTTTTTCATTTTTCACATAGAGAACACATATAGGTTGTTCTTATGTACAACCAAAAGCTCAAATGGTTATTTTAAATGTATTCTAGAGGTTTTCTAGGACAAAATGCAGAACATTGCATTTGCATGCAACGAATGCATTTTAAGACTCACTGTATATGTAGGTACATTTTTATATATGGTATATACATTTTATATTCTGAATGTCTGATATGAGTAAACTAGTTAAAAATACTGCAGCTCTGGGGAATAATCCCTCTACAAAGAAAGTTGCAAAATGTCTGATAGCATCTGATTTTCAAAGAAAGCGGTATGCTAACTCACTTCTGCTGTGAATATTCTGCTGCTATGATTTTTCTTAAGTTTTCTTCTTGTGTTGCCCAAAAAACATATTCTTTTTTGATGAAAGTGTCTTTTGCCTTGATGTTGTTTTGCTGTCTCGTAAATCACTGTAAAAAACAGTGTTTCATAAACTTTCACAGAGCTGTCTTCAGGCTGCTAAGAGTATGTTATAGCTGGCTGCACCTTTCTTTAGTTCAGCATGACTTGTGAGTTAGACCTGTGTCCTCAGAAAACCTCTATGTGTGTGTATAATTTAAAGCACATAAATAATTCTGCAGAAATCACAAGGACCATTTTCACCCGTTTAAAACTGTGTCATTTCTGAAGTGGATTGTTCACACTATATTTTCAACAGTGTTTAAAGAGTCCATTCAAAGAAAAATCATTGGTATCAATGGAATTTGCACAGATTGCATAACGTACACAGCAAATATCTCAAGCTTGTTAGTACAGTATTGGCTGTTGTTTGGAATTAATCGTTGTTTACTACTGCAATTACTACTGTCTTTATTCCTGTACTCTTTCATGTGGTGTAGTTTCATTGTCTTCACTTTCTAACACTGTTTACTTTTCATTCTTGAAGCCCAACTACTTCTGGGCCCCAGAAAAGCAGTTTTGTATACCCTGTGGCTGCACTGCTTTAGGATCCATGTCACTGCAATGTGACAAGTCAGGAAGATGCATCTGCAAATCAGGATTCATGGGCAGACGCTGTGAAATCAGCAGACAGGTGCCTAAATTGAAAGAAAATGCACGAAGCAGTCAGCAGATCCGAGTCCCTCCTCGGAGATGGGGCATCAGCAGTGCCAGTGGGTGCCCACGGGGTGCTTACCGGCCTGCTACTCCGGTAATCAGCAACTGTGTGCATTGCATGGCCGGAATGCTCGTATTCCTTTGTGTTTGGAGCTCCCATTGGCTGTTTTTTTTTTTTCCCTGATTTTAAATAGGTGTGCTACAATATATGAAATTATCAAGAAACACACAATTTCAGAAGACAGGCAGCCTTTTAGGATGCTTCCCCACTCCCAGGACTTACAGTGCAAATGGCAGTATAGACCAGAAGTCAAATACTAGAATAAGTCCAAAAGCAGCACCATCAACAGCAGTATGCACAAAATGTATGGGTGATGTACATCAGTGGAATCAGTGGGATTATCCTCACCAAGGCCACAAAAAGACTTCCTCTTCTAAGAATTCAAGAACAAAAAGCTTCAGGAGTTTGTGAGAAGGATCAGCTCCAGAGGCAATTGTTAATATCCGATCATAAAAGATCAACATAACTGGTGTTAAAAGTTCTCATTAGTGAATATGGCAAATTTTCTGAGCCATTTTTAACTGAGTGAAATGCCTCTTATTTGAATGTAATTCTCAAAATGACAGAAGTGTTCATTGTTTATCACATACCAACAAAGCAACTTATTTCCTAAAGTGAAGTAGTTATAATGCAACTGCTTCTAACAGAGCAGTGCTTTAGAATGTTGATTTTTTTCCCCTGCAACTCAATACCTCCACACTTACCACATCCTCTTTGAAAAATAACAGGCAGTGTTTTTCCTCCTCAGCCAGACTCCGGGATCCATGGCATATTTGCTCGTATGGATTCCCTTGGAGAACATGAGCTTTTACCCATTTAACATATATTATGTAACTTTGTTGCCCACACAAACACTTGACATGCACTAATACAGGGACACCATATAAGGACATGTTCAGAAAATTCATCAGATTTCCTCTTTATCATCCAGGATTTTATCTCTTGTTCAGTACATGTGATTCTTAGAATTTCTGTGTGTAAGCAAGCTTCGCTGAGGACTTAACATGGGGGTTCATCTTGGGGGTTCGCATGACTGATCAACATGTCTTTGACTGTGCAGAGCTTATCACAGAATACAACCCAGCATGCTAGTGATCTTTTCTTCCTTCACGCAGTGTGGAGTGCTAGTATCAGGCTTTTTCTGGCTTTCACTGATATAAACGGAATTTATTAGATCCTATCAAATTTTCTGTTGAGAACTGAGATGCATGCTGTGCATTGGGTACTTCCCTGCGTTAATCTGTGTGCCCTGAGATTTTTGCATATTCACATTTCTGTGTGTTTCTTTCTGTGGAAAAGAAATTTTTAGAGATAGTTGGAATGTTTAATTGAACCTTGGAGTTTAATTATATGAATTTGAGTATTTCTTTCTCTCTGATATACTATGCTTTGTCATGGAGAAGTATAGAATTGGCAAAAGATTTCGATATAGAATTCAGAAATGAAAATCAGTGCAATTATTGTATGTACGATCATCATTTGCTTAGGTTCATATGATTCTTCAGGCCAAATTCTGACCATAGACGTTGTCCTACATTCTGATACTTATCAGCAGATTCTCTATGAGAATGTGGAACTTCAATATTAATCTCAGATATCAGATTTCAGGACTTCTACATGGAAACCGGCGGAAGTCTCTGGGAATTCACCTACACAAGAGATTAGGGGTTCCACTGTGGAACAAATCCAGTGCAGCTTCACTGATTTGAAAAATCTGTGCTGATGTATACAAGATAAAAATCTAACACCACATGCCTGGGTCACACAGTAGTATATTGTAAAAGTTAATATTTTCTACTTTGTTCCATTTATATTTGTTAGCAATGATCTTTTTCATATATAATATTTAACATTTTGCTGTCCTAGCAAAGTCTTTGGTAGATTTTTAATATTAAAGGTTGTAATATCAATTTCAAGTGTAGTTAATAATATGATTTGGATTTCAGTATTCTCTGAAAATCATCATACCTGAAAAAAGGTAGAAAAGTTCTCCCATTTTAAATAGTTCTAGCTAAAGCCTGAGTTCAGAATTCAAATATCAAGTACAATTTGTTCCCAGGAGCCTCTGTGAGCTGGTGCAATGAAACCTATGGGGTCTGTTGGTTAAAAGCTTTGTGCAAGACTCCATATTACAGTGTACAAATGAACATGTGCTTTTACTTCTTTACAAGTATATGTTCTGCACTGCACTAGTGGAGTTAAGGAGGAAATTTATTACTATGGTTGATAACATCTGTTTGGTTCTGTAGGAACTTTACAGTACTCAGTGCAAAAAGAAAGTGAAGAATGAAAATAGAAAAGAAACAGAGGCTCGCTGATTACTTCTAGTCTTAGACCTGACCCAAAGACACAGTTTTTATCTTAAAAATAGATAATCCCCATTATTTGCTTGTAATGTACACAAAGATATTGTATCTGTGTTATTCTAAAGTTGTTCCGAAAAATCATTCAAAAGAAATGCCCTCAAGTTACAGAATACCATGTACAGACATTGCCCCTGGTCAGAGGAGATAAAATCTAGTTGTTCAGAGACTTTCCAGTTGAATCAATCTCCATTCATGGCTAAGAATTTGAATTTACTCTCTTAGCAAGAAACTCTGCCTGACATAATGTTACAACCCAGACACTGGATATGTATATGGCGCTGACATACTCTCAATTTCTTGTGGGAATTGTACTTATGGAAACACAACCTCATAGGAAATGCATTACATTGTAGAACATTCATTGTAGCATCAGGTAACATTCTGAAGTCTTTACTCTTTTTCAGCTGTGTAAGGTATTTTAGTGCCCTTTCCCTAGTGTTTTGCTACTACAAATCAGTCTGTTAAGAGTAGTATTTCAGTGCTGGAGAGGAAAGAACCACCCTGATCTCCCTACACTCTCAGCTTTTCCTCTTTTCTCCTGGTAATTGTTCCATGTACCAACTGCTCTTGCTCTTTCTGTGGCAGCCTGAAACATTTGGCTTACAGTCTTCAAGAGGTTGTGTTCCCTGCAACTGCAACTCTTTTGGTTCTAAGTCCTTCGACTGTGATGGAGATGGGCAGTGTTATTGCCAGCCTGGAGTGACAGGAAAGAAGTGTGACCGCTGCGCTCATGGATATTACAACTTTGAAGAAGGAGGCTGTACTCGTATGTAAACTCATTGCAGCCAATTTCAGATTTATTTATCTATTAGTTTACTTATTACTGAGATTCTGGTTTGGCTGGTTTTAGATTGCCTAACAAATTTTACTGACAGGTAGGTATTTTCATAGTCAGCCCTGTAAATCAGTCAGTAGGCAAGGATGATGATTGGCAAGATCAAAAAACCCAAGCAATTCCTGCTCTTATAAGGTCATTTTATGGCTAATATAGAACATTTAGAAGGAACAGGAATGTCCTTTTCTCCAAGTACTTTCTGCCAAAAAAGTTTCTACAAAGTTTCTATAATTTAGTTATGGTAAGACTATCATAGAAGTGATTAAGGTGCTTGCCAGATAACATACTCTTGAAGGGATGGGAATGGGAAAAAAAAAAGGGGAGGTTTGGAGGAAGGGAAAAAAATCCCTTTGCTTCTAGTTTTATCCCAAACCTTTTCACTGTCCTTACCTGGTTGATCCTTTTTAAATTAAATTTCTATACAGTAATGTTTAGAATCTTGCTTTCAGGTATACTTTTTATGTGCAACAACATCTTCAGATAAAATTCTTTACTATGTCCCTTGTGTAACCACATGAAAAGTATGCTTTTCCAGATGCTGAAACTCTAGCATCAGACATAAATGTATCCAGCCACTTGTTTATGCTTGCTTGTCCTTTTGGACATTAGGTCAAACACTGAAGGGAATGCTTCCTGTCCTTAAAGCAGTACAGACCGCTACATTGAAAATAACCTAGTCAGCAGGTCTCTTCACAGGGAAATACACATCTTTGCTAATAGAACTGTATTTTTTAAGTCTTATAAACTCATTTAAGTGTGATCACGGGAGACAAATAGTTGTCTAGTGAGGCTGGCTGCTGCAATGCTAGAATGGCGATGGCTCCCCAGCATTCTTTGCTGATGGCAGTATAGTATAAAGCCAAGAGTATTGCTTCTGTTATTCTTTAGGCAGAAGCTGTATTCTTTCCAGAGGCAGAATTCACCAGTATCAGGGATAATCACTGTCCCAGTACCCTATTCCTCCTCCTTTCCCTTCCAGAACAGCATCAGAAGCAGCAAGCCTAGCTCCCTGCCTTTTTTTATGCTCTTTTTTTTTTATGGAGGGAGCATTGAGACCTTGAGACCTGTATCTGTACGGCAAAATTCAATTTCACTTGTAGTGTGGATAAACCTTGAGCCAAACTGGATTATAGATCATATTTGAAAGCATTGCTGTATGGTATTGTCTCCCATGGAAAGGAAGAGCTCAGGAAAGGTTTACCACCTTGAAAAGGGCAAACACATTGACACTTAGGAAAAGGGAAAGATTGGTTCACAGGCTCACTGATGAGAGAACTTGAAATAAAATGCAAATACAGTCCTAAAGCACATATGTGGAGGGAAAAAATACTATAGTTTATATTCGTGATTAGTCTCTAACATTTCACAGTTTAAAAGCACATCACTATTGTGAAATATTACAAAATGTTGTTAGTTTCATACAGTTGGGGAAGGAAAATGAGAGGGCAATTAACAAGATTTCACATTAAAATCTTAACTGCTGTCTTGGCAAACTTGACATGACAGACTTTAAAGAACAGTGATGAAAGGGTAAAGTAGTGTAAATCCAAACAATATTTTAAATAGAGATGTATCTGCCTGTGATCATCAAATATTTTAAATAACCACAACAGCTAAAGATATTCAGAAAATTCAGATTATTAAAAGTTCCAAAGTTAATACAACAGATGGAGAGGAATTCTGTTTTCAAAATGCTGGGTTTTTCCCCACTTATTTTTAGTAGGCTTTTTATGTGTTCCTTCAAAAGACAAAAAAAAAAAAAGGAATTAAATTATGAATCACAGAGATAAACAGAAATCTAATAAAAGTATATCAAATTTGGCTAGGAAGAAAGTGAACAAAAATGAATTCCATAGTGACAGTTAGGTATCAAATAAAATATTGGACTAGCATTTATCCAAAAGGAATATAATTTGATTTTTGTTCTTGTGCAATAAAAAACCATAAAGCCTTAAAAAACACCTAAAGCATCATCAGTTAGTGTTGACATTCTTGCAGCAAAGATACAAAAGAGATTTTTATTTCACTATTGCTTGCAACAAATGTGTTGTATTTTTGCCATATTGTTTTAAATAATGATAAAAGTAAAAATGTAAGAAATATTGGTGTATCACTTTCTTCCTTTCCATGCCTTTTGAACCAATTTTGTGTAGAAACTGGAAGCTCATAGAAGAGCTTTTGTATCCGAAAGCCTCAGTCTCCCAATGAGGGATGTATTCTGAAACGTTTTCAGGCCCCAGGTGTCAAAACATTTTAGCTAGCATGCAAAACGTCTTGTTCCTGGCATGGTGGAGGCAAAACTTATCTTCTTTGCATCAGTTACCTTATTCTGAAGTCCATTGATGGGGAAAAATAAGGTTACTTCTTTATTTGAACTATAGATATGAGTTCTAAGCACATCCCTTATTTTCTAGTTTTACTCTGAAGTATTTCATACAGTAAAGGCAATGAACATAAATACAGTCCTCAGCAATGAACATTATGTTACACTGCCCTATTAAAACCCAAGGAACGGGTTATCACTCAGAGAGTCATAGTTTCCTTATGATGCTTTTGCTCAGACCTCATGGGTAATGTTGACAGTGGGTGTGAAATTAACCATGCACCGGTTCTGCTCCTTCAAGCAATTAGGTGGCTTGTGTCCCATAACTAGTTATCACTTCCATACCTTGAATCTGCATTTGCCACCAATGAGTTGTTCATTTAATAATGCTTTAAGAGCAAAGACCACTTTTGCAACCAGTTCCGAAACCAAAATCTTTTTAATTTAATAAAATCTGCAAAGATCCCAGTTTCCTGTGAAGAGGCACATTGTCAACGTCCTCACAAGACAGAATACATGAAATCTCAAAAAAGGGGGTAGAATGGGAAAAAGAACCAGAAACACGTTTTTTCCCTTTAAGCACATATTGCTTACAGCAGCAGAAATTTCAGGAGGTTGGCTCAGATTGGTGGAGGAGGTTAAATACACTGCAGGTTACCTGCGTAGAGGGCTCAGAGGCAGACAGAGCTTCTTGCACAAGACAGTGTGGGCCCAGAAACTGTACAACGATACTCCTGCAGTGATATCACAAGTGTACCATCTCAGAAGTCTCTGCACTTCTATAGTTGGTGCCTTTATTTTTCCCATTCTGTTCTCCTTGCAGTTGCTTCAACTTCAGTTAACCTGTGTTGCATGGCTCCTGATTTGGGTTTCTCTGGGTTTACCCTACCTTTCCTGCCCTACTGTGCCCACAGACAATTGAGAATTCATTGTACAGTAAGAGCTTTGGTGGAAGGATCCTAACCCTTTTAGGATCTGCTCTCTAGGTGTCACATAAGGGAGTAACTTTTCCTCTGCTTTATTTTTTTTCTCTATCTCCCATGAAGCCTGTCAGTGTTCGCATTTTGGTAATAACTGCGATCCCATCAGCGGCCGCTGTATCTGCCCTCCCAATACTGTTGGAGAGATGTGTGACAAATGTGCACCAAATTACTGGGGCCATGACATTGTCAGTGGCTGCAAGGTGAGTGGATCTCTATTTTCTGTGTGTGTGTTACCTCTTTCCCGTGGGGTAAATACAGTAATTTGTAGCTGGAACACAGTTTTAGGTTTGTAAACATGGTTTGTCTCTGTATTGTGAGTTTTGGTGTCAGACTGTGGTTATCTGTTACTAGATACTACAGATCCTCAGGTATGCAGCCTGTAAGACTGAACAGCCTGTTTATACTGCTGTCACGCTGGGTCAGGGTCCTGGGTTGAGCCTGGTTTCCTTTTTTATAGCTATGTTTAATGTGTTTGAGGAGATTACCACGGTATTGTACAACGTATATAGATGTATAGTTACAGGTAATTGGCAGTGGCTTTGCAGAACAAATTTACTTTGGCCCTAATTGTGATACCACTGGGAAGTCCTGAGAAGGACTTCAACTTATGCATAAAAGATGATGAACAGAGAAGCAAAAAATCAGACACCTTAGCTGTATAATGCACTTACTTTCTATGTCCTTAAAGGGTAGATAAACCTCATTAGTCTTTATATCCTTCTTATTCCAATGTTTGACACAGAGTTTAAAAAAATC
This sequence comes from Eurystomus gularis, assembly GCA_013400335.1. Classification (NCBI taxonomy): domain Eukaryota; kingdom Metazoa; phylum Chordata; class Aves; order Coraciiformes; family Coraciidae; genus Eurystomus; species Eurystomus gularis. The sequence continues at coordinate 82,135 of VZZY01025719.1, read as the reverse complement.
TGAAAGGAACAGAAGAAGGGAAAAGGAATAGGGAAACAATCATAGTATGTCAAAGTGGTCATGAAAGCTGTGGTTAATGTCCTACCCTTGAGTTAAGGGAAGCAGTATTTGGGTAAGGTTGAAAACTGGTGACAGTGAATATTGTGCAAAGTTCAAATACCTTCTCCTCTTTGCAGTTCTCATTGATGATGAGGGATATAGTACCGCTGGAATTATTCCAAAAACCTGTGTCTTATCTGAACATGGTCATACACCATTAAAGCTCTTTCTTAAAAGGCTGTTTGTCTCATAGCTCAGGCTGCAAACTAGTTATCAAGAATGACTTTTTGTTATATATATATATGGAAAACTCCTCTTGTGAAACCTCTGCTGTGCTACTGTGACATAGACTCTTGGCTTCTGAAACCAGCCTAATGAGGTTGAAGACCTCCATTTAAAATCTGGAGTATATTCTCTGATTGTCTTTTATGTGAGCGCATTAGTATGGCAGCTCCATGGCACCATCTAAATTAATAATGATCTATCAGCCCGCATCTCTCTCAGTATGTTGAGGCTAATTTCTGCAAAGTGAGATGTGAATCTCCTGCTCACAGTCTTTGTAGAAAATCTCCAGGGCTGTCATAACTCAGGGGGATAGAGAGCATTGCATAAAACTGCTTGTTCACAAAACAAACATAACATCTGATTGTAATTTAGGTTTTGGTATCCCACACCAAGCTATGTCAGTGTATGGTGAACAATTTGCTTTCTAAGCTTTATGTTCAAACATATCTTGTAGAATAAGGTTCTCTCTGTCAGAAGGTTTTATTACTTAGCTTAGGTAGTAGTCTAATATTTAACCAGTAGTTAAATAGTTTCTCTGGCATTCATTGAAAATTAAATGTGAATGTTTCCTGTATATAATCACCTTCTTTATAAATGATCTTTTCAGATGTGAAGAAAGGTGCTGTAAGTATTCATGTAATAAACAAGTTTACTTAGAAGCTGAATCCACAATTTCCTCCTCTCTTTTTAAGCTTTGTGTCCTTAATTTTAGCAAGTCTATCCATGTCAGTTACTGTGGTAACCTGTACTACTGGCACTGAGTTTGCTTCTGCAAACTGATCTCCATATGAGATTCTGGTCACGCCAGTGAGCACAGCAAATGTCCTGTGCTAACTTTGTAGTGCGGTCACACTAATAGCACTGAGAGATTCTTCCATTCTTTGAAAGCCTGCAGCTTTCCCTGCTACTTAATTCTGTATTCAATATCTAGACCCCCTGGCAAATCACCTATTTCTATCCTTACCTGCCTGCACAAGTTTCATTCTGTGAGTGGGTTTACTTCCCAGTACACTACATGACTAAATCTCTGTCCCTTACCATGTAAATTACTGTCATCTAAGAGTCCTGTTTGTACAAAGAAGTACCTGTCTCATGGATGAGTAGTAAACATTGAACTGATTCCACTGGGACCACTGCCCCTGAGCAATTCCAGTTTTAGCAAAGTGATCTGAATATGCTCTTGCAGAGGATTTACATAGAAAGCCCTATTTAGAGACCACTTGCAGTTTTTAAGTTAATTTTGTCTGCAAAGCATCCCAGTGTCCTTGACCCTTTTAGATGTATTTGATTTCACTACCTAACTTACTGGTGATAAGCAATACCTGTTCAAAAAGAAAACAGTGTTATAAATGTATTTAGTGTAATTACTTGACCCTTGTTGAATACAGGGAAATGTCTTGGCTTATAATTCAGAAATGTTACCTTCTGACAGTGGAAATCACCACTGTAGTTTATTTCTAGATACTTGAAAGTGGTAAGTTACTTTTTTGCTGGGGTTTTGTTTTTTTGGTTGGTTTGGGTTTTTTTCAGAAGCACAATTGCAATTTTCTCCTTGTTTCTCTCCTTTTTAGCCCTGTGACTGCGGCCTCGTTGGAGCCCTAGGTTCTCAGTGTGACTTAAATACAGGCTGTTGCTACTGCCGCCCTGAATACTCTGGGGATAAATGCACTGAGTGCAGGTTGGGTTACTGGAATTATCCACAGTGTGTTCCTTGTCAGTGCTTTCTGGCAGGGACTGATCCACAGAGCTGTGATACAGAGTTGGGGAGGTGCTCCTGCGTTGATCATACTGGCCAGTGCAGCTGCAAGGTAGGACAATGAAGATTGTAAGCTGATCTTATAGCTGCTGAGACGTTTACTCCAAAATTCGTTGACATTTGTACTTGCCTGTTCCTTATCAGTTTCTTTTTCACACACTAACACTTGCCAGGATAGCATCCTCTTAGGGTCTCTTCTCACTTTGTATTTCTTCCTGTTCTTAGAGAACTGTTGCAAATTTAACAGCATCCAATATGATTCTTTTTAAGATATTTGGCAAACTGAAAGCAAAACATCAGCAATAACTGTATGCCACAGTGCTAGTTCTTTTTAGTACATTGAGATAGAGAGAGTCAATGTTGATCATGTTATGAGTAGAATTCACTTCAGTAGTATCTGTTCTTCTGAATAGACTGCATCCAGTTCAAGATCACTAAAGCAAAGACTTTTGACATTATTACCCACAGCATTCTTATATGGAATTGTTCTTGAAAGAATAGCACACTTAGGTGATTTGAAAATTGGCTGGATTTCTGTGCTTAAAGAGCACAGTGGTTTGACATGCAGTTGGTAGCCAGCAAGCAGAGTACTCCAGAGCCAATACTTCCACTGGTGACACAAATGACAGAATTCACCATCAGCAGAATTGAGAATATTGCTGATTTGGAGGAGGTAGAGGCTGACATGCTGAATAGTAGAACTACAATCTAGAGGGTCCTTGAAAAGCCTGATGATTGGGAAAATAGAAACGTCATGAACCGGAGCGGAATAACTTCAAGAATCGCTAGTTTGGGAGGAAAAAGCCTGAGTGGTAATCTTGCTGAAAAGCATTACAGGCTTTGGGGAATGACAAACTGAATATAAGCCAACCGTGTACCCTCATTGTAGATAAGGCAAACTGCTTACTGAGCTGGATGCATTCAGCACACTGGCCAGTGTAGCTGAAAGGTAGGACATCATGTAGAGCGTGACCACCAGAGGAAAGTCTTTTCCCTCTCTACTGGTAGGATTGCATTTGGAAATGCTGTCCAGTTTCAGGACCTGATTCAGTGTTGTTGAGAAACTGGAGAGGATCTAGAGAAGGGCTACAAAGACACTTAGAGCAGATGATCTGTAAGGGTATACTGAGAGAGCTGGACTCTTTTAGTCTGCAAAAAGATAGCGACTAAGAGAAAATGCAATTGCAGCCTATATCTACTTCAGCATAGTTGATGGAGTAAAGTCCTTTCTGACAGTAGCAAAAACAGTGACAAGTGGCAACAGCTGCAAACGACAGCTTGAGAATTGTGGCTTGGACATTAGGAAAAAAAAATAAATTGTGAGGGTTATGCAACAATGGAACAGATTATCCAGAAAGGTTATGAAACTTCTACTCTTGCAAGTTTTCAAGAATTGACTAGAAAGAGGCATGGGTAACCTTACGTGGTATTGGTGATAGCCCTGTTTCAAAGAAGAGATTTTTAAGTCACCTCTAGAAATTCCTTCTGTGATTTTGATTAATTATGCTTCTTCAGGGACAGTGTAGACAAAAAGCTAGTAAAATGGAAGAATGAAATTGAATGATTGAATTGCCAGGTAATTCTTTTGTTAAATCGGCACAAGTCACTTCATTCTGACTTTAAAGGATAGACTCAGTGGAGGAGCTATAGAACAAATTAGATTGGAAGAGACCTATGGAGGTCATCTAGTCCAGTGCCTTGTTTGAAAGATATTGCTGAAACTGTTTCTAAGGATGGAGATTTCACAACCTCTTTGTGCAAACTGCTTGACCACCCTCTTGGTTTTGTGGTGTATTTGAACAGAAAATATCATGGTTTATTGCACAAATACTGCTTTATTTGATGGGGAGACCATAAGAAAACTGAAGTGAGTTGATCACCTTGGACCATCTGAATAAAACTCTGTGTTATTCGTCCTATGTCATCCTCTGAAGTGGAAAAATAGAAGTATCTCAATCCTTTCAGCCTCTCCTGATAACATGATGTGCTCCAACCCCTCTAACCATCTTGGTGCTCTTTTCTGGATTAGGTCTTTCATTTAGCTCTTTTAAGCACTAGGTAGAAAGAATACGGGTTTATGGCATTTTTAGATAGAGGTGTTTCCTTGTTGATTTTTTTTTAAGGCTAATGTGGTTGCTTCTATGTTTCTGTGAGTGTAAATTAACAATATTTAGCTGATTATTAATAATAAAAGACTGCAATTGAAATGAAAAAAATGCAAAACAAATAAAATTCACAATTTATGACAGAAAATGGACAAATACTACTGAACTAAGTCAGCAGATTTTTTTTTTCCCAGAATTTAAATCTAAGTTTGAATTTAAATCTAGGGTTGGTTAACCTTTGGTGTAACCTTTTTGAAAGAGTTCAATATTGAAGAAGCAAGATTTTTATAAAATGGTAATAGTTCCCATTTAAAGCTGCTGTTATAGCTGCAGAAATGAGCATTCAAAGGCTCAGGAGCCCCTTTGTCAGCTCTGACAAAAAGCAGAAAAACCTAAGCTAAATACAGTGTATTTGCTGATAGAGTTACATGTGGAAATGAGGGTTAAAAATGGTAAATCCTTGGGGGTAATGTTGGTTTCCTGTATAAGCTTTGGAAAGTTGAATTTATTTTTTAGATTGGCTTCTTCACATTACTCTCAAGAGAAAAAAAAAGGGGGAAAGAAAGCCAACCAGTCCTTTCATATTGGTGATTTTGTTTAAATACCTTGGTCTCAGTATGAAAATGATTTTAAAAGGCTATGCATAAATTATTGTGTATCTAGCCCTATCTGGTGCAGCTTTTTATTTGGACTAATTGAAAAATGAAAATAAAAGCACTGACATTACAACAGTGAAACATTTCAGCCTTGTTAATACTATTCAATGATGTGGAAAACAATTACGAAGAGGAGAAAGCTTTTCTCTACAATATTTCCATTAAAATGTGTTTCTCAGCAAGAGCATTTCGTACTGTACCTTAAACATTCTAACTTGTCAAAGCTAATTCCTATTAAACAAAAGGCTTGATTAACCCTGGAGATTTCAGGAGGACGTATTTTTTCTTATCTTATCAATCAGTTATGGAGCATGTCATGCCCAAAGTGCCATTTGATTTTTCTATGCTTACAACTGTCAGTATGAAGCCAGCATCCATTGCTCAGAACTAGTCAGTGGATACAAATGCAAATACCTCAATTTTACATTAATTTAATATGTTTGCATACACATGTGATAAGAAGCTGTAAAGTTCCTTGAATATTTCCTTGCACTTATTATTATAATAGTTTAGTATTTCTTCCTGCACCCTGTTATTATCATTACTGTACGGTTTTCTCAAGATAAAGCCTGCTCNATTTTTTTTTTTTTTTTTTTTTTTTCCTTTTAAATGTTCTTTCTCTTCCAGGTTAATGTGGAAGGTGTCCACTGTGACAGGTGCAAGTCTGGTACATTTGGTCTCTCTGCCAGAAACCCACTTGGCTGCAGCAGTTGCTATTGCTTTGGCCTGACTACACAGTGCAGTGAGGCAAGGGGGCTGATTCGCATGTGGGTGAGTAGGAAACTGCTGAGCCATGTAATGTGATAATGTTGTTTCCTGCTGGCATCTTTTAGTCAGGCACTGAGAGGTAGCTAGAAAATGGCCAAACATTTAAGCAATCATTTTCCTCTCTATCCTTTAGAAGTGGAGAGAGCAGTATGTTCCATTAGACAATCAGGGTCAAGGCATTAATAGTAAATAAGTAGATAAGAAAACCAGTGATAGGATAGCTGACATCAAGCCAAAGTAAAGCTATTATAACCCAGGAAAGGGCAAGCTAGCATGTGAGGAAATTATGCAGAGCAGTGTATTGTAACATAATCTCTGGTATATGATACACAGTTTACCCAGGTGTATTCAAGGGTCGTAGATGCTTGTTGTCTAGCATAGATTTCCCATGGTTTAATTAATCTGTTTATTTTCATTGTTGTGATTTGTTTATAATTTTTAAAGAAAAGCTTATTGAAGCTCTATTTAAATCCAAGAATAGGAGGGTATAATCTGTCAGAGTAAACAAAGAGCTCTACATCTTTTTGTGGAAAAGGGCCTTGAGACCTGTGCTGAACTGACAAATAAAGGCAGACTGGATGTATCCATTTATCTCTATAATGAGCAAAAAACTCACATTGAGACCACTGCTGTCCAATGCTCCTGTGCCAGCTCCTCAATTACATTCTGGAGGAGCTATTTCTAGTAAAAAATGACTACTTCATCTCCTTGTATGGTCAGTCCTATCTCTGCTAGGCAGCAAGTCAACCATAGAGGAAATGTCTGCGTAATGCAAATCACCCAAAGCCCCTGACTGACTTTAGGCTGAAATCAGGGTGTGATCTCTTACTAAAGAGTTGTATCTCTTGGCCAAAGTAATATGAATAGCACACATTCTTCCCTTCATTTTCAGTGCAATAGCACCTCTTTCCCTTCCCGGTGGATGAAGTGATTTATCATGATCTGACCCAGTTTTTCTCATTATTTCAGTTTTCGCCCATCATATGTTGGTAGGCTGAAGATGAAAGGCGGTAAAAGGCTGACAAGTTATAAAATTTAATCAAGTTCCATGACAGCAACTGTACTGGAAAATTGTGCTTTGACCTTTGTGGCAGCAAAAAGCAGAAACATAGTTTAAACCTCCTGATTATTTTGTGTCTCTTGATTAATTTCCTTTCTTATTTATGCTTATATCTAACCAAGTACATGTCTCATCTAGCTTTTGGTATTCTGACCTATTTCAGAGTCTTAAACTGAGTGAGACTGGATTCTGCCAGCTGCTAGTGGCTATTTCAGGTGCTTTCAATGGCATTAGCCATGTCTAAACAAGCAAATCCTGTCTTGTATGACAATGAGGCTGATCTGAAATTCAAATACATTCACAATTTTCTTAATGTCTAAAGTAGTAAACAGTAAAATACGGTTATGATAGGAACTCAGGAAATCTCACTTAGGGCTGGCAGTGCTTCCATGTCTAATCAATCCAGAGTTGCTGCTGTAAATGGAATTACCGAGATGCTTAATGTACAGTAGAGGGCTTGATTGATTCCTCATTACCTGATCCCTGTCTCATGAACAGCCTGTTGGTGGGATGAATGTTAGAGATATGATCTGCATTTGTTTTCTTTGTTTTCTTCACTCTTTGGGAGAAAGCAATTTTTGTATCAGCCCTATGCATTTGTTCACACACTTCCTGTGATACTTTCATCTGCACAGAACTACTAGGACTCTTATTACAATTTTTGATCTAAATAATCATTTCTATATAACGCTATTGAGAGTCTTTCAACAATCTAAGAAATTCCAACAATCTAAGAAAATTACAAGTATTTAAGTGGCATCCTTGTATTTTTCATTAAATCTGAATTTAGAGTTACAGAAACCCAGAGCCCTCGCTTTCTCCATACTTACTGGAGAACACTTAGCTTGAATATTGCATAAAAGTACCAAGGGATCAGGCACTGTATTCCACAGCCCCACTGATGTATAATAAGTTTTGGTGAGAAGTAGGCTTCTTTGTAAGGTACATTTCTCACAGTCTGACCAGAAGAGGCACAGGATGAAATAGCACTATGAAAATTGCTTCAATAAAATTTATGGGATCACTTGCTGATGCAACTATTTTAACCAGTGCTAGTACGTTCTTTGTTAACATGATGACAAGGTGCATAAGACTTGAAGGGGAAGTCATTATTATCACTATTTATGCCTGAAGGAGTAGTAAGACTGTTTTGTGTCAAATTGCTTATGATGTGAAATTAAATTATCTAGAAATAATTTTTTAAGGGTTAGAATGTAAAGACTAGCACTTCATGGGGAAAAGTAGACTTTATTTTCTTCTTGATTTTTTTGAATATGTATAGGTGACCTTGAAGCCAGAGCAAATGGTTCTGCCACTGGTGGATGAAAAGCTTCAGCGGAGCACTCTTTCAGGGATTGTATTCCAGCCTCCTGAAATAGTAGCAGATATAGAACAGGTGATGCAGGATCTTCAGTCACAACCTGTTTACTGGAGGCTTCCAGAGCAGTTTGAGGGACGAAAGGTAAACATAAAATTTCACTGAATACTGACATGGATTTGTGGATTATTTTTAGTCTCTGTTTGTATTTTGCAATGCCTGTTTTCCCTTCCAATAAGCATGTCATCACAGAGTAGAAGGTGCTTCAAAAGAAAATAAATGCCATTCCATCACTAAAAATTATTTGCTCTGTTATCATGGAAATTCAGAAGTCTGTTACATAAACACTATTTAAAAATAGATATATGCAGACAGTAACATGTAATATTTTTCTCCAGGACAGATTCTCTTATAAAAATGTTATTCGAAAAATTAAGCCACATTAATACAATATATACTCTTGTGACTTTTTGTTTCTCTCTATTTGAAATGAAAAAATGCCTGATCTCTGTAAGCTACACAGAAGAAAATGATTGAAATAACCCTCCTTTTGGATATTGTTATGTGCCTCTGTGACAATTTATTTTGCACTTTTGATATATCTTAGTTTGGCTTGGGAAAGCTTAGATGTTTCTTTTTCTAAACACAAACTTTGGGGAGCACCAAGGCACATATAAAGAAATAGATAACATTTTGGTTTTAGCATAGCACAATAACAAATTGCTGATGGGTATTTTTTAACACAGCCCTTGTCCCCAGGCAGTTCCCCAAGCATGTATTGCTGTTTCCTACCACACCCACATTCATCAGACTGCATACATGTGCTGTGTTTCTAACTATTACATATACCCAGGAATTTATTTTTAGCTAACTGAAAATGAGATTTCTTCTTGTACTTTCTGTTTTGCTTTGTTAGCTGACTGCTTATGGAGGGAAACTGAAATATGCAATCTACTTTGAGGCACGAGAAGAGACAGGTTTTACTACTTACTACCCGCAAGTCATCATAAGAGGTGGGCCTCCCACCCGTACAAGAATTATTGTCCGGCATATGGCTGCCCCTCTGATTGGGCAGCTGACAAGGCATGAGATAGAGATGACAGAGGTAACTTTTCCATCTACTTTTTTTCCCCAGAACTTAAGCACCTTGTTCTTTTTAATACTGTTAATAATCTGCTTCTGTATTACTGTCTTACAGCATGAATGGGAATATTATGGTGATGACCAAAGAGTCAGAAACACTGTGCCCTGGGAATATTATCATGATGACCCAGGTATCAACAGGACAGTGTCCCAGACAGATTTCACCTGGAAACATTATGGAGATAACTCAAGACCAAGCAGAGCTGTATCCCCTGTATCCCGGGAAGACTTCCTGAATGTGTTGTATGATGTTCATTACATTCTTATTAAGGCTACTCATGGCAATATCATGAGGCAGAGCAGGTAACTATTTCATGCAGTGCTCTGAAATAGTGCAGAAGTCACAGATAACCTGATAGAGCTCTCAGCTATTCCAAGCAGAATTTTTATTCATAACATCATCTATAAGCAGGTGCAGAGAAGAACAGAAGGAGTTAGTGTTCAGCATAGCAGAAGATGCAGGAAAGGGAAATTTTATTCAGTTGAAAATTTAAATCACAATAGACAAATTAAATCTTTATTTTTAGGATCCTAGAACAGAAAACACATGCATGCACACACATCCTGAAAAAAACTCGAAGTATGTTTTGAATAACCATCTACTTTATGAAAACACGATGCCATGTTTAAATATTAATGTTAGCATATGAAGGAATTTTCTCCTGCAAGTGGGAAATGAGGTAAAAAGTCAAAGATTAAAGAGTACTCCTTCAATGAAAGGCTCCTTAATCCAATATATTAGGGGCAGATATATTCAATGTTTTCTATTCAGTTTATTCATTAACAAGTTAGATGATGAAATTAAAAAAACAGTTAACTACATTTGAAGTGGACGTCACGCAGCAAGATGAGAGGAATAATGCAAAAATCTGTTGCAATCTAAAGGACAACTGTAAGATTTTACACTTTGAAAGGAGTAGTCAATTAAGCAAGCAAGGTACAACTACTTAGTTACATATTCTTCAAAGAGGGATCTGTTGTTTACAACATATCACCAGGTGATCATGATTCAGTAATGGTATACTGTATCAGCTCAAGCATTATAAGCAAATTTATGAAAAACAAACATCTATTTTCATGATTTTGTTCAGAGATGCATATGACCATTGTGACTTAACTAGACCTGCATTGTAATACACCACTATTTTATCAAGGCTATATAACATTGAAGTGTATAACAGAACAGAGTAGGACTTTTCTGTTTCAGGGCAGGTTTACAAGATGACACTTAAAGAACCAAAATGTATTTTTACAGCATCACATTTCAGAATGTGACATTTTATGTGACAGCAGGACTTAGCAAAGGGTTCAGCTAGTCTGTTGGATAACTCTTCATCTGAAGTCATAACCTTGCATATAAGACCGTATTTTTTTTTGAAGTGATCATGTTGCAATAGATTTTTATGATCTGTCTAGGTTTCTAAGTCACATTCATCACATGGCATCTGAGACTTTAAGTAAAAAATAAACAGAAGGAATACTTTTTTTTTTTTTCAAGTTAGAACCTTGAATGATATCAGAGGAAGTTTTGCTTAAGACCACAAAATAAATCCCCCAAAATGTTTTTAAAGGTTATTGTAATATTAGCTTGCATAGGAATGGAAGACTTTTATTAAAAATAGGCTGAAACACTGTAAAGGACAATATTTATGCTCAACTTTAAACATATGTTTGAATTCAGTGACTTGTAATAAGGCAGCCCTGTTTTAAACTAGTAAGGCTCCTCTTTCTACCTGTCTATACATAGTAAAAAAAGTATAAAGCAAAAGAAACTTGGGATGGGAGGAGGAAAATACAATATATGAATACTTTTTAAATTTTTAAAGGTTTTTAGTAGTACTTTAATTTCAGTTGCAGAGTTTAAAAACTGCAGATGAGTGATAAACTGCAGGAAAAACATTTTAAAATAAAGTTAAAGCAGTGGCAGTTAAAGCAGTTGGAAACAAAAAAATAGCCTAGTTCTAGCGTTAACACTGCATTAGCTATATAGTTTAGCAGTAACGCTAATGTTATTTCTGCTTCAAAGCTGCTACGGTATTACTAGTGATTTAGTGAGTTCTGCTCAGAATCCAAAGCCAAACATTTTTCTCCTATATTGTTCATTTTGTTGCCCTCATTTTCACATTCAGCAGTCTAAATTGAAACATTTCTTTTATTAGATTTTGTTCTGCTTTTCAGGCAACTGTGTTGTGATAGTAAATTAGTTTGAATTGGAAGTATACTTTCAATTTGACTGTGAATTATTTCAATATCCCTGACGCTGATCAGGTAGCAGTTGTTGGACTGGTGCCTATTAGACGTGTTCCAAGAATCAGCCAAGCCTGACCTTCCTTAAGTAACATTTTCACACAAAGAACAGGTATCTTTGTGGTCCCAGAGTATATTATTATGTAAATACAGCTTTCTGACAGTAAGTAGGTTTTTTGCAGCACACAGACAATTTCCTCAGCTTTGAAGATGGTGGGGAGGCAGATTTCATTTTGTTTTTCCATTAAATGTACAGAGATTTCAATGTAAGCTTACATTGATATATCAGATCTGAAGGGTTTTGCCTTTTTTATTTTCAGTCTTCTGTTTTGACCTGGATTTTTTTGTTTGGGTTTTTTTTGTTCAATTTCCCTGCTCCACTGAACCTCTTTCTTCAGGTAGCAAAGAAGAGAGCACAAAGTTGTACGTTAATAGATGATTTGTGGATTTTACATTGACAAAAGGTATCAGGAGGTACAGGTCTGGTCAGCTAAGCTCAGTCACAAAACTCTCATCCAGTTCATCAGTAGGCACTGCCTCTTCCTATAGTCATCTTGACATTAGTGCCTATATGTCAATGTGCAGAAGAAGAGTGTCACTCAGTAATCAAGGCTTAGGAGTAAATTAATGAACAATGAACATGAGGAGGGGATGAGCAGTTCTTTGAGCTCCTCTGCATTACCCCACTGCGCAGACACTTAATGAATAGACTCTAGCAGCATTATTGACATTTATTCAGCTAGTTAGTCTCACATTCCTCAACATTTTCTCTTAGGTTGGCAGTATATTTGAAGCTTTAAAATGTACACCATTCTACCCTTCTTCTTTTTCTAAGACAATAAAGGTTTCCAGATCATAGAATTCATTTAAACAAACTAACAAACCACCAAATTAAAAAGTAAGCTAAAAGAACAGCATTGTGGTATGTTAGGATTAAGTATTTTTCATTTGTTTTCTTCTCTTTGTCCGTGATATACTCAACCCTATTTGGCAGGTCAGCATGCATACTGGAAAGACAGGGAGTGACTGGGAGGCCAGGATACTATTATTAATACAATCAAGCAAATGCTGGAAAGTTAAAATGTCATCAGCTCTACCATGAAACATATCCCTTTCTGACATTAGCAGATACTTCTGTAGTAGGATTTCTTGTTTGCTTTAAAATTGTTTATGTGTCTAAATGATCCTAAGGAAAAATAAAAGGATATATGGCTACATATCTTAAAATTTCTGATAAAAAGGCAAATGCCCAATGTTTTTAAGTCTGCTCTAGAGCTTGTTAGTTTGCTTTAGTTTCTGAGGATAGATTTTATTTTATTTTTTTAAATAGTTGCCTCATTAAAAGCTCATTTAGTGAACAATTTTATTGCTGTACCTCTGAGAGTCATGAATTGTAACTGCATTTAGTATGTGACTTCAATTTCTTAATCTGTCCCTTCAAATGAAGATTGAGATATGAGCTTTTGTTAATAGTTTGTCTGAAAAGAGATTTTAAAAAGAGAATCAAGCAAGAGAGAAAAGTTTGTTATACTATTGTCTAGAAATGGAAGATACGACTTGTAGACAGTCAGACAAGTAAGACCGTTTTCTTCCATGCCAACTGACTGTGAACTAACTGGGTTTGAGTTAGTGCTTCACTAATCTCATTAGAGGTGTTTGCTCCTTTTTTTCAGGATTTCTGAGATCTTAATGGAAGTTGCTGAAGGTGGCCCTGTGTCTGGGATGACACCTCAGGCTTACTTGATTGAGAAATGTGACTGTCCATTGGGTTACTCTGGTTTGTCTTGTGAGGTACAGTACTAACCTGAGCTCCAGTAGAAGTCTTTGTACGTTCTTTGGTCCATTCATTAGCAAGATGTGATAAGTAATTAGAGTGTGAATTCATTTAACTGGCAGCAACTCTCCCTTTAATTACTTATATTCTTTCTCTCTCAGGTGTTTCTCTCACAAGGAATTTAAGCACTTTTAATTTGCTTTAGGCAAATATGACACTGACACCATGACAATTACTCAAATACTTAGAGTACAGGAAAGTGGGCTTTACTGGGTCAGCATCTCTGAGGCTGATCTCTGTGACTGATGCTCAGTCATCAAGCCTTTTTGAACGGATAAGGGTATAAGACTATTGTAATAGTACTACAGATTGTAATTTCAACAGATTGTGCCATGTTACCGTGTTATGGTGAGGCCATACTACACAATACAATTCTATAGAGAAAACCACAGGAAACCTCTATGTCAAATTAAAAAAACAGTCAAACAGTTGATTCTATAAATTATTGATAGCCATGAGTAAACTACAAGTCAACATAACTAAAGTTACTTACTACTTATTCCTGAAGAGTTAAATATATCAGTTGAATAAAATTCAACAAATATATAAATGTATAAAAACAAGTTCCAAACCAGAAAGTTAGAAGAAAGTTATTAAAATTGTAGCACCAAGCACTCTAAACAGAACCATGCAGAATTTTGAAATTCTAGTCTGTGAAGGATTTCCAGATTTTTAAGTTTGCCTTGTTTGACATTTAAATTCCCATACGAAGTTTTAATATAGCTGTATGACTGATTGAAATATTTTGTTTTGGAAAAAAGCTAAACAGCATTTCAATTTTTATTTCTTAAATGTTTGTGTTAATAACTTGAATAACAAGGAAATTTTAAAAGAGAAGTCGTTTCAAAAACAAAACTTCAAATAGTGCATTCTGAACATCTGGCCAAAAAGGCAGTTCATAGTTGAGAACCTGTAGATTCCTCACATTAATCTTTCCTCTTGAAACTGTTCCAATAGCATGCTTTTGTGCGCCAACACCAATAGGATGAAAGTTGTCTGTTTTGCTTTCATTTTACATGCTTGACTGCCCAAAATAGCATTTCGAATGCATTAAAAATGTAGATGAGAACCATTCTGTAGCTTGCCTGTGCTTCGTCAAAGAAGCTTCATAGAAGATGTTTTCAAAGCTTTAGGAAATGTCTACTGTGCATATTCAAACTGTCAGTTTTCTGAGTGCCTGTAATTTATCCAAGTGGATCTATGAATATACATTGAAAAGGGCCACTGAGTTCTGGCAGATATTTTTCCATTTCACTCCCCTATGATTAGTCTTCCAGTGCTGATATAGGACTCACATAACAAAAACTTGCTCAGTCTATAGCCAAAAGCTTGCCTCCAATCAATTTTCAGTACGCCATGGGTCAGCGATGGAGCTGCTGGTAAAGTGGAATGGAAATTCAGAACATGGTCCAAATAGTGTATTTTGGTTTATTCTTAGAAGCTATCAAATCATTGTGTCTTAAAATAAAAAAATTAATCTGATATTAATGGAAACTTTTGTCCTGAACCATTGAAGTTTGGTAAATTTCTAACTCATTGAACACTGGGAGAAAAGTGTTGGTCAACTAAGTGAGCTCAGTGCTCCTTATACATGCACTAAATTTATTTTTTACTTATGTAAATATTTTCATGCTGAAGATTGTATGTTTCAAAACTACCTAAGTTTTATAGAGAATCGATTGACTTGTATACTTTTGTAAAATGGATCTTGTGTAAGGTACCAGAGAAAGTGCTAAAGATGTAATAACATTGACTGCAGAATAGAAGTTAATATTTTTGCGTGTCTGTGCTCTTGATGATGAGACTGCTAGTCTTTTTGTATGCAAAACATCATATTTTCATTTTAAGCAGCACTAGCAATTCCAAATGCCTTTCTTGCAATTGCTAGCTGGAGGTAGCAGGAAACATCACCTGGAGTATTCTGAAAATCCCTCAGATACCCTGATTAAGTGGGATCTTGTACAGAGTTCCCCCAATCCAGCAGTGGGAGAAAATTTGGAGTGAGTAAATGAAGGGAAAGATGCCTTGTTACCTGCAAGAACTTTGCTCCTTTCATATGTTACACAGGATTGTGTTGTGCAGCAAAAAGGCAAGAGGAGCAGTGGATTCATAGGAAATGTGTGCAAAGAGTGAATGAAGTCATTTTCTTTGCACACTAGTTTGGTAACCTGAATGTGTCTAAATGCACATATGGGAAATTAATGGGCTCCAGCATTTGCTCAGAAGTACAGATTTTTAAAAAATTACTATAACAAATTTCATTTTCAAAGGAAAATGTATGATAAAGTAATTAGAATGTTATTTTAATTCACACCCACCAGAGGCTGGAATAAATGTCTCAGTTGCAACCTTCATACTTCTTGCTTAATTGTGCGATCTTCGCGTGCTCATAACTTAGTTTATTTTTAGTGTGCTCAGTGAAGGTTATGGTGTGTTCTGTGGTGGTTTATTTAATTTTAGCAGGAGAAAAAAAGCACCAGATACCCAGGCATTTTTTAAGCAAATGCTAACAGGTTATATATATCTATTTCATGATTTCTCCTGTAATTGCATTGTAAGTACTATGTGCACAGCAGTTTTTACTAGAAGTGACATTTATATCCATTCTTTTTTTTTTTTTTTTTTTTTTTTTTAATTGACCGGCGGGTGAAAAGGGNTTCAGCAGCAGGTTGAAAAAGCAGTGGCAAGAGTTTCCCTAATGGCTACTTCTGAAAAACTTCCAAACTAGTAGTGAAAAATGTAGTCTGTTTCATGTTTTGTCTGCATCCCATTACATCTCAGAAATGCTTAGATCAAAATAGATGAGAAGAATGTCAATAGCATATCAGAAAAACAGAGAGATTAGATTTGTTTGAGAGTGTACCATGTATTTATATCCCGATCCTAAAGTGACTTAGAACTTGTAAAGCTGTGCTTTGCACCATGTTTGGACGAGGACTCTTGTGGGGATGGAGCATGAGGAAAAAAATTAGGAAATTGTAGTAAGAAACAAAATTACTTTCATTTGAGATTATTTATCTATTGAAATTCTTCAGAAACCATGAAAAAGCACTTAGACTGTTTTTATGCTTCAGGGATCTTAATGTAGCCTAAGTCAAAATAAAAAGGGAAAAGCAGAAGTGAAATAGATTACTTTCTTTGTGATTCTAAAGAAAATAATTGTGTTTATGCTTTTTCTATAACTTAGACTCCAGAGGTTTTGGCAATGATTATAAATCTGTCAGACTGGTGTCATATGAAGTGGCATGTCAGCTAGTGCTTGACTGAAGAATCCTCCTTTTGATCACAAAAAGTTACTTACTCCAGATTCTCTTTTGTTCTATTTTGCATTCATTTTATTGCTGTGTGAAAAGTGTACTATTCCTATTCTTTCCAAAAAGCAGGAATTGTGGTCAGCAGTAGGAAATGACTTCAGCAGAAGACAGCCCTTGTAGGCTCCTAGCAACACTAGGTGGTGGGATTTGTACATGGGACTAGTGACTTGTCTGTATGCACTTAGCCCTAATGGGCTGAACTACCAAAATGGTCCTGCTTCTATTTTTATGTTGCCATAGCTGTGTACTTTCTGGGATCTATGTAGACACTTTCACAGATTTGCATAATAAGCCTGAAATAAAGATCCGGTGCTTGATTTTGCATGTGTCAGCTTTGCTAATAATTTTTGGGTTGCTCTCAGAACTTTATTGCCAAGCTGGGGTCAAGGAGACTTAGTAATAGATAAACTTGATTTGGGGCTGATAGTCTCAATACATGGAAAACCTTTAATATTTTGAATTCTGTAGTTTTATGGTCTTTAAATTATATCGGTATGAATAATGCAGTCATGCCGCCATTTTCTTGATTATTATCATTCAGCTTTTGCTTGTTATCCATCAGGCAGTATGTAGGCAGATATTAGCTTGTCAAACCTGAAAAACTCACCAAGAGTGAAGGAAACAGAATCATCGTGCTTGCTCTCCACATTCCATGCAAAAAAATTATTTTGAAAACAAACCTTATTCTTAAGAAATGAAAGGAATGATGCTTGATGCACAGTGAGAACAGTGAGGTGTTCTGCATCTGAATAAAAGGTCTCTCAAGTTGTAATATGAAAAGCCTAGTGCCAGTGGAGTGCTCCAGGGATTTTTCAGCAATGTTTCCAATTAGGACTGGCTCTTGTTATCTGTGAAGTACTGTATATTGTTTGTAACGCAGCTGGAAGCCTGTCAGGTTCTTTTCACAACTTGTGAAAACTGGTGATTGGAAAGATGAGTTTGCAGTGCTCTCCGTACCCAGTCCACTCTGTAATGATATGTTTTCTTCTGCATCTTTTTTTATTGCAGTCATGCTCTCCAGGATTTTATAGGCTTCCATCTCCACCTGCGGGAAGGACACCTGCTCAGTCCTTAGGCGCCTGTGTTGTATGTCAATGTCACGGACACAGTACTATGTGTGACTCTGAAACATCAATTTGTCAGGTATTAAGTTTCTACAATTATGTACTGGGTTAATCTTAATGTAAAATTCATAGCATGTGCACCTGATCTAAAAAAATAGAGGACAATATTTTGATCCAGTTTTGCTTAAATAGCTGAAGTGTCAAAG